>CM035110.1:57651375-58251375 GCA_020205505.1 Panax japonicus
CGAAAAGGTGAGGATCCTCGCTTTCAATTCAGTTCCAAGTTCCCGGTCATTCCTCTATAGCATGATTCCTCCACAGAACTTTAACTTGTGGTATGACCTTTGTACGTAGGACAACTCCTTTCTATCCAAAATCTTAACAGGTACCTTCTCGACGTTAAGTCTTACTAGCTCGTCCGGTTCTAACCTATAACGTGGTTCGGGTCTTTCACATATTTACAAAGTACAGATATGTGAAACACATTATGAACACGAGACATACTCGGAGGTAACGCGAGTCTATAGGCTACATTTCCTACTCGGTCAGAATTTTGAAATGACCAATAAATCATGATTGAGCTTTCCTCTCTTCCCAAATATTGTAACTCCCTTCCATGGAGCAACTCGCAATAATACATGATCCCCTATACTAAATTCCACGTCCTTTGATGAAGATCCACATAACTCTTTTGTCGATCTTGTGCCGTTTGCTATACGTTATCGAATCATTGGATCTTTTCGGGTAGTCATACGTACTAACTCGGGTTCCAACAATGTTGCTTCACCCACCTCATCCCAACATATTGGAGAGCGACACTTTCGTCCATATAATGCTTCAAATGGAGCCACACCTACATTTGCCTGATAACTATTGTTGTAGGAGAATTCCACCAATGGTAAATACTTATCCAACTGCCCTTGAAGTCTAGGACACAGAGTCTTAATAAATCTTCAAGAGTTTAAATAGTCCTCTCTGATTGTCCGTCCGTTTGAGGATGGTATGCCGAACTGAATCGTAAATCCGTGCCCATAGCTTTTTGCAAGCTAACCCAAAATCTTGAAGTGAATCTTGGGTCACGATCCGAAACTATGGATACTGGCATGCCATGAAACCTCACAATCTCATTTACATATATACTAGCAAGACGTTCAAGGGAATAAGTCTCCCGTATCGGCAAGAAATGAACAGACTTGGTTAATCTATCCACAATAACCCAAATGGCATTGATGCCTTGAGAAGCCCAAGGAAGACCCGTAACGAAATCCATGGTAATGTGCTCCCACTTCCATTTCAGAATCTCAAGTGGTTGCAACGGACCCTTAGGTACTAAATGCTCCGCCTTTACACGTTGACAAGTTAAACACATCGAGATAAACTTTGCAATCTCTCTCTTCATATTGTTCCACCAAAATGTATGTCGAAGATCACGATACATTTTAGTACTTCCAGGATGGATTGCAAATGGTGTATTGTGTGCCTCCATCATAATCTTGTACTTCAAATCAGGGTCATTAGGAACACAAAGTCTGGAGTGGACTCGAAGAATTCCTTCTTCATCAATTCTCGCTTCCGGAATAGCACCTTCTTGTACTTCTTCTTCATACGCATCAGCTCCATGTCGGTGGCTTGAGCAACCTTAACTTTTTCTATTAAGTTGGCTCTATGCGTATACTTGACATCATCGCACTCGTTTCCTGCATATGATCTTCTACTCAACGCGTCAGCTACCACGTTCGTCTTTTCCAGGATGATATTGAATAGTGTGGTCGTAATCTTTCAACAGCTCGAGCCAACGTCGCTGCCGCCATGTTGAGTTCTTTTTGAGTGAAGAAATATTTAATGCTTTTATGGTCTGAATATATCTCCACTTTCTCCCCATATAGATAGTGCCTCCAGATCTTTAGCGCGAAAACGACTGCTGCCAACTCTAGATCATGAGTAGGATAATTCCTCTCATACTCTTTAAGTTGTCGCGAGGCATAGGTTATGACTTTCCCACGTTGCATGAGAACACATCCTAACCCTTTGCCTGAAGCATCGCTTGTAGATAACAAATCCATCCGTACCAGAAGGTATTGTTAGAACAAATGCCGAAATGAGTCTCCTCTTGAGATCTTGGAAACTCTTCTCGCATTCCTCGCGTCCATGCGAATTTTATATCTTTCCGAGTCAGCTGAGTTATTGGAGTAGCGATTCAAGAAAATCCTTCCACGAATCTTTGATAATAACCAGCTAAACCCAGAAAGC
This sequence comes from Panax japonicus, assembly GCA_020205505.1. Lineage (NCBI taxonomy): Eukaryota > Viridiplantae > Streptophyta > Magnoliopsida > Apiales > Araliaceae > Panax > Panax japonicus. Next base: position 57,653,381 of record CM035110.1, read on the forward strand.
TAAGTACTTTCGGTCACCGACTTTGGTTGCTCCCAACTTGTATTGCTTTAATCTTCGCCGGGTCCACGGATACTCCATGTTTTGACACCACGTGCCCAAGAAATGCTACTTCCTTAAGCCAGAACTCGCATTTCTTCAATTTGGTATATAGTTTGTTTTCACGAAGCCTTTGGAGTACCAACTTCAAATGGTGCTCATGATCTTCACGACTTTTGGAATATATGAGGATGTCATCAATAAAGACAACAACGAACTGATCCAAATATTCCTTGAATACTCAATTCATCATATCCATGAAAGCTGCAGGGGCATTAGTCAATCCGAAAGACATGACTAAGAATTCATAATGCCCGTACCGAGTTCTGAAGGCAGTCTTTGGAATATCCTCAGTTCTAATCTTCAGCTAATGATATCCAGAACGAAGATCGATTTTTGAAAAGAACTGTGCTCCTTGTAACTGGTCAAACAAGTCATCAATATGAGGTAGAGGATTCCTATTCTTGATGGTGACATGGTTCAATTCCCGATAGTCAATACAAAGTCGCATACTCCCGTCTTTCTTCTTTACGAATAAAACAGGAGCACCCCAAGGAGGTGTACTAGGACGAATAAACCGATGTCTAACAATTCCTGTAGTTGGACCTTTAACTCCTGAAGTTCAATAGAGCCATTCGATATAGGGTTTTAGAAATGGGCTTTGTACCAGGTTCAAGATCAATAAAGAATTCAACTACACGTTCTGGGGGTAGACCGGGAAGTTCTTTAGGAAATACGTTAGGAAAGTCAATAACAACAGGAATATTATTCAATTTGACGTGTCTTTATTCAAATCCATAACATGGGCTAAGAAAGCTTGACATCCGTTTTTCAATAAACGAATAGCTTTATGATTAGATATGACAGTGATTGATTTTAATGGTTTAGTTGCTTGAATTCGTACAATAGGATGGTTAGGAATATGAAAACTAACAACCTTATGAAAACAATCAATTTTGGCATGATGAGTAGTTAACCAATCAATCCTTAAAATCACATCAAAAGCAAGTATCTTTAAAAAGATAGGGTCAACAGGTAAGGTAATGGTGCCAACTTGAATCAAACAAGATTTATAAATAGTGGATGTGATGAATGTTTTCCTAACGGAGTTTTCACAGATAGTTCAAAGTCTAATTTCTCCGGAGTCAAGTTTAAACGTTGAGCACAAGCAGGAGAGATAAATGAATGGGTAGCACCAGTATCAAGTAAGGTATAAACTTCGCAAGAATTTATAAATAGCTTACCCGTGATCACCTCGTTTGGGTTCCTCGCATTTTGACCAGTCACAACAAACGCTCTTCCAGGAACCATTGACTTTGACTTTTCTGGGACAGTCTTTTGAGTCATTGTCCCCCGCTGAACTAGGTTTCGCTACCATACAATCTCGAGCGACATGTCCTTCTTTTCCATAATTATAGCATACCTTGAACTGTTGTGGGCAGTTTGGACTGATATGTCCCTTTTTTCCCGCATTTATAGCATATGACCGGTGGTCGTTCTCCTCCCTTAGAACCAATTGCTTGTCCGACACTGTTGTCTTCACTAGTCGTTGTTAAATCTCCTCTTTTTAAAATCTCCTCCTGACTCACTTCTTCTATTTTCATGGCCATGATTACCACCAGAGTGGTTACCATTTTTGTCCGTCTTTTTCTTTCTCCGCTGGTTATCGTTGTTTTGTTGACTGCCATCTCCGGTATGATTCTGGTTGTGGTCCCTCAGTTGACCGTACTCGTTATCTCGCTCTAATAATTGAGCCCTGTTTACAACATCTGAGTAGAGAGATAATTTATGAGAATGAGATACTGACGTATGCCGGGTTTCAAACCTCTAAGAAACATCCGCGTCATACGTTCCTCATTCTCCACCAAATGAGGTGCAAACCTGGATAACTCTGTAAACTTTGCTTTGTACTGGGACACCGTCATGTTATTCTGTTCCAGTCTAATAAACTCCACGTCCTTCATATGACGAACACTTTCAGGAAAGTATTTGTCATTAATAGTTTCTGAAATGTCTCCCAAGACATGCTGAGTGCGGCTGGATGGGTACGCTTCACAGACTCCCACCAGTAGTCTGCCTCGCCACGGAACATAAAGGTGGCGAATGGAACCTTATGTTCCTCCGTGCATCCCAAGACATCAAATATCTTGGTAATTTGCTTGACCCATATTTCCTCCATGATCGAATCTGGCTTTCCCTTAAATTCTGGTGGTCCCAACTCTTTGAACTGCTTGGCTGTGACAACCCGTGAATTTCTATCATTTCCTCCAGTATTTGAACACGAGTCTCTCTCGTCTGATTTTGCATGAACTGCAAAAAACTTCTAAACATCCCCTCGTTCATCATCTGCTCAATGGTGTTGTTCACAGTAGGAACATTGCCAGCCTGTTGCACGTTCTCCTCGTTGGTGAGTACAGGCGTCTCCACGGTCTCATTTCCACTGTTAATATTCTCAGTCGACATTCTCAAATACTATCATAAAACAAGGGTTAATTAAGGAAATCAATATATAACATAATATCCCTATATACTGACCAACTAACAAATAAGCTTAGGTAGGACACACTAGCGAAGGATTTACTCGTCTATCCCCTCCTAGTTCTATTCCCCGATCTCCGCCAGAGATCATATCCTTAAGCTCTGATACCAACTGTGACGCCCCCAAAATAGGTATACAACACCCATTCTGAGTTGTCAATACATGGTACAGAAACAACTACAACTTTATTATTACAATAGTAAAACTGTGAGTTTGAATACAAATATTATCTTCTAGATAATATCTATACCCAAATAAATCCTCATCATATTTATTGATACATTATTTTACAAAAATGGTGAGGACTACTAAACAACTCTCTCTATAACCATCATTTCATACCCCGACTCGTACTCGCTACATTCTCGCCTCCTGAAAAAAAATGGAACAAAAAGGAAAAGGGTGAGCTCAACTAGCCTAGTAAAGAATATTATGACTTAGAAAATATACAAAAAATTATCGTTAGTCTTCAACAGGGAAAAATCTAATAGAATACAATAGACAAAAAGTTTTAAATCAATATTCGCAGCGGAAATAATAATTCATTAGAAGTGTTAAGTAGAGAATGCAAACTACTATCTTCTATATATGAATTTAAAGTTCATCGTCTATCTTTTATCCCTGTAACATCAATTAATATATATCTAGAATCAAATATTCATCTTTGCACTACAGGCCAAAGATATTCATCAGTTGGTCATGTTCATCTAAACACCTGTTCATCTTTGCACTACGGGCCAAAGATATTCATCAGAAATTATTCATCTTTGCACTACAGGCCAAAGATATTCAATAATATCATCATTTAAGACTGAGGATGATGAAAAATATTTTTAAAGAAACGAATCCAGTGAAACAAAATGACAAGGATTAAGGATTAATGATTCGTACTTTGTTTTATCCATGTCCAAAAATACCTAAAAAATAATCATAGTGGTGTAAAATTCAAGAATGATCAAAACATGGATACAATCAAGGCTAGTATCCACAATAGATATTTTAAACGAAAAGGAAAAATTTTCATTTTTCGATTAATAGTGCCGTATTCGTGAATAGTGTCGTATACGTGAATAGTGCCGTATACGTGAATAATAACTCTGACACCAAAAGTTTCAAATTTGATAAAAACTTCAGATCAATATTTCAGCATAATGATATTGAAGAAATAATATCATTACGAAAAAAAATAATATCCCTTACCTCGGAAAGACAGTACTTCTAACTGGAATACTGGATATAGGCTATAACTTGAACTTGCACCGTATAGCAATACTCAAAGTATACTAAAAATACTCACAAAAATACGCTCAATAATATAGAGAGAGAAAACTTCAATTTCTGGTGTGATTTTCAATTCTAACCTAAGCACCTTATTTATAGGAAAATGCTTAGAACACCAAAGTAGAAAATTTATTAAATATTATTATATTTTTTCCAAAACTTCATACGCATGCTTTTACCATATGAACTCAGCCCCTATCACATGTTAATTGAGTTTCAAAAATGAAAAAAAAAAGTTTTTTAATTAAAAATATTTTAAACTTCCAAAAATCAATTATTTCGGAGCTTCGAAACTTAAATAATTCATAATAAATGGTCCTTTTATCAGAAAAATCAAATCTCGTGACTTTTTATAGGAAATTCAATTCTCTACAACTTTGCAGAAGGAAGTTTTTCCAAATTCCAAACAGAAATTGACCGAAATCCACAAACAGGAGATTTTAAAGGCTATAATCAAATTTCGGTCAATAATTGTGTCCACCAACACACAAAATATGTGTTAAACATTTAATGCCACAAAAATACTTTTCCTCCTCATATACTCATATATCCCACATTCATTATAAAAATATCACCGTTAATATATTATTAAAATAATATATTTAAATAAATTATTTTATCAGAAAAAAGAATAAAATATTAATTTTCAACAATTGTCATATTAAAAATTTTCTCCATCTATATTCACATAAAATCAATATTTTCCTCATCATATGAATAAATAATTAATTATTCACAAATAATATTACAGAATCACAATATTGACAACCAGAAAGTTCCCAAGAAAGAGGGGGCTTTCCAATAACAATTTCTCCTTACTGGCGTGCAATTAGGTGACCAAACCTCTCTTTAGACAGAACTTTCTAGACATTGCCAATAATATTATCTAATAATATTATTCAGATAATATGAAATATTGCTTCGATAATGAAAAATATTGTGTAATGACAATTATTGAAACAACAACAATATAAATATCAGCGCAACAATTATTGAATCAATAAAATAAAATACTGAATAGTAATTACTGTAACCATTATTGAGTAGTGCCTTCTTACGTAAAAATCAATAATTGGTGCAATACCTTGTGCTACTGTATTTTAACCATCGAGTATTTTAACAGTATTAACGGTAACAACTACGCCGTTATTTTTAAACAACTTATATTTGTCGTTTTCTTCATCCAATCGCTTTCCGTTATGGGGCCCACATATGGTTGCGCCGTCGTACGAATATTCTCCGACAGTACGAATATTCCATGACCAAATGAATATTCCCCGACAACAATGAATATTTTATAACCACTTGCTTATTTTGAAATATTTGCGTATTTTACCCATAACTATCCATATTAATCAAATCAACCTTTACTATTTCAAAATAATAAATAGAGAAAATTAAATTTCATTAATAATAAGTTGGGGTCTACATTATTAGAAAACATTATTGGCAATGTCTAGAAAGTTCTGTCTAAAGAGAGGTTTGGTCACCTAATTGCGCGCTAGTAAGGAGAGATCCTTATTGGAAAGCCCCCTCTTTCTTGGGAACTGCCTGGTTGTCAATATTGTGATTCTGTAATATTATTTTTGAATAATTAATTATTGATTCATATGATGAGGAAAATATTGATTTTATGTGGATATAAATGGAGAAAATTTTTTAATGTGACAATTGTTGAAAATTGAAATTTTATCTTTTTCTGATAAAATAATTAATTTAAATATTTTATTATATTTTAATAATATAATAATGATAATATTTTTACGATGAATGTGAGATATATGAGTATATGTGGAGGAGGAGTTACCAAAAATATTTAAAGCATGTTTTATGTGTTGGTGGTCCCCATTTCTTGACTGAAATTTGATTATAGCCTGTAAAATCGCCCGTTTGTGGATTTCGGTTAATTTCTGTTTGGAATTTAGAAAAACTTTCTTCTATAAAGTTGTAGAGAATTGAATTTCCTATAAAAATTCGCGAGATTCGAATTTTTTGACAAAAGGGCTATTTATTGTGAATTATTGAAGTTCCGGAGTTCCGAAATAATTGATTTTTGGAAGTTTAAATTATTTTAAATTAGAAAAACGTTTTTGATATGTTTGGTGGGCTTGGTTGGTTGTTGAAATGAGCTGATTTCAGTTTATAAGAATATGCGTAGGAAATATTTTATATATATTAATATTATATTAAATTTTCTAATTTGTTGTTCTAAGCATTTTTCTATAAATAGGGTGCTTAGGTTAGAATTGAAAATCACACCGGAAACTGAAGTTTTCTCTCTCTATATTATCGAGCGTATTCTTGTGAGTATTTTGAGTATACTTTGAGTATTGCTATACGGTGCAAGTTCAAGTCATAGCCTATATCCAGTGTTTCAACTAGAAGTACTGTCTTTCGAGGTAAGGGATGTTATTTTCTTCTCAAATGATATTACTTCTTCAATATCATTATGCTGAAATATTGGTTGGAACTTTTTATCAAATTTGGAACTTTTTAATGTCGGGGTTACTATTCATGAGTTACTATTCACGAGTACTATTCACAAACATGATGATGTTTTTTGTGAAATTTCTATCTTTTGGTGTCAGAGTTACTATTCACGAATACGACACTATTCACCAAAAAATGAAATTTCTTCTTTTTGTCCAAAATATCTATTATGGATACTAGCTTTGATTGTATCCATGTTTTGATCATTCTTGAATTTTACTCCACTCTAATTACTTATGAAGTATTTTTGAACTTGGATTGTGTAAAGTACGAATCCTTAATATTTGTTATTTGTTTCACTGGATTCGTTTTCTTTAAAATATTTTTCATCATCCTCAGTTCTAAATGATGATATAACTGAATATATTTGGCATGTAGTGCAAAGATGAATGATTTCATGATGAATATCTTTGGCCCATAGTGCAAAGATGAACAGGTGTTGAGATGAACATGATCGACTGATTAATATCTTTGGCCCGTAGTGCAAAGATGAACATGTGTTTAGATGAACATGACCAACTGATGAGTATCTTTGGCCTGTAGTGAAAAGATGAATATTTGATTCCAAATATATATTGATTGATGTTACAGGGATAAAATATCGACGATGAACTTTTAAATTCATATATAGAAGATAGTAGTTTGCATTTTCTACTTAACTCTTCTAATGAATTGTTGTTTCCGCTGTGAAGATTGATTTAAAACTAGTTGTCTATTGTATTCTATTAGATTTTTCCCTGTTGGAGACTAACGATAATTTGTTGTATATTATCTTAGTCATAATATTCTTTACTGGGCTAGTTGAGCTCACCCTTTTCCTTTTTGTTCCATTTTTCTTCTCAGGAGGAAAGAATGTAGCGAGTACTAGCCGGGGTATGGAATGAAGGTTCTAGAGAGAGTTGTTTAGTAGTCCTCACCATTTTTTTAAAATAATGTATCAATAATTATGATGAGGATTTATTTGCGTGTGGATATTGTCTAGACGGCAATATTTGTATTTAAACTCACAGTTTATATGTTGTAATAATAAAGTTGTTGTTATTTCTGTACCATGTATTTGGCGACTCAGAATGGGTTGGATGGAATGGACCTATTTTGGGGGCGTCACAGTTGGTATCAGAGCTTAGGGATATGATCTTTGGCGGAGATCGGGGAATAGAAGTAGGAGGGGAGAGACGAGTAAATCCTTCACTAGTGTGTCCTACCTAAGCTTATTTGTTGGTCGGTCATAATATAGGGGTATTATGTGAATTGTTAATTTATTTAATTAACCCTTGTTTTATGGCAGTATTTAAGAATGTCGACTGAGAATGTTAACAGTGGAGTAATTGAGACCGTGGAGACACCTTTAATCACCACCCAGGGGAACGTGCAACATGAAGGCAATATTCCTCCTGTAAACAACACCACTGAGCAGACAATGAATGACGGGATGTTTAGGAGCTTTTTGCAGTTCATGCAAAACCAGACGAGGGAGACTCGTGTACAGAATACGGGTGGAAATGATAGCAACGCGCGACTTGTCACGGCCAAGCAGTTCAAAGAGTTGGGACCACCAGAATTTAAGGGAAAGCCGGATCCGATCATGGCCGAAACATGGGTCAAGCAAATTACCAAGATATTCGATGTCTTGGGATGCACGGATGAACAGAAGGTTCCATTCGCCACCTTTATGTTCCATGGCGAGGCGGATTACTGGTGGGAGTCTGTGAAACGTACCCAGCCTGCAGCACTTAGCATGTCTTGGGAAACGTTTCAAAAACTTTTCAACGAAAAATACTTTCCTGAAAGTTTTCGCCATATGAAAGAGGTAGAGTTTATTAGACTAGAACAAAACAACATGACGGTGTCCCAATACGAGACAAAGTTCGCAGAGTTATCCAGGTTTGCACCTCATTTGGTGGAGAATGAGGAACGTATGACACGGATGTTTCTGAGAGGTTTAAAATCCGACATATGACAATATCTCATTTCTCATAAATTTTCTCTCTATTTAGATGTTGTAAACAGGGCTCAATTATTAGAGCAAGATAACGAGTACGGTCAACCGAGGGATCACAATCAGGATCATACCGGAGATAGCAGTCAACAAAACAACGATAACCAGAGGAGAAAGAAATAGACGGACAAAAATGGTAACCACTTTGGTGGTAATCGTGGCCATGAAAATAGAAGAAGTGAGTCGGGAGGAGATTTTAAAAAGAGGAGATTCAACAACGACCATGTGAAGACGTCAATGCCAGTAGCAACTGGTTCCAAGGGAGGAGAAAGACCACCGGTCGTATGTTACAAATGAGGGAAAGAGGGACATATCAGCCCAAACTGCCCACAACAGTTTAAGTTATGCTATAATTGTGGAAATGAAGGACATATCGCTCGATATTGTACGATATTGAAACCCAGTCCAGCGGGAATGGTGACTCAAAAGGATGTCCCAGAAAGGTCAAAGTCAACGGTTCCTGGAAGAGCGTTTGTCGTGACCGATCAAAATGCGAGGAACCCGAACGAAGTTAGCATGGGTTAGTTAATTATAAATTCTTGCGAAGTTTATACCTTACTAGGTACCGGTTCTACCCATTCTTTTATCTCTCTTGCTACCGCTCAACGTTTGAACTTGACTACGGAGAAATTAGACTTTGACCTATTTATGGATACTCCGTTAGGATAAACTTTCATTACATCCGTTGTTTAGAAATCTTGCTTGATTCAGGTTGGCACTATCACTTACCTGTTAACCTTATTTCTATAGAGATATTTGCTTTTGATGTGATTTTTAAGGTTAACTACTCATCATATCGAAATTGATTACTTTCGTAAGGTTGTTAGTTTTCATATTCCTAAGTAACCTGTTATTTGAATTCAAGCAATCAAACCATTGTAGTCAAACATTTTCATATCAAGCCATGAATTCATTCGTTTATTACGGATATCAAGTTTTCTTAGTCCATGTTATGGATTTGAATAAAGACACGTCAGATTTGAATAATATTCATGTTGTTATTGATTTTTCTTGACGTATTTCCTGAAGAATTTCTTGGCTTACTTCCAAAGCCTGATATTAAATTTTGTATCGACTTTGAACCCGGTACAAAACTCATTTCTAAAATCTCATATCGAATGGCTCCTATTGAACTTCATGAGTTAAAAATTCAACTATAGAATTTGGTACCTGAGCCTTTATCTGGTGACTTCCTTTGTGAAATGCACCGAAGCCAGACTCTCCGTAGGGGACACCATATTCGTGCGATAGTAAACTGATAGGTGTTATTGTGACGTGCTATCCAAGATTGGGATATGAGTCACAGTTGAGAGCAACCTAAGTCAGTAATCGAAATACGTAGCTTTCTATGCTTAGCTGGTTATTATCGAAGATTTCGTGGAAATATTTTCTCGAATCGCTACTCCATTAACGCAGCTGACTCGTAGAGATACAAAATTTGAATGGAGCAAGGAATGTGGGAAGAGCTATGAAGAACTCAATAGGAGACTCATTTCGGCACATGTTCTGACCATACCATCCTGGAAAAGTGAACGTGGTAGCTGACGTGTTGAGTAAAAGATCGTATACGAGTACGAGTACGATATTGTCAAAGACTCATTTTGTATAATTTATAAATAATAGAGATGGAGATGAAAACTCTAGGTACCCACGTGATGATATACGAGTATAATCGACTTTAATCGATAAAGTTAAAGTTGTTCTAGCTACACACCGGAACTGATGAAGTTGAAGAAGGAGGTGCAAGAAGTTGTTATTTCAAAAGCGAGAATTGGTGAGGTGAGGAAAGCTCAAACCTTCGATTTATTATTCCATTTGAAATCCTAGATCGAATAGGAACTGTGGCCTATAGACTCGTTTTACAGCCAAGTATGATGCGTGTTCATAACGTTTTTCACGTATCGATGTTACGTAAATATGTGGACGACCCGAACCACGTCATTGAGTTAGAATCGGATGAGATACCCAAAGACTTAACGTACGAGGAGGTACCTGTCAAGATTTTGGATAGGAAGGAGCATGTCCTACGCACGAAGGTCATACCACAAGTTAAAGTTTTGTGGAGAAACCATGCTATTGAGGAAATAACATGGGAGTTAGAAACGAAAATGAAAGCGAGGTATCCTCATCTTTTTGAAACACCAGGTACGTACGTCAATTTCGAGGAGGAAATTTCATAAGGAGGGGAGGTTGTAAGACCCCAAATTATTAATAAATGAAATTTATTTTCCTCTATTTATTATTTTGAAATAGTAAGGGTTGATTTGATTAATGTGGATAATTATGGGTAAAATACGCAAATATTTCGAATAAGCAAGTGGTTATAAAATATTCATTATTGTCGGGGAATATTCGTTTGATCGTGGAATATTCGTACTGTCGGGGAATATTCGTACGACGACACAGTCTTTTGCGGGTCCCATAACGGAAAGTGATTGGATGAAGAAAACGACAAATATAAGTTGTTTATAAATAACGGCGTAGTTGTTACCGTCAATACTGTTGGAATACCCGGAAGTTAAAACACACTAATATGCATTGTTGCACAGTAGCACACGGTATTGCACCAATTATTGATTCTTACGTAAGAAGGCACTACTCAATAATGGTTACAGTAATTACTGTTCAGTATTTTATTTTACTGATTCAATAATTGCTGCATTGATATTTTATATTACTGTTGTTTCAATAAATTGTCATTACATAATATTTTCCATTATCGAAGCAATAATTCATATTATCTGAATAATATTATTAGAAAACATTATTGTCAATGTTTAGAAAGTTTTGTCTAAGGAGAGGTTTGGTCACCTAATTGCGCGCCAGTAAGGAGAGATCCTTATTGGAAAGCCCCCTATTTCCTGGGAACTGCCTGGTTGTCAATATTGTGATTCTGTAATATTATTTGTGAATAATTAATTATTGATTCATATGATGAGGAAAATATTGATTTTATGTGGATATAGATGGAGAAATTTTTTTAATGTGACAATTGTTGAAAATTGAAATTTTATCTTTTTTTGATAAAATAATTTATTTAAATATATTATTATATTTTAATAATATAATAATGATGATATTTTTATGATGAATGTGGGATATATGAGTATATGTGGAGGAGGAGTTAACAAAAATATTTAAAGCATGTTTTATGTGTCGGTGGACCCCATTTCTTGACTGAAATTTGATTATAGCCTGTAAAATTGCCCGTTTGTGGATTTCGATTAATTTCTGTTTGGAATTTGGAAAAACTTTCTTCTGTAAAGTTGTAGAGAATTGCATTTCCTATAAAAACTCGCGAGATTGGAATTTTCTGACAAAAGGGCTATTTATTGTGAATTATTGAAGCTCCGGAGTTCCGAAATAATTGATTTTTGGAAGTTTAAATTATTTTAAATTAGAAAAATGTTTTTGATATGTTTGGTGGGCTTGGTTGGTTGTTGAAATGAGCTGATTTCAGTTTATAAGAATGTGTGTAGGAAAAATTTTATATATATTAATATTATATTAAATTTTTTACTTTGGTGTTCTAAGCATTTTCCTATAAATAGGGTGCTTAGGTTAGAATTGAAAATTACACCGGAAACAGAAGTTTTCTCTCTCTATATTATCGAGCGTATTCTTGTGAGTATTTTGAGTATACTTTGAGTATTGCTATACGGTGCAAGTTCAAGTCATAGCTTATATCAAGTCATAGCCTATATCAAGTGTTTCAACTAGAAGTACTGTCTTTCGAGGTAAGGGATGTTATTTTCTTCTCAAATGATATTATTTCTTCAATATCATTATGCTGAAATATTGGTTAGAACTTTTTATCAAATTTGGAACTTTTTCATGTCGGGCTTACTATTTATGAGTTACTATTCATGAGTTACTATTCACGAGTTACTATTCACGAGTACTATTCACGAAGCATGATGATGTTTTTTGTGAAATTTCTATCTTTTGGTGTCGGAGTTACTATTCACGTATACGACACTATTCTCGAATACGGCACTATTCACCAAAAAATGAAATTTCTTCTTTTTGTCCAAAATATCTATTATGGATACTAGCTTTGATTGTATCCATGTTTTGATCATTCTTGAATTTTACTCCATTCTGATTACTTATGAAGTATTTTTGAACTTGGATTGTGTAAAGTACGAATCCTTAATATTTGTTCTTTTGTTTCACTGGATTCGTTTTCTTTAAAATATTTTTCATCATCCTCAGTCCTAAATGATGATATAATTGAATATCTTTGGCATGTAGTGCAAAGAAGAATGATTCCTTGATGAATATCTTTGGCCCATAGTGCAAAGATGAACAGGTGTTGAGATGAACATGACCGACTGATTAATATCTTTGGCCCGTAGTGCAAAGATGAACAGGTGTTTAGATGAACATGACCAACTGATGAATATCTTTGGCCTGTAGTGAAAAGATGAATATTTGATTCCAGATATATATTGATTGATGTTACAGGGATAAAATATCGACGATGAACTTTTAAATTCATATATAAAAGATAGTAGTTTGCATTCTCTACTTAACTCTTCTAATGAATTGTTATTTCCGCTGCGAAGATTGATTTAAAACTGGTTGTCTATTGTATTCTATTAAATTTTTCTATGTTGGAGACTAATAATAATTTGTTGTATATTAACTTAGTCATAATATTCTTTACTGGGCTAGTTGAGCTCACCCTTTTCCTTTTTGTTCCATTTTTCTTCTCAGGAGGCGAGAATGTAGCGAGTACTAGTTGGGGTATGGAATGAAGGTTCTAGAGAGAGTTGTTTAGTAGTCCTCACCTTTTTTGTAAAATAATGTATCAATAATTATGATGGGGATTTATTTGCGTGTGGATATTATCTAGACGGCAATATCTGTATTTAAACTCACAGTTTATATGTTGTAATAATAAAGTTGTAGTTATTTCTGTACCATGTATTTGGCGACTCAGAATGGGTTGGATGGAATGGACCTATTTTGGGGGCGTCACACCTAACGCTTGCCGAGCCAAATAAGAGTTCATAGAGTGCTCTCGGAAGCGTACAGTTTGCAAGACAAGCAAGTGAAGATCGTAGTGTACCAATACTTAAGAGAAATCGTAATGTTCTCATCTATCAGCACCAGATCAAGTACCAAGGTGGCAAGACACCATGATCAGAATCGTAGAGTTTCATCTGTTTGTGTCAGAAGCATCGAGCCTCGTCCATTTGTTTAAGGATAAATCACAACAAATATGGAATGAGCTATAGACGTTGAAGACCTCAGGAGTCCCAATGGCACAACAATCATCCTTAGTATATAACAAAGAAACGTATTGAAGAAGCTAAGGAAAGTACTCTGGCTCATCGGAAAACACCTTTTTAGGTGTTAGGTGAAACAACAATCTGCTATGTCAGTGGGCCGGTCTATTAATCAGAAGTTGTGCAAAAAGTCTCCATCAATGCTCAAAAATGTCAAATGCATTTAATTCTTCAACGTATGTTTTCAACGGATACATTTCAAAGACATCATATATACAAAACTTCAGCAGATGAAAGGAATCATGCAAGCACTGAATAAAAAGCTGAAGAACACTCAATGCTCAAACTCTACGATCTAAAAAGGAAAGCTTGCTCAGCTACTTAGTTCTTTCGAACACAAGCTTAATGGCAACTGAGTATCACCATTCAAGAACTCAACTATTATCAAGTGAAGAAAGAAGTTCCAAGTCAGAAGGACTTAAAAAGTTTTAAGTGAACTGAGAAGTACCAAGCCTGTTGGACTTGAAGAGTTCAATAGTGAACTAAGAAGTTCCAAGACTGCTGGTCTTGAAGAAATCTGTGAGATTTAGAAGTTGTAAAGATATCTTTAGTAGATTTCCTACTCGAGGAGTAGAAGAGTGGACTAGGAGCTTTGAATGCTCTGAACCACTTAAAATCACTGTGTCTCCTATATTCTTTCCATAACTACTATAACTATCATAACTACTTTACTCCTATTAATTCATTATATCTTGAAGGGAAAACAAATAAATCTTAATTCCGTTGTGCTTAAATCATTATCAAAACTAACAAGTATTTTGAAAAGAAAGAATTTAAAATATCTATTCAACCCTCCTTCTAGATAATTATTGTGCCTCTGGGAACTAACAATTGGTATCAGAGCAGGTTCTATCAAATAGCTTACAAAGCTTAAGTAGATCTAATAACACTTCTGATAAGTGAATCAAAGACTGGAGGAGGCAGCAAGCCACCTATGTGTAACAATGATAAATTCGCCAGCTGGAAAGTTCGTATGCAAGCCTACATGAATTCAATAGATGAAGATCTATTTGAAAATGTTCAAAATGGGCCCTACATTCCTACCAAGCTTGCTCCTATTGTAGATGACCCAAACAAAATTCAGATCAAGGTCAAAGAAGAATGGACTGACAACAAAAAGAAAGCTATCCAACTCGACAAAAAGTCCAAGAACATCTTGTTTCAATCGTTAGAAGATGATCTGTTTGAAAATGTGGTGAACAACAAAACATCAAAGGAAATGTGGGAAGCATTAATCATCATGCATAAAGGAATAGAAGAAGTCAGAGAAATTAAGCAATCTCTCTTGTCTCAGCAATATAAAATGTTTGCACGTGTTCAAGGAGAAAATGTCACTTCCACCTACGAAAGATTTAATGTACTGCTCAACTCTCTCGGAGCCTATGGAAAGATCTATCCAAATAAAGATCTAATCATAAAGTTCATTAGAGCTTTACCTAGCAAGTGGGATGCCAAAACCACTGCCATCAGAGAGTCAAAGAATCTCCATGAAATGACTGTTCAACAGTTATATGGCAACCTTCTCACATATGAACTGGAGCTGACTCAACGAGCAGAAACTCTATCTGAAGGAAGAAAGAAAGACAAAGGAGTTGCTCTAAAAGAAATAGACAACACTTCCAAAGCTAACACTAAAAATGACTCTGACTATGATGAAGATGATGATGACGACTTTTCAATGTTAGTGAAAAGACTCAGAAGGTTCATGTGTCAAGGCAAAAGCAGCAAACCTAAGAAGTTCAACAACTACAATAGGCAGGAACAAATAAACGACTTATGCTATAACTGTAAAAAGCCTAACCATTTCATTGCAAACTACAACAATACTCTCAGAGAAGAACTCAAGAAAAGATCAAATTCAAAGAAAGAATTCAAAGGCAACAAGCGGCTCCAGAAGAAAGATAAAGGTTTTGTGGTCGGAGGATCGTGGAGTGACTCAGAAAATGACTCAACTCCCAAATCTGGAGATGATGAAGATCCTCAAATGGGAAATCTTTGTTTGATGGCCAAACATGCAAAGGATAAGAAGAGCTCTGACATACTTGAACTAAGTATTGATGAGGTATTTGACTTTAACTCTCCTGATGTAGACATTGATGACTTAAGAACTGCTCTATATGGCATAACATCTGATCTGCATCAATACATGAAATGTTTCAAAGTTCTGTCCAAAGATTATTCTCTTCTTCAAAAAGAGAAAGAGAAAGTTCAGGAAGAAATAGAAACAGCTCTTCTAAGTACTAACTCTCTCTCCAAATTTGAAGCTGAGAATAAGTTCTTAAAACATACCAATGAACTTAATCCACAAAGAGAGTCAAGTTTGGCCTCTAAAATTGAGGAACTAGAAAGGGCAATCACTACATGGAATAAATCCTCTTCTTTCATGGACTCCCTGATCTCCAGTCAGAGAACAGCATTTGACAGAACAAGTTTAGGTTTTGGGGAACCCACCTCAGAACCATATGTGGAAAAAAATAAGGAAACTAGCTCTAGTAATGTTTCAAGTAGAAGCATTACATTTGTGAAATCCTCACAGAAGGAATATCCACTCCAACCCTCCTCTTCAGATCCAACCTATGTTCCAAGGAATAAAGGATCTCATGCTGGCCTAGGTTTTAGAAGAGAGAAGAGTAACTCAGTCTCTACTCTCCAACCTCGAAGGGTCGTAGAGTCGAGTAAAATTGACTCCACAAACCAACTTAGAAGGAATAGTAGAGTTAAGCCTCAATCTTCACTAATCATGAAACATAAAGACACATGGAAAAAGGAAGGATTGTTGAAAAACCACATAAGTCCAAATGGAGGAAGAATCCACACACACACACAAGCATGCATCATATTAGATGCTTTATATGTAATAAAACTGGTCATAAGTCTGACGCCCCCAAAACAGGTAGACATCACCCATCTTGAGTCGCCGAATGCATGGTACAAAATTCAAATACAATTTAATAATACAACTGTCGTGTAAAATACGACAAAACATAAACTGAAAGTTTTAATACGGATATTGTCTTCTAGACAGTATTCAAACTCAAATGGAGTCCTCATTACATTTATTATCACAATATTTAACAGAATAGTGAGGACTACTAATGCTATCATCTGGACTGTCACTCTGTTCCCCGACTAGTCCCAGCTATATTCTCATTTCCTGAAAAGAACAATGAAAGCAAAAGGGTGAGCTCAACTAGCCATTAAGAAATATTATGACTAAGATAATGCAGAATAAATTATCCTTAGCCTTCAACAGTTTAACAGCTGATAGAATACAATAGACAACAAGTTTTAGATCAACAATTGCAGCGAAATAAGAAATCTATTAGAAGAGTCAAGTAGAGCATAATATCTATTATCTTCTATGATTTAAAAAGTTTTTCATCAACTTTATCGCTGAGACTCAGCTTAATAAATAAAATCGAATCATCCCTGCACCACGGCCAAGGATATTCATGTAATCATCAATGGTCATGATTATACCGAATAATACCTGGTCATAATCATTCCAACAACTGTCCATCAATGAACTACAGGCCAATGAGGACTTTTACCACATCATTCGTTACATTACGGTCATGATTATACCGAATAATCCCTGGTCATAATCATACCAAGTCCATCTATGCACGTAAGCCAAATATAACTTTCATCACAATATAAGCATGAGGATGATGACAATGACATAATAATTTAATAAAACAAGTTCAAGGATAAATTTTAAAGATTTATAATTTAATTTATCCAGAATTCAATAACATTCAAATTGTCAACATGATACTGATTTGTGGAGTAAAATTCAAGAATGCTCTGATGAATATTTCCATGAAAAGATACTGAATGAGGCACAAATATCAAGGATATTCTACTAATTTCATGGAGTATAGAAGCCAAAACTTTAACCAAATGAGTATAATAGAATATATGAAAATGCAAATGAATTTTCACCCGCCATGCGGTAATCCACGTTGACAGATCATTTCCATAATTTAATAAGGAATGAATATGAAGGGTCATTCACCATACATGCGGTAGTCCACGTAGATAATTTATTCCAATAGAATAATAAAGAATGGAATAACAGAAGAATTCACCATGCATGCTGTAGTCTGCGTAGACAGGTTATTCCAACAGAATAATAAAGAATGAAAAAACAGAAGAATTTACCTGGCATGCGGTAGTCTGCATAGACAGGTTATTCTAACATTATAATAAAGAATAGAATAACTGAAGAATTCACCATACATGCAGTAGTCCGCGTAGACAGGTTATTCCAATAAAATAATAAAGAATGGAATAACAGAAGAATTCACCATGCATACGGTAGTCCGCGTAGACAGGTTATTCCAACAAAATAATAAAGAATAGAATAACATCTCTTACGAGTATTGAAAGAAAATAACTTTCTTCATGAATACGAAAGAAATAATACCCCTTATCTTAGAAGAAAACTGGATACTGGAATAGTGAGGTAGCAGACTTCTCTTCTTCTTTCTCTCTATAATTTCTCTATAATAATTGCTCTTGGGAGACTTAGTGAATTGGTGAGAATGAATGAAGAATAAGATTTTATTTATAGGAAAATATAGTTTTGATAATTTCACGTTTTGGGGCTCAAAATATTACAGTATATTACCTTCCTCTTTTTTTTAATTTTTAATTTAGTCCTGCAACTATTATCAAACTTGCACCACCTCCCCTAATAATAAATCATGTGAATTAATAGTTCATTCATGTGGCTCAATAGTATAATCATGTGAAAAAACTAATTATAGTATAGTACATTCATATATACCTCCATTTTTAATTTAGTCATGCAAGTATTATCAATCTTGCACCAACTCCCCTAACAGTAAATCATGTGAATATATAGTATACACATGTGAACACATAGTTATAAGCATGTGAATTAATAGCAATTAATTGCTCATTTATCAGGTTAATTACCTGATTGGTCAATATAACCTCCAGACATCAATTATTATCGAAATAAATGTCAATTTCCAGTAACACTAATAATTCCCACACAATGGAACTATCAATTTCATCTTTAATCAACACGAACTTATTCATCATTAATATTATAACTCTTAATATTTAACAACCAGGTCGTTCCCAGGAAAGAGGAAGCTTTCCGATAAGGATTTCTCCCTATTGGCGCGTAAGTTATATAAAATGGTTTTTTGTGTTAACAACGTCACACTCGTAACCACATACGATCTTCTACTCAACGCGTCAGCTACCACGTTCGCTTTTCCACAATGATATTGAATGTTATGGTCGTAATCTTTAATAGCTTAAGCCAACGTATTTGGTGCATTATACGTTCGTTTTGGTTGAAGAAATACTTGAGGGTTTTACAAATGAGTTTTGTACTAGGGTCAATATAAAATTCGATTTCACGCTCTAGAGTTAGGCTAAGAAGTCTTCAAGAATACGCCAGGAAATTTATTAACAATAGAAATATCATTCAAAACTGTGACTTTCATCCAAGACTTGGATAGCACTTCCCATTGATACCTATCAATTTGCCACCATTATTCATGGCGTCCCCTACAGATAGTTTGGCTTCGGTGTATTCCAAGACTTGGAAGTTACCAGCGAAAGGCTCGGGGCTCTTTGCTTATGGCTTGATATGACAATGATTGACTTTAGTGGTTTGGTTGCTTGAATTCGTATAATAGGTTGGTTAGGAATATGAAAGCTAACAACCTTACGAAAATAATCAATTTTAGCATGATGAATAGTTAACCAATCTATTCCTAAAATCACATCAAGGGAAATTATTTTCAAAGAGATAAGATCGACAGATAATGTGAAAGTGTCGATTTGAATTAATTAAGATTTATAAAAATTGGATGTAACGAAGGTTTCTCCTAACAGAGTTTCAACAGATAAGTCAAAGTCTAATTTCTCAAGAGCCAAGTTCAAATGTTGAACACAACTAGGTGAAATACAAGTGTGGGTAGAACCGGTATCAAATAAGGTATAGACTTCGCAAGAGTTTATGATTAACTTACCCGTGATAAATTCGTTCGGGTTCCTCGATAAACGCTCTTAATTAAACTACCGAATTTGACTTGTCTAGGACATCCTTTGGCGTCACCATCCTAGTTGGACTTAACTTTGCTATAGAGTACATTCCACCCTTAATTGCTTTGTCACATTCCTGATCCATGATTCGAATCATTACTCTCCGATCCATATCGAATTGGGGTTGACCGCTCTGCACAGGGTAATTCCGAACTCGATGTTGGATTCTCCCAATTGTTGTCCAAAAAGTGAAATCCATTTCATCTATTTTGGACTTATTGGATCGAATGTCTTTTTCTACAATATCAACGCGTCGTGCGACTTTTACCCATGCATCATCTATTCTCATTCGTTCAGTTGCTTCTTCTTTCATCAGAACTTTGATCATAGCATTCTCAGATTCCAGCTCTAATATCTTATACTTTGCCAAAGAGTGCTTCTGTTCAAGCATCGTACATCGAGTAACACAATTTTGAATTGTTGCATCTCTTTGCTCCACGACCGTTTGCCGTTCTTCAGCCTGCTCTTCTAACTCTTGAATAAGATTTTGTAATTCTAAATTTATATCATAAAATTCTTCTAATAAATTCTCCTCAGGTTCCTCTTCTTCCTCACTCTTAGCTGCTACCTCTACGATTAGCTCGGGTGCAACTATTAGTTCTTCACTCACCACGTAGATATCTCTAATTTCTTCTTCGTCTGACGTCACATGAACCTGGTTGGTGATTAAAAGTGTCTCAATGGTCTCATGTGCTTCATTACTTATCTCAACATTTTCGGATACCATTTTCAAATACTTCTACAAAACAAGGGTTAATTAACATGTCACATATTATCCATTTACTCTGACCGACCAATTAAATACCAAATAAACTTAGGTAGGTCATACTAGTGAATGAATTCCCCGTCTCTCCCCTCCTAGTTCTTGTCTCACATCTCAGCCATGGATCATATCGCTAAGCTTTGATACCAATGTTGACGCCCCCAAAACAGGTATACATCACCCATCTTGAGTTGCCAAATACATGGTATGAAATTCAAATACAACTTAATAATATAACTGTCGTGTAAAATACGACAAAACATAAACTGAGAGTTTTAATACGGATATTATCTTCTAGACAGTATTTAAACTCAAATGGAGTCCTCATTACATTTATTATTACACTATTTAACAGAATAGTGAGGACTACTAATGCTATCATCTGGACTGTCACTCTGTTCCCCGACTAGTCCCAGCTATATTCTCATTTTCTGAAGAGAACAATGAAAGAAAAAGGGTGAGCTCAACTAGCCCACTAAGAAATATTATGACTAAGATAATGAAGAATAAATTATCCTTAGCCTTCAACAATATAGCAACTGATAGAATACAATAGACAACAAGTTTTAGGTCAATAATTACAGCGGGATAAGCAATCCATTAGAAGAGTCAAGTAGAGCATAATATCTACTATCTTCTATGATTTAAAAAGTTTTTTATCAACTTTATCGCTCAAACTCAGCTTAATAAATAAAATCGAATCATCCATGTACCACGGCCAAGGATATTCATGTAATCATCAATGGTCATGATTATACCAAATAATCCCTGGTCATAATCATACCAACAATTGTCCGTCAATGAACTACAGGTCAATGAGGACTTTTACCACATCATTCGTTACATTACGGTCATGATTATACCGAATAATCCCTGGTCATAATCAAACCAAGTCCATCTATGCACGTAAGTCAAAGATGACTTTTATCACAATATAAGCATGAGGATGATGACAATAACATAATAATTTAATAAAACAAGTTCAAGGATAAATTTTAAAGATTTATAATTTAATTTATCCAGAATTTAATAACGTTCAAATTGCCAACATGATACTGCTTTGTGGAGTAAAATTCAGGAATGCTCAGAAGAATATTTTCATGAAAAGATATTGGATGAGACGCAAATATCAAGGATATTCTACTAATTTCATGAAGTATAGAAGCCAAAACTTTAACCAAATGAGTATAATAGAATATATGAAACTGTAAATGGATTTTTACCCGCCATGCGGTAATCCACGTAGACAGATCATTTCCACAATTTAATAAGGAATGAATACGAAGGGTCATTCACCATGCATGCGGTAGTCCGCGTAGACAGGTTATTCCAACAGAATAATAAAGAATGGAATAATAGAAGAATTCACCATGCATGCGGTAGTCCGTGTAGACAGGTTATTCCATCATAATAATAAAGAATGGAATAACAGAAGAATTCACCAGGTATGCGGTAGTCCGCGTAGACAAGTTATTCTAACAGAATAATAAAGAATGGAATAACAGAAGAATTCACCATGCATGTGCTAGTCCGCGTAGACAGGTTATTCCAATAGAATAATAAAGAATGGAATAACAGAAGAATTCACCATACATGCTGTAGTTCGCGTAAACAGGTTATTCCAACAGAATAATAAAGAATGGAATAACAGCTCTTACGAGTATTGAAAGAAAATAACTCTCTTCATGAATACGAAAGAAATAATACCCCTTACCTTAGAAGAAAACTGGATACTGGAATAGTGAGGTAGCAGACTTCTCTTCTTCTTTCTCTCTATAATTTCTTTATAATAATTGTTCTTGTGAGACTTAGTGAATTGGTGAGAATGAAGGAAGAATGAGCTTTTATTTATAGGAAAATATAATTTCGATAATTGCACGTTTTGGGGCTCAAAATATTACAGTATAATACCTTCCTCTTTTTCTTCATTTTTAATTTAGTCTTGCAAGTATTATCAAATTTGCACCACCTCCCCTAATAGTAAATCATGTGAATTAATAGTTCATTCATGTGACTCAAAAATATAATCATGTGAAAAAACTAATTATAGTATAGTACCTTCATCTATACCTCCATTTTTAATTTAGTCATACAAGTATTATCAATCTTGCACCAACTCCCCTAATAGTAAATCATGTGAATTAATAGTACACACATATGAACACATAGTTATAAGCATGTGAATTAATGGCATTTAATTGCTCATTTATGTAGTTAATTATCTGATTGGTCAATATAACCTTCAGACATCAATTATTATCGAAATAAATGTCGATTTCCAGTAACACTAATAATTCCCATACAATGGAACTATCAATTTCATCTTTAATCAACATGAACTTATTCATCATTAATATTATAACTCTTAATATTTAACAACCAGGTCGTTCCTAGGAAAGAGGGGGCTTTCCGATAAGGATTTCTCCCTATTGGCGCGTAATTAAATTATCTAACCTCTCCTTGACAGAACTTCTAGACATTGTCAATATTGCAAATAATAATATGAATAACTTTGTCGTCTCAATTATTGATTTAATAATATATCATATTATGCAGATGATATTGTATCAATAATTGAATCAATAATATGAGAGATATGATATAGCAATTACTGTAGCAATAATTGAGTATAACTAAGTGACTTCTTACATAAGCATCAATAATCAATACCGTGTGCTACTATGCAACCATACGTATTACTGTACTTTTACTACCGGGTAGTTCAACAGTTTTAACGGTAACACTTTCGCCGTTATTTTTATAAAAAGATAATTCTGTCGTTTTCTTACTATGATAATACTTCCGATGTGGGGTCCACCAATAATTGTGTCGTTGTACGAATATTCCCGACAAAAAAAATATTCCCCGACCAAACAAATATTTTATAACAATTTGCTTTGTAAAAATTTTAACATATCACCCTTAACTTTAACCTTTTATCAATTTAACCATTTACGAAATAAAATAATAATTATAAGAAAATTGAATACTTTTATTTCATAAAATTTGGGGTCTTACAATAAGGCTGCAATAAGCTACCATAATCCTATGCACGTGAAACCCAAAATTAAGCAAATTTGGGTTCCCAAGGGTACTAACAAAGTAGGAGCCATGCAAGTATGGGTACCAAAATGAGAGTTCTATCTTACCATAGGAACCAAGCTCCACGATCACAACCTGGTATCTGGACAGTGGATGCTCAAGGCACATGATAGGGAACAAAGCGCTTCTATCTAACTTCGTAGAAAAGGAGGCTCCAACAGTCATCTTCGGAGATAATGGCTCTGGCAAGACAAGAGGATATGGCTCAGCTGGGAATGGAGCAGTGTCCTTCAGTAAAGTGGCCTATACGGAAGGTTTACAACATACTCTTCTAAGCATAAGCCAACTCTGCGATAAGGGTCATCAAGCCACTTTCCTCCACAATCAATGTCAAGTCAGAGATCTGAAGACATTCTCTATAAAGCTGACTGGAACAAGAGAAGGTAATGTCTATACTGTCAATCTTGGTCAACTAAGCTCGGACGAGACGATATGCTTTCTGGATAAAGCATCTGAAGAAATGAGCTGGTTATGGCATAAAAGATTGTCTCATCTCAACCTTAAAAACATGTCTAAACTGGCCTCCAAGGATCTAGTAGCAGGCTTAACCAAGTTTAGCTTTGTCAAAGAAAGGCCATGCAATGCCTGTCAGCTTGGAAAGCAGACTAGAAACTCATTTAAGAGCAAAGCTGTTAACTCAATTAACAAACCTTTGCAGCTGCTTCACATGGATCTTTTTGGGCCAATTCCAACAACAAGCCTTGAAGGGAAGAGATACTCACTATTCGTAGTAGATGACTACACCAGATTCACTTAGGTGTTCTTTCTAAACTCAAAGGATGAAACTAGCTCCCAACTAATTAAAATGTTCAGACTAATGATGAACGAGAAAGGCGAGAAAATCAAGGCTATAAAAAGTGATCATGGCAGAGAATTCGCCTTCTTTGAGATGAACCAGTTCTACACAGAATATGACATCAGTCATAACTTCTCAGGCCCACGAACCCCTCAGCAAAACGGAGTAGCTGAGAGAAAGAACAGAACGTTGATAGAGGCTGGAAGAACTCTACTAGTAGCAGCCCATCTGCCTGAATATTTCTGGGCAGAAGCTGTCAACACTGCATGTTACACTCAGAACAGATCTCTTGTACAATCTATGTTAAAGAAGACTCCCTACGAACTGTGGAGAGGAAGAAGCCAAGTATCAACTACTTTCATGTGTTTGGCTGTGAATGCTATATTTTTAACAATAGAAAATAGTATCTGACAAAGTTCCAACCCAAGTCTGACGAAGGAATCTTTCTCGGATATGCCACAGACAGTAAAACTTATAAAGTGTTCAACAAGAAGACACTAAGTGTTGAAGTCTCAATTTACACCATCTTTGATGAAACAGACTTGGACAAAAAAATGACTCAAGACACTAAGAATGATAATTCAGACACTACGAACGAGGTCGTCGAGCTCAACACCACGATCGTAGTTCCAAAAAATGAAATCGTCGAGCAAGAAAAGGAGATCATAGAGAGAATTGCGCAAGACAACGAACCTCCACATCAAGAAGATGAAATTAATCTTGAAGGTCTCAGACAATAAGGCATCAGGACAGATGTTCCAACAGGAAATAGATGGGCAAGAGACCATACTTTAGACTTAATCATTGGAGACCCAAATGCAAGAGTTAAAACAAGAGCCGCCACCTAAAATGAGTGTTTCTATCTGAGCTTTCTGTCACAAATGGAACCCAAGAAGATAGAAGATGCTATGGAAGACTCCAGCTGGATAGAAGCCATGTAGGAAGAACTAAATTAGTTTGAAAGAAGCAAATTATGGAGATTAGTTCCAAGACCAAAGAGTCATCCTGTCATTGGCACCAAATGGGTCTTCAGAAACAAGATGGATGAAGATGGAGTAATAACAAAGAATAAGGCAAGACTAGTGGCCAAAGGTTACTCTCAAGAAGAAGGCATTGACTACGACGAGACCTTTGCACCTGTTGCTAGATTAGAAGTCGTCAGAATATTTCTTTCCTTTGCTGCTCACATGAAATTCAAAGTCTTTCAGATGGATGTTAAAAGTAAATTCATGAATGGTGAACTTCAAGAAGAAGTATATGTGGAACAACCTCCTGGTTTCATCAATCCAACTCTCTCTAATTATGTCTATATATTAGACAAAGCCTTATATGGTCTTAAACAAGCACCTAGAGCATGGTATGAAACATTAACTAATTTTCTTATTGAAAATGGGTTCACTAGAGGTAGAGCAGATACCACATTATTTCTTAGAAAGCATAAAGAAAAAGTCTTATTAGTTCAAATATATGTTGATGACATTATCTTTGGCTCTACTGATGAAAAATTATGTAAGAGATTTGCCAAGCTTATGCAGAGCAAGTTCGAAATGAGCTTGATGGGTGAGCTGAACTTCTTTCTTGGATTGAAAGTAAAGCAGACTGATGAAGGAATCTTCATAAACCAAGCCAAGTACATTAAAGACTTACTTAAAAAGTATGGCATGGAATCATCCTCTCCCATGAAAACCCCAATTGCTCCAGCAACCAAACTTGATAAAGATGAAAAAGGTAAAAGTATTGATATAACTCAATACAGAGGTATGATATGCTCTCTTCTATATCTAACTGCCAGTAGACCAGACATAATGTTTGTAACATGCATATGTGCTAGATTTCAAGTTAATCCTAAGGAATCACACTTAACTGCTGTAAAAAGGATTTTCAAGTACCTCAAAGGCACACCTCACTCGGGGCTTTGGTATCCCAAGGAGTCCTGAGTCCTCTTTTGAACTGACAGGATATACAGATGCTGATTTTGTAGGCTGTAAAATAGACAGAAAAAGTACTAGTGGCACCTGTCAGCTGTCGAGAAATAAACTTGTGTCCTGGTTTAGCAAGAAGTAAAACTCAGTATCTACATCAACAACAGAAGCTGAATATATTGTTGCTGGCAGCTGTTGTGCTCAAATCTTGTGGATGAAAAATCAACTGGCAGATTATGGATATGATTTCAAATCTATACCTGTTTATTGTGATAACACTAGTGCCATAGCAATAACACACAATCCTGTCATGCATTCTAGGACTAAACATATAGAAATAAGATATCATTTTATTAGGGATCATGTTCAAAATGGAACCATATCTCTACAATACATCCCTACTGAAAATCAACTTGCTGATGTCTTTACAAAGCCTCTAGATGAATCCAGATTTAATAAATTAATAAGTGAGCTAGGCATGCTAAATCTATAACCATAAAATCTATGCTCTAGTCTGTGCTAACCATGCAGATATAAAGGCTATGTTCAAAATCATAGACATGACCAAAGAAAGTCCACGATCGTAGAGTTGTAATGTCATGAAAAACCACGATCGCAGAGTCTCATCAACATGACAAAGAAGTATCTTGTGATGACAAAAGTTCCAACAAATCCAAGCAATCTCTCTGTCAAGCGCCTCAGGGACAAACCTAATCCTTAGTTCATTATAAGAGGTTGGCCCTACCTGAGCTACCTTAACTCGGAAGAGATGTTAAGTCAAAAGTTCATCACAACGAACAGAGCAGATAATGTTCGTAGAGCAGATTCAGCAGTGGACTCAATGATCACAATGACAACCTCAACGACCTTAGTGCTACTTCGACGATCGTAGTCCTCCCAAAGACTACACTGGCTTAAGAGGAGCTAAGGGCAAATCAGTATTTTCCATACAAGTTAAAATCGTGGAGCCAAGCAGGACTCAACACATGTCCCACTACGCAGATCGAGTAGAGGGAAGTTACAAGTATAGTTTAAAAAGGGCTTTTTGAAAACTCGCCTCAAAAGTTCAAAAAAGCTTATTTCTCTCTCTACAAGAAGAAACCCTAGCCTTCCAAAAAGCTCAATCAACTTCAGTGCAAAGAAAGCAATGGCAACTTCAAGTATTATCACTGGTTACCGACTCTGTTTTCACGAGTTCAAGACAGCTGACTCTTAATTCCACAAGATTCTGTCTCTGGTAAAGAAAGTTGGTCTTAAGGAGGCTCTGGGCATCAGCACATAGATCTACCCAAAGCTAATAAAGGAATTTTATAGCAATGGAGTTTTTGAGAACAACATCATCACCACAAGACTCAGGGGAGTACAACTCAAGCTCAAGGCTGAAGATATAAATCTGGCCCTAGGCTTCAAGTCAAAGGGACTCCTATCGATAGAGGTCATCGATTTCCATGATGAACTGAAGAAGATGCATCAAAAAAAGAATCAGACTGTCAAGGGGTACAAGAAGAAGGAGTTTCCCCAAAAATATGAGTTTTTGGCTGATATTATTGGATAGTGCATATGTTGCAAAAGCTCTGGCCATGACTCAGTGAATGAAGTACAACTGAAGCTTATGACAGCTATCTGCTATAGAATCCAACTCAACTTTGGAGCCCTACTCATCGATTAGATTGAGAAGTGGATGCTCAATTCAAAGAAATCAAAGAGCTCTGGTAAGATGCTATACGGGCGATTTATAAGCATCATCCTGCAATCAGCACTAGGTAATAAAATTGGAGATAATGAAGGAGAATCCATTAATCCCAACAGGAGGGTGACCCAGCAGTTGATTGAAAACTAAAAAAGAAATCCAGCTGAAAATGTCAGAATGATATCTGAGTCCAATGGAAGAACTGGTGATGCAAAGGAGACTGGAATACCAGGAAATATGTCTGTTGTAAAGGAGACTAGAAAAGAAGAAGAAGAAATCAACAAGGAAGAACCCATTGCTTTAATCAGAAAAAGCAAGGGTAAAAGAAAAATGAAGGCTCAAATAGCAGAGGAGACTCAAGGCTCGACTATTGAGGCACCTCAAGAGAGTTTAGGCACTGAAACTCTGAAAAAATTGAAAAGAAAAGAATAGCAGTCTGAGAAAGAAGAAGACAGAGTTACCATCTCTTAGCTGCTCAAGAAAGGAAAGCGAAGTCATAAGTCTAAGAAGACCTCTTTCTCTTCAATCGTAGAGTCTCTACCGATCGTAGAATCCAGATTGGACACCACTCTCGAAGAGGATGCTACAACAGCTTCTCAACCTAATCAACCTTTTAAAGCTAAAGTTGAAGACAGTGTCGAGGATGTGGCTTAGCCTAGGAAGTCAAAAAGAAGACTTGTCAAAAAATACATTCTTGTTAATGAAAAAGCTTTAAGGGAGGAAGA
Organism: Panax japonicus; assembly: GCA_020205505.1. Classification (NCBI taxonomy): domain Eukaryota; kingdom Viridiplantae; phylum Streptophyta; class Magnoliopsida; order Apiales; family Araliaceae; genus Panax; species Panax japonicus. The sequence goes on from CM035110.1 coordinate 57,682,108, forward strand.
TAAAAGGATAGCTGCAGAGAAGGGACTACTTGAAGCTAGTAAGGAGAATACAGGTCAAGTTGAGGGGGAGCTTCCTGAAGTTCTTTCACTAGAGAATGCTCCAGTTGAGGGGGAGCCACATGAAGTTCCTGTGTCAGAAAAGACTGCAGTTGAGGAAGAATTGCCAAGAGATCATTATAAATCTTCTACAGTCCCTCAAGAGAATCTAGATGCAGTAACTGTTGAAATGGAAAGGATTAAAGCCATGGAGAATGTGAGAGCAGAAGAACAAAGAATTCAAATGGAGATAATTGATGTGGTGGAAATTTCAAATGAAGACAGAGAAGAAGAAGAAGATGACGAAGTTGAGATCATTGTTGTGGGCTATGATGGACATAGGAGAGCCGCCTACAATCAACTGTTCTCCTATCTACCTATGATGCCATTTCACAGAGCCCAAATCCTCAACTCCTAGGATCACATGTTCTGGACCTTCAAAGCCTATCCAGCAATTTCAGTGCTAGCTTATGGATTCCCAGGCAAAATCAATTTTGCCCGAAAATTGATCACAAACAACCACTCTTCAGAATATGGGCATGAGGTATAAACTATTCCTATCTCTTTTAGGGTAAATCACTGTCCACCATCATTTTTTAATCAATTCTATGAATCACCAAGGTGGTTGGAAGTGATACTTCATCCACTCAATCAATTTCCAGTTACAGAATCCCAACATTCGATAACTGATGAACCAAACGTGTAAAACTTTGTGTTGATCCAATCTCCTATCATCTCTCCCTCTACGATTATTGAGCCACATCCAATCGTAGAGTCACATGCACAAGTCGTCGAGTCACCTATTAAGATCGTAGACTCAATCCCTTTTGATGCTCAACTTCACACACTTTCCCCTCCATCAGACATACAATCTTCCTCAACCAATGACTATTTCAGTCTTGATCTTTTTCGCTACCAAATGCAAGGTCAACATTCAAGAGCCTCTCCTCCAAATAATCCGCAACTCCTTGAGCTTATATCAGATCTCCCTACCAAAACGGAGTTGTCAGAAGCAACTAAGAAAGTGACCAAGGACATACAAGAAGATCTTGAAGTTCACTCTGAACTTGTTCATATGAGGCTAGCTCATTTGATTGATGCTGTCAATACTCTCCCAAGCAACCTAAGTTATGAACTGACAAAAAATCTTAGGGAGATAATAAAAGAGATGATTCAGAGTATCAATGAAAGGGATCAAATCCACTTTCTAGCCGCCAAGAAGCACAGGGATATTGCTCTTATTTTACAAAATACTCAAGAATTCCAAAATCAACTTCTGATGGAAAATCTCGCGAGTCTAAAGACCCAAATGAAAGAATTCCAAGCATTCTCCATGGGTTAAATGAAATAAACAGAAAATGTCTTGGCCATTCTGTAAAAGAAAGAAGCTCGAACTGACTCTCTGATTCAGGAAAATCGTGTAGACATTGTTCAATCCCAAACTCAACTCAACGAACTAGTCCAAGGCATGACTCGCCTATCTGAAGATATTCAAACCCTTGATGCTGACATAAAGGGGGAGAATAAAGGGGAAGTAGGCGACAAAGGAAGAGGCAAAGGAGGCAAATATAAAATTACTGCTTTCTCAAGAAGTTCTCCTACAAGTCAGTCTCGCCATTAGACTCCATGACCTGAACAACAACAAATTCTCATGGCATAACCAATAAGGAGTTAAAGGCCATCTCCCAGCTCACAAGAGGTGACCACCACAGGCCTAAGAGTGTCAATTGGAGATCCTGCATTCATGAATAGGCATGAGTTTGAGACCCCAAATTTTATGAATAAAGATTTAAATTTCTCGAAATATTTTTTTTGAATATTATGGTGTGGATTTGATATAATGTTATAGTTGTGGGTAATATTTATAAATTTTGCAAAGTATGCAAGTTGTTATAAAATATTCGTTTGGTCAAGAAATATTCTTTCTGTTGGAGAGTATCCGTACGATGGCACAATCATTGGTGGACCCCACAACAGAGGTATTGTCGTAGTTAGAAAATGACAGAATTATCATTTTATAAAAATAACGGCGAAAGTGTTGCTGTTAAAAATGGTTAACTACCTGATAGTAAAAGTACAGTAATATGTGTGGTTGCATAGTAGCACACGGTATTGATTATTGATGCTTACGTAAGAAGTCACTCAGTTATACTCAATTATTGCTACAGTAATTGATGCATCATATCTCTCATATTATTGATTTGATTATTATCACAGTATCATCTGCATAATATTTTATATATTATTAAATCAATAATTGAGACGACAAAGTTATTCATATTATTAAATTAAAATATTTACAATGTCTAGAAGTTCTGTCAAGGAGAGGTTTGGTCATCTAATTGCGCACCAATAAGGAGAAATCTTTATCGAAAACCCCCCTCTTTCCTGGGAACGAACTTGTTGTTAAATATTGTGAGTTATAATATTACTGATGAATAAGTTCGTGTTGATTAAAGATGAATTTGATAGTTCCATTATGTTGGAATTATTAGTGTTAGTGGAAATTGACATCTATTCCAATGATAATTGATGTCTGGGTTATATTGATAAATCAAGTAATTAATCGAATAAATGAGCAATTAATTGTTACTAATTCACATGCTTATATAACTATTTATTAACATGTATCTACTATTGAATCACATTCATGTACTACTAGGGGAGTTGGTGCAAGATTGATAATACTTGCATGACTAAGTTAAAGATGGAGGTACTATACTGTTATTCGTATTTTCACATGATTATAACTATTGAATCACATGATTGTGTTAGATTTGTAATATTCATGAACGCAATCAAATTGCATAAAATAAGCAGAAACGTGTAAAATCATAGTTTTAAAATTTTACAAATCATATACCTGGCTCACCCTTTATTCACAATTATTAATTAAACGAAAAGATAAACAATAAAATCATACCCTTGAAAATCGAGCTTCCTCAGGTACAAGTTCACCTCCAAATCCTTTTGCGTTCAACTTGAATCCACCGGGTTTGGTTCCTTCCTTTGATCAACATTAGCCACCCAAGTGTTTGGCCTCTAGAGGTGATCCACCAAGGAAGAATAAAATTCAAGAAGATGAGTATTTGACAAAACCCTAGTTTTTCTATCTCTCATAGAAAAGGGTGTACTCTCCCAACTATTGAAATTACGTATTCTATGAATACGTCAATAACCACTCCGCCCATAATAAGACTCCTCTTATTTATAGATGTAGACAACCCTCCTTAACAATTAAGGAATTGTTTTTTATTTTAATTAATTAAATTCTTTTAATTAATTAAGCTCCCTAATCTTATTAGGGATAATTAATTAAACTCTTTTAATTATTTTGCCTCCTAATCCTATTAGGATATTTGATAGTACTTTTATTAATTAATTCCCAAACTCCTTTAGGAATTAAATAATAATAGTAATAATAATAATAATAAGACTCCTCTTATTAATTTATATTTAATATTTCCAAAATATTAAATAATAAATATTAAGCTATTTAATTTATTCTATCACTATAGATTAAATTAAATATACTTAACTTATTATTACAATTATGCCATTAACTTCTTAAATAATTATTCTTCCTTTTATGGTGTGACCCTTTAGGTTCTCCATATTAAACCGGTTGTGAATAAATTAATTAGAACAATTCTAATCTTATTTAAATAAATAAATTAAACTAATAATTTATTTAAATGAATAATATTTATTCTACAATAGGGATAAGCCTCCCTAGCGATTAACGACTTTCCAGATAATATAAATTTCAACATCAATCATAAAAGAACCTTTGAGTAAATAGTTACCGTACAATTCAATCCTTCCACCATACAATGTCCCAATTAAATATAAGACATGAAATTTCTGTCAAGTCTTATTTTATTTAATTATATGTATTTCGACTCTTAAATGCACAACCCCAAATAATGCAAATTAGAAACACATTTCTAATTTTATTCTGCCTTGGCCAAGGACTACTGGGTTGTCATTTATCGAATCACATAGGACATATCTCTTCTTTTACTAGAAGTGGTAGATTCTTTATTGATCATACATTATCTCCATGTACAACTTATTATACCTAAGCATACCCTTTGATATACCCTAAGGGTCTTAAGGAATAAGTCAAAGTATAACTCATTATACACAAGATACTATGATGATCTCAAGTCCAAGGATCACTTGTACTACTATCACTATAGGAATTCTTATTGACAGACAAGTAAAACTCCATTAGGTATTCCTTAGCGAGCCACGTTCAGTGAACTTATTCTCTAATAAGCACCTACATACTTGCTTTAGTGTCTCCACACAAATGATCATGAGATCAATCATCCTCATCTAATGAGCAAGCAACGTATGTACCAATCTATCCGGATTCACAAATCCCCAATTTAGTAATCCAACGATTGGGAACTATTTTAGTTTTAAGCTTTCTAAGAATTTAGATCTCATTAGAATGATCATCATCATTATTCTAAAAGCATTGCTTAAAACTATGGGTTTATCACATATTATAAAACAGCATCATGTAGATAATTAAAAGCCTTTAATAAATTAATATTTTTTATTAATAAATGAATAAGATTGTTACAAAGTATATGCTTTATCATCAAACATGATTGACTTGTATGCATATTACTTTCAATCTCCCACTTGCAGTAAAGCCAATCGTCATGGTATCTCATACTCTTTTTCTCTAAGTGACGATTATCCTGTTGTTGGATAAGCTTCAGTAAATGGATATGTAATGTTGTTCTTGAGAGTCCACTATCTCTATAGTGATTTCCCATCTTTCAATGATTCATTTAATCAAATGAAAGTGCCACAATACATGTTTAGATCCAAGATGAGACTTAAAAACTATTCCTAGTTCTGTACTGAACTTTTCATCCAAAAAATCAACTTGCAGCTTCATTTACAGCTATATACTTTGTCTTTATCACTAAACCAGCAACTCTTTGCTGTTTGGAACCTTTCCAATTTCATTGTACCACAGTTCAAGGTAACATTTTACCTTAAAGTGGATTTCCTGTCGTCTTGGTCTGTATAAAAAACTTGAGTCTGTTAAGCCCTCTATTTTTAATTTAGACCCACCATGAATATGATCACATCCTTAGTTCCAGTTAAGTACTTTAAGATGTTTTTCACTGTTTCACAATGAACTTCTCCAGAATATAACTGATCAACATCAGGTCTCGTACATTTCATTGCATACATGATAGTTACTCATGCAATCTCTCTTTTTGGAGTCTATGGAGACTATTAAGAGAGATACACTCCATGGCTCATCAACATGAGACATCCCATGGAGTTTGCCTTGCTAAACGACTTTAGCGTCAAATGAATATACGTTCCTTGGGTTAAGCCGAGCATCCTTTTAAATCTATCTATATAGATTTACATCCCCAATTAAGATACTCTTCCCAAATCATTCATGGATGAATGTTTAGACAACTTTATCTTTACTGATTGTAGCATTGGTATGTTATTCCTCATCCGTAGTATATCAACATATTATACTAGAAATTTCACAACGCTCCCACTGACCCTTTTGTACACACTAGAACTCTTACCTCATCGTATGTAACTCTGGATCATCATCTTCTATGATGCGTACCTCATCATCATCATCCATGATGAATCCATACCTCCTAGGTATCTTCGGTACTATTCCAGATTAACGATTCGGTTGTGGTACAATAGGGCTATCTACAGGTTCCTCTTGTTTGACTTATAGTGTTTTGTGGTTCTTGAACTCTTCAAGATCTATTATCCTCCCACTAGCCCCTTCAATGATAAACACCTTTATCTTAGAAGGCAGCGTGTTTCGCAACAAACACCTTTTTCTAAGTAGAATTATAGAACATATACCCTAAACTTACTTTAGGATGTCCCACAAATTTGTATATGTCAAATCTTGTCCCAAGCTTATCCTTTGAAACCTTTTAATATAAGTTGGACAACCTCTTATCTTAACATACTTAAGATTAGGAATCCTTCCTGTCTATAACTTTTATGGAGTTTTAGGGCTGAATTTTGAGGTTACCCTTTCCGTAGATATGCAGTCATTTCTAGGACATGATCCTAGAAGGATGCTGGAATGTCGGTAAAATTATTATGGACCGTACCGTGTCCAGCAAGGTATGAATTTTCCTTTCAGACACATCAATCAATTATTGCGTATCAGGAGGTGTCCATTATGAGAAAACCATTTGAGATGATCTAGAAACTTATTGCACAAGTATTTATTCCTTGATCTAATCAAAGAATCTTAATACTTTGCCAATTTGTTTCACTTCTGAATTCTTTGAACCTTTCAAATAATTCAGACTTGTATTTCAGCAAATACATACATTTAACTCTTTGAATGATCATATCCTTTTTTTATACTAGTTTGTTCAATTTGCAAAATTATTTTCACGTAAGTCAAGTATATAAAATCCATTAAGTAATATTTCAGTTCTATACAAAACATTATTATTATAAATAGAACAACAATTGTTCTTAATTATAATACCAAAGATTTCATTGTCCAACAATAAAATAGAAATAATGTTTTTAACAAGAACTGGAATACAATAACAACTTATTGACTTAATAGATTTGCCCGTAGGCATTGCTAAACTATAAGTTTCTATGGCTAATGTGGCAACCTTTGCTACATTTCCCGCACATAGATTTACTTATATTTGTTTAGCTTTCTACTTCTGTTTGGTCCCTTCATAAATCTATATTTATGATAATCAAAGTCGATATCCAATACCCAAGTAGAACCTTGACTCAAAGAAAAATTTATTTTAAATCATGAACAAATTTGTATTTATAACGAAAACTTCACTAAGCTTCTTTAGTTAGTCGCTGCAAGATACTTCTCGTAGTTTCTTTCCAATGTCCAGGCTTATTATAATGGAAGCAAACTCCTTTGCTATCTGTGTCAGTTTTGTTCTTATTATCCTTTATTTTTGCCTTTCTATTTACCTTCTTTGAATCGTTCTTCTTTTCAGAAGATCCTTTGGCCCCTACCAGTAAGACATGGTCTTCCTTGGTTGGAAAGTGACTCTCAACATTTTTCAACATGTTAAGCAAATCAGCAAAGCTGATATAAAGCTCGTTCATATGAAAAATTCATAACAATTGTGAAAGAAGTCCGGGAGTGAGTGCAAGATCAAATCTTGGCTCAACTCTCCATCCATGACAAAACCCATTGTCCTAATTGTTCAATCAAATTGATCATGTTTAGGACATGTGTCTGTACTTTAGTGTCATTGGTCATTCGATATCGGAAGAGCTCCTTAGATATCTGATATATATCAGTTCTACTTTCCTCACATCAACAACTTGACATGAAGGAGTATAGTAAGAGCATCCATAGTTTCATGCTGACGCTAAAGCTCATTACTCATGGATGCGAGCATGGTGCATTGAGCCAACTGTGCATCATCTTGTCACTTTCTAAAAGTAGCAACATCTTCCTCAGAGGCATTGTCTGCAACCATTGTAGGGATAGGCGTATTAAGGACATAAGATAGCTTTTCAGCCATGAGAACTATTCTCAAATTCCTTAACCAATCCGTTTAATACGGTCCGGTTAAATAGCATCTAATATGCTTCGCAGTGAAAGTAATTTAGACATTGTAAAATTCTGTAAATGAATTTGTAATTAACAATATTTTAGCATACATTATTTTATTAATTACCAATTGTTTTAAATTGGTATCTCCCACTATTTTTATCAAACTATATTACCCTCACTTATATAGTTCGGCAAAATCTAATTAAAGATTTGCTAGTAAGAATAAGGATCCCATTTCAAATGTATATAGCCTTGTGTGTGTACAACAAACTATATATAAATAAATAGGTAGACAACTCTTGTCAATTACATCAACTATGTAACTCCTTGTATTTTGCCTCTTAAATCATAATGGTTAAGTGTGTGCACATCCGAACTAAAATGATTTAAGTTAAGTCAGACCCAGCATTTCCATATAAGTGAAGAGAAAACTACAGCCCTTGTGTGTGCACAATAAAGCAGTAATGTTCAATTCCTTATAAACATCATATGTAATAAAAACAACATCTTAAATATTTAATACTCGTCTTGTGTGTGCACAACAAACTCATATTAAATATTCAATACTCTATTGTTTATATCATGCTAGAAGGCGACGTTCGATATTCCAAATATCTTTGAACGTTACAACTTAATATAAAATAGTTGAGGGGTTTGTTATTAATTTGTCTTATCTTGTTTAGCGCGCATGCAAATATATATATAAAATATGTGTCGTATTAAATAACATTCGAAGCATGTTTGTATAATATATAATATATATATATATAGTATAAGCATGCACATATAGAATACTATATTCTACCCGGATTGATTATGGACTTTTATTCTAGTTTGGTTCACTAGAGCCACCAAGTGAACCAAAAGGTCAAACCCTAAGGGGTGCAAGAATTAAATTTAAATATAACGATTACATTTAAACCCGGGCTCTATTACAAATGGGTCTTCAAGCGCTCCTTGCTCCTTGATCTCAAATTCTTCAAAATTTAATTCTAACTATTCCTATTACAAAACTATTTAAAATAAATAGAAACCTTGATCAGCAGTCAAGGGGAAGTACATAGGAGGGAGATAGAATTTATATTAAGAAAAATTAGAGAAGACGAGGTACGCAGATCCCATTTAATAAAACTCATACATTAATGCATCCAACTAAAATAAAATCCAATCACATTGGTCAATAGTCCATAATCAATCCCATTTATTATCATACACATCACTGTATGCATCAATAAATAATATTCATCTCATGAATAATAAACATTTAATATATATATATATATATTGATATCATTTAATGGGAAAATTTAGTTAGTATAAAATCTAATTTTGAATCAAAATAAACTCCTTTATTTTAATCCAAATTTAAATTAAAATAAAACTATTTTATTTTGATTTATCCAATTTTGAATAAAATAAACTATTTTATTTTAATCAAAATCTTTAATCAAAATAAAATCCTTTATTTTAATTAATTATGGAATCCAATTCCATGTTAAAAAAATAAACTCCTTTATTTAAGGAAACACAAATTTTCTTTCATATTCACAAATAAACTCCTTTATTTTGAATAATATGAAATCTTATTTCATATTTAAATAAACTGGATTTTCTTTCCTATTCACAAATAAACTCCTTTATTTTGAATAATATGAAATCTTATTCCATATCTAAATAAACTCCTTTATTTAAGGAAATTAGGATTTTCTTTCCTATTCACAAATAAACTCCTTTATTTTGAATAATATGAAATCTTATTCCATATCTAAATAAACTCCTTTATTTAAGAAAAGATGAAATCCAATTTCAACTCCGATTAGTTATCATGGAATCCAATTCCAATTCTAATTTGATTTCAACATTAATCATAAGAGAACCTTTGAGTAAATAGTTACCGTACAATTCAATCATTCCACCATACAATATCCCAATTAAATATAAGACATGTAATTACTGTCAAGTCTTATTTTATTTAATTATATGTATTTCGATTCTTAAATGCACAACTCCAAATAATGCAAATTAGAAACTCCTTTCTAATTTCATTCTGCCTTGGCCAATGACTACTGAGTTGTCATTTATCGAATCACATAGGACATTTCTCTTCTTTTACTAGAAGTGGTAGATTCTTTATTGATCATACATTATCTCCATGTACAACTTATTATACCCAAGCATACCCTTTGATATACCCTAAGGGTCTTAAGGAATAAGTCAAAGTGTAATTCATTATACACAAGATACTATGATGATCTCAAGTCCAAGGATCACTTGTACTACTATCACTACAGGAATTCCTATTGACAGGCAAGTAAAACTCCATTAGGTATTCCTTAGCGAGCCACGTTCAGTGAACTTATTCTCTAATAAACACCTACATACTTGCTTTAGTGTCTCCACACAAATGATCATGAGATCAATTATCCTCATCCAATGAGAAAGCAATGTATGTACCAATCTATCCAGATTCACTAATCCCCAATTTAGTAATCCAACAATTGGGAACTATTTTATTTTTAAGCTTTCTAAGAATTGAAATCTCATTAGAATGACCATCATCATTATTCTAAAAGCATTGCTTTAAACTATGGGTTTATCACATATTATAAAACAGCATCATGTAGATAATTAAAAGCCTTTAATAAATTAATACTTTTTATTAATAAATGAATAAGATTGTTACAAAGTATATGCTTTATCATCAAACATGATTCGCTTGTATGCATATTACTTTCAGATTGAACTATTGATTCACATTATTTACTATTAGGGAAGGTGGTGTAAGTTTGATAATACTTGCAGGACTATATTAAAAATGAAAGAAAAGTTGGAGGTATTGTACTGTTATTTTTTGAGCCCCAAAACGTGCAATTATCGAAACTATATTTTTCTATAAATAGAAGCTCATTCTTCCTTCATTTCTCACCAATTCACTAAAGTTATAGAGCAATTATTATAGAGAAAAATTATAGAGAGAAAGAAGAAGAGAAGTCTGCTACCTCTCTATTCCAGTATCCAGCTTTATTCTAAGGTAAGGGGTATTATTTCTTTCGTATTCATGAAGAGAGCTATTGTTATTCCACTCCTTATTATTATGTTGGAATAACCTGTTTATGCGAAGTACTGCATACATGGTGAAATTCTTCTATTATTCCATTCTTTATTATTATGTTGGAATAACATGTCTGTGCGGTCTATCGCATGCCTGGTTAATTTTGTTGTTATTTCATTCTTTATTATTCTGTTGGAATATCTTGTCTGTGAGGTTTACGCATGACCTGGTTCAATTCTTTATTATTCCGTTGAGAATAACCTGTTTGTACGGTCTATCATATGCATGGTGAATTCTTCTGTTATTCCATTCTTTATTATTTTGTTGGAATAACCTGTCTATGTGGATTACTGCATGCATAGTGAATGATCCTTTGTATTCATATGAATAGTATTATTAATCAAAAGGGGTTTCTTCTAGGGGCAGTTTCGTAATTTTTCTAACCCTCAAAAATTCTGGAAAAATTTGAAATGATAATTTGATGAGTTTTTTTTATTGTGTCCAAAGATGGCGATTTTTGGATGTATAGATTAAGAGTTATAGATTTTATGAAAAAAAGACTATTTTAAAAGTAAACTCTTATAACTCTTTGTGGTTAACTCCAAAATTGGTGAAATTTTTATTGGGAGTACATGTATATAACAAGAGTATACCCTGTAAATTTCAGAATTTTTGGACAAAAGTACAATTTATGATAAATGTCTAAATATTCGGTAGTTTTGGCCATATCAAAAATAGTAAGTGAATTTTAAAAATTCCGAGAAAAATATATGTTCAATATGGGACTATATTCTGCTAAATTCCAGAAAAGAAATATTTTTAGGACTGATTTGATATTTTTTATGAAAATCTACTAGCTATGAGTAAATGAATTAAATATGTTATGTGAAGTAAAAAATTTGGAAAATAGGATTTTATGGCTTAGGAATCCTATATAGAGTATATGCAGATTTTTGATGAGGGTTGGTAATGAAATCTTATTAGTATGGCATTTTTAAATGATTAAAATGCATTATTTGGTAAAGTGTAAATAATTGAAATAAATTATTTATAAGTTAAGAAGTGATTAAAATATTATTATAATATTAATAATATTAGATTATGAGTTTATTAAGTAATTGATAATATTTGGATAAATTTAAAATCTTTAATATTTATCCTTGATTTTGTTTGATTTGATTTCGTTTGATTATTGCTTATATAATTGTCATCATCATCATGCTTATATTGTGATAAAAGTCATCTTTGGCTTACGTGCATAGATGGATTTGGTATGATTATGACCAGGGATTATTCGGTATAGTCATGACCGTTGATGATTTAATGAATATCTGTGGCCCGTAGTGCAGGGATGATTCAATGATGTGGTTTATTTATTAAGCTGAGTCTTAGCGATAAAAATTGATGAAAATATTTTAAATCATAGAAGATAGTAGATATTATGCTCTACTTGACTCTTCTAATGGATTACTTATTTCGCTGTAGTTAAACTTGATGTCTATTGTATTTTATTAGTTTAACATTGTTGAAGACTAATGATAATTTATTCTGCATTATCTTAGTCATAATATTTCTTAATGGGCTAGTTGAGATCACCCTTTCTTTCACTGTTCTCTTCAGGAAATGAGAACGTAGCCGGGACTAGTCGGGAAACGGAGTGACGGTCCAGATGATAGCATTAGTAGTCCTCACTATTCTGTTAAATAGTGTGACAATAAATGTAATGAGGACTCCATTGAGTGTGGATATTGTCTAGATGAAAATATTCTTATTAAAACTCTTAGATTATGTTTTGTTGTATTTTACACGACTGTTGTATAATTAAGTTATATTTGAATTTTGTACCATGTATTTGGCGACTCAAGATGGGTGATGTATACCTATTTTGGGGGCATCACAATGAGCATTCTCCAAGGCTAAGTCAGAGTGAGATGGAAGATATAGCATGGAAAGATGAAGTCAGCAGGAGAAGAAGAGCTCAAGAATATGCAAATCCTCCAAGGAACAAAAGGCAGAAGAAATAGAAATAAGTTGAAAATCATTTCTTATTGATGTAACTAAGCTTAATTGTAATATCTGTCTCTAGAAACATCAATAAATTCATGCTTATTCTCTAGAGGTTTCCGCTGCTCACTGAAACACTAAGTCATATTTACTTTCTAGCAAATACATCTAGAAATTAATAATCATGATACAAATCTCCTTGGTTATATCAACATCAAATAGGGGATATTATTGGAAGATTGCATATTTAAAATTTGATGTTGAAAGTTAATAGTCATGATTATATGTAAAGTCCTTCAAAGGAACACATGTACAAAGACTTAGTGATAGATCAAATTTTTTAGGTTGATCTGGACTTTAATGTTTACCATTCTGTAAATAAATGTATAGAAGAAAAGATCAAAGCTGTTAGGTTTATCTATATCTTGAGATGTAATAGATAGGCTTCAACTGAATTGTAGTCGATCAAGATGATCAAGAGATTGTAGAAGATAAGGCAGAATCGTAGAGCATCGAGGATCGTAGTGTATCTACTTTGAAGGGCCTCTCCGAAGTCGTAGAGTAGTTCTAACGTTTGTCGAGCCAAATCAGAGTTCATAGAGTGCTCTCGGAAGCGTACAGTTTGCAAGACAAGCAAGTGAAGATCGTAGTGTACCAATACTTAAGAGAAATCATAGTGTTCTCATCTATCAGCACCAGATCAAGTACCAAGGTGGTAAGACACCACGATAAGAATCATAGAGCTTCATCTGCCTGTGTCAGAAGCATCGAGCCTCCTCCATTTGTTTAAAGATAAATCACAACAAATATGGAATGAGCTATAGACGTTGAAGACCTAGGGAGTCCCAATGATACAATAGTCATCCTTTGTATATAACAAAGAAACGTATTGAAAAAGCTAAGGAAAGTACTCTAGCTCATCAGAAAATAACTTTTCAGGTGTTAGGTGAAACAGCAGTCTGCTGTGTCAATGGGCCAGTCTGTTAATCAGAAGTTGTGCAAAAAGTCTCCATCAAAGCTCAGAAATGTCAAATGCATTTAATGCTTCAACAGATGTCTTCAACGGATACAATTTAAAGACATCAAATGTAAGACCTCGAATTTTATGAAATAAAAATATTCAATTTTCTTATAATTATTATTTTATTTCGTAAATGGTTAAATTGATAAAAGGTTAAAGTTAAGGGTGATATGTGAAAATTTTTCAAAGTAAGCAAGTTGTCATAAATATTCGATTGGTTGGGGAATATTCATTTTAATATGGAATATTTGTACGACCGCACAATCATTGGTGGACCCCACAACGGAAGTATTGTCATAGTTAGAAAACGAAATAATTATCTTTTTATAAAAATAACGGCGAAAATTTTACCGTTAAATTGCTGAACTAACTGGTAGTAAAAGTACAGTAATATGCGTGGTTTCATAGTAGCACACGGTATTGATTATTGATGCTTACGTGAGAGTCACTCAGTTATACTCAATTATGGCTACAGTAATTGTTGCATCATATCTCTCATATTATTGATTCAATTATTGTCACAATATCATCTGCATAATATTTTATATTATTAAATCAATAATTGAGACAACAAAGTTATTCATATTATTATTTTCAATATTAACAATGTCTAGAAGTTCTGTCAATGAGAGGTTAGGTCATTTAATATAGCGCCAATAGGGAGAAATCCTTATAGAAAAGCCCCATCTTTCCTAGGAATGATCTGGTTGTTAAATATTGTGAGTTATAATATTAATGATGAATAAATTCTTGTTGATTAAGGATGAAATTGATAGTTCCATTGTGTTGGGATTATTAGTGTTAGTGGAAATCGACATTTATTTCGATAATAATTGACGTCTAGAGGTTATATTGACCAATCGGGTAATTAATTGGATAAATGAATAATTAATTGCAATTAATTCACATGCTTATAACTATTTGTTCACATGTATGTACTATTGATTCACATGCATGTACTATTAGGGGAGGTGGTGCAAGATTGATAATACTTGTATGACTAAAATTAAAAATAGAGGTATAGATGAAGGTACTATAATGTAACTATTTCTTTCACATGTATAGAACTATTGATTCACATGAATGTACTATTGATTCACATGATGTACTATTAGGGGAGGTGGTGCAAGTATGATAATACTTGCAAGACTAAATTAAAAATGAAGGAAAAGATGATGGTATTATATTGTAATATTTTGAGCCCCAAAATGTGTAATTATTGAAACTATATTTTCCTATAAATAGAAGCTCATTCTTCTTTCATTCTCACCAATTTACTAAGACTCACAAGAGTAATTATAGAGAGAGAAGCTATAAAGAGAAAGAAAAAGAGAAGTCTGCTACTTCACTATTCCAGTATCCAGTCTTCTTCTGAGGTAAGAGGTATTATTTATTTCATATTCAGAAGAGATATTATTTTTCGTATTCGTATGTATATTATTTTCATTCAATATTCATAAAGAATATTATTTTCGTTCAATATTCGTAAGGAATATTATATTCGTTCCATATTCGTTAGAATATTTTTTTCGTTCAACAATCGTAAGGGATATTATTTTTGTTCAGTATTTATAAGAAATAATATTTTCTTCTATACTGTAGTATGTGAGTAATATTATTTCATCTCGTATTCCTGATTATACCCTCATTTTATTAAAGTATTGCTTCTATACTCCGTGAAATTAGTAGAATATCCTTGAAATGTGCGCTTCATCTAGTATCGTTTCACAAGGATATTTTCTGCACATTCTTGTTAAATTTTAAGCTTTTCATACTGGAGTACTGTCCATGAGTACATTTCATTTATATGGTATTATTCATAAAAGTACTATTCACGGGTACTATTCACAAAGTATTATTCATAAAGTACTATTCATAAAGTACTATTCACGAGTACTATTCACAAAGTACTATTCACAGGGTACTATTCCCGAAGTACTGTTCACTCGGAGTACTATTTATGACAAAAATTAATTTCTTTTTCGGTCCAAATCATTTTTGATACGATATCATTCTTGAATTTTACTCCACAAAGAAGTATCATGTTGGCAATTTGAACGTTATTGAATTCTGGATAAATTAAATTATAAATCTTTAAAAATTTATCCTTTGTTTCTTTTAATTGAATTCATATATCATTGTTATCATCCTCATGTTTATATTGTGATGAAAGTCATCTTTGAATTACGTGCATAGATGGACTGTTGATTTATATGATTATGACCAGGGATCATTCATTATAATCATGACCCATAATGTTACAAATGATGTGGTAAAAGTCCCCATTGGCCCGTAGTGCATTGATGGACAGTTGTTGGTATGATTATGACCTAGGATTATTCGGTATATCATGACCATTGATGATTACATGAATATCCTTGGCCATGGTGCAGGGATGATTCAGTGATGTGGATTATTTATTAAGCCGAGTCTCAGTGATAAAAGTGATGATAAACTTTTAAATCATAGAAGATAATAGATATCATGCTCTACTTAAATTTTCTAATGGATTGCTTATTCCGCTGCAGTTGTTGATCTAAAACTTGTTGTCTATTATATTCTATCAGTTGTTATATTGTTGAAGGCTAAGGATAATTTATTTTGCATTATCTTAGTCATAATATTTCTTACTGGGCTAGTTGAGCTCATCCTTTTCTTTCATTGTTCTCTTCAGGAAATGAGAACGTAGCCAGGACTAGTCGGGGAATGGAGTGACGGTCCAGATGTTTGCATTAGTAGTCCTCACTATTCTATGAAAGTGTGATAATAAATGAGGGCTTATTTTGAGTTTGAAAACTGTCTAGAAGACAATATTCGTGTAAAAACTCTCAACTCATGTTGTATAATTATGTTTGTATTTGTATTCAGTACCATGTATTTGGCAACCCAAGATGGGTGATGTATACCTATTTTGGGGGCGTCACAGTTGGTATCAAAGCTTAGGAATATGATCCCTAGCTGAGATGTGAGACTAGGAATAGGAGGGGAGAGACGGGCAAATCCTTCGCTAGTATGACCTACCTAAGTTACTTGTTATTTAATTGGTCGGTCAGAGTATAGGGATAATATGTGGCATGTTAATTAACCCTTGTTTTGTGATAGTGTTTTAGAATGACATCTAAAAATGTTGAGATCTGCAATGAAGCACATAAGATCATTGAGTCACCAACGATCAATACCCAGGATAATGTGCAACAGAAAAACAATAATCCTCAGGTAAACAACAACATCGATCAAATGATGAATGATGGGATGTTCAGAGGCTTTATGCAATTCATTAAACATCAGAAAAGAGAGACTCCTGTTCAAAATGCAGGTGGAAACACTGACAACTCTCAGATGGTCACCGCTAAGCAGTTCAAGGAGCTAGGACCACCGGAGTTTTTGGGAGAACCAAAACCACTTAAGGTGGAGACGTGGATAAAGTAGATCACCAAGATATTTGATGTCTTAGGATGATCCGAGGAGCAAAAGGTTCCTTTTCCCACCTTTATGATGCGAGGAGAGGCAGATTACTGGGAATCAGTAAAACATACTCAGCCTGCCACACTCAAAATGTCTTGGGAGAAGTTCCAAGAGCTGTTCAACGACAAGTACTTTCCTGAAAGTATTCGTTATATGAAGGAGGTGGAGTTTATCAAGTTGGAGCAAAACAATATGACCGTGTCACAATACGAGGCTAAGTTTGCCGAGTTGTCCCGGTTTGCATCCCATTTGGTCAATAATGAGGAGCGAATGACGCGAATATTTCTAAGAGATTTGAAACCCGAAATACGTGAATACCTCATTTCTCACAAACTTTGTTTATATTCAGATGTTATGAATCGGGCTCAGTTAGTGGAGCGCGATAATGAGTCAACTCAACCAAAAGGTAACGACCAACAGCATGATAATAATTATACCGATGGAAACGGCCATCGGAACAATGATTACCATCGTGGGGGAAATTATCATGCCAAGAATGGTAACCACTTCGGTGGTAATCATGGTCAGGATAATAGAAGTGGAAATTTCAAAAAGAGAAGATTCAACAATGATGGAAAGACGTCGATAGTAGCACCAGCACCCGTTTCAAAGGAAGAAGAATGACCACCGGTCGTATGTTTCAAATGCGGACAGGAGGGACACATCCGTCCAAACTATACACAGCAACCCAATGCATGTTTTAATTACGGAAGAGAAGGTCACCTAGCTTGATTTTGTCGTGTAGTGAAGTGAAATCCAGCTGGGACGGTGGCACCAAAGGCAGATACGGAAAAAACAAAGTCGGTGGTTTTAAGAAGAGCATTTTTCGTGACTTCTCAAAAAGCGAGTAACCCGAACAATGTTATCACGGATTAGTTAATCATAAACTCTTGCGAAGTATATGCCTTGTTAGATACCCGTTCTACCCATTCTTTTATTCTTTCTATTTGCGTTCAACGTTTAAATTTGACTCTGTTAGGAGAAACCTTCGTTACATCCACTATTTATAAATCTTGTTTAATTCAAATTGGCACCCTCACATTACCTGTAGATCTTATCTGTTTGAAAACACTTACATTTGATATGATTTTAGGAATTAACTGGTTAACTATTCTTCATGCTAAAATTAATTATTTTTGTAAGGTTATTAGCTTTCATATTCCTAACCAACCTATTATGCAAATTCAAGAAACCAAATCACTAAAGTCAATCACTGTCATATCAAGCCTTAAGTAAAGAGACCCGAGGCTTTATTTGGTGACTTCCAAGTCTTGGGATGCACTGAAGCCAGACTTTCCGTAGGTAACGCCGTGAATAACGGTGGCAAGTTGATAGGTATCACTGTGATATGTTATCCAAGTATTGGATACGAGTCACAGTTTTGAATGATATTTCTATTGTTAATAAATTTCCTGACGTATTCTCTGAAGACTTCCTAGCCTACCCCTAGAGCGTGAAATTTAATTTTTGTATTGACCCCAGTACAAAAACCATTTCTAAAACCATCAAATATTTTCTTCATCTAAAACGAACGTAACATGCGCCAAAGACGTTGGCTCGAGCTGTTGAAGGTTACGACTATACCATTCAATACCATCCTGGAAAAACGAACGTGGTAGCTGACGCATTGAGTAGAAGATCATATGCGTTTACGAGTGCGATGTTGTTAACACAAAAACCCATTTCTTATAACTTACAAATGATGGTGATAGAGTTAAAGACTCTAGGGACCCACGTGAAAATAGCGAATATACGAGTAAAACCGACTTTAATCAATAAAGATAAAGTTGCTCAAGCTTCAGACCCGGAACTGATGAAAATGAAGAAGAAGGTTCAAGAAGGCGTTATTCTAGAAGCAAGAGTCGATGAAGAGAGAAAATCTCAACCCTTGATTTAATTGGCCCATTTGAAATCCTCGATCGAGTAGGAACTGTGGCCTATAGACTCGCCTTACCGCTAAGTATGTTGCGTGTTCATAACGTTTTTTTACGTATCGATGTTACGTAAATATGTGGACGACCCGAACCACATTATTGAATTAGAACAAGACTAGATAGCAGAAGATTAAACGTCTGAGAAGATACGTGTTAAAATCTTGGATAAGAAGGATCATATTTGACACTCAAAGGTTATACCTCAAGAGTTAGAATCTGACGAGGTATCCTCACCTCTTCGGCATATCAGGTACGTACGTAAATTTCGAGGGTGAAATTTCATAAGGAGGGGAGATTGTAAGACCCCGAATTTTATGAAATGAAAGTATTCAATTTTCTTATAATTATTATTTTATTTCGTAAATGGTTAAATTGATAAAAGGTTAAAGTTAAGGGTGATATGTGAAAAAATCTTAAAGTAAGCAAGTTGTCATAAAATATTCGATTGGTCGGGGAATATTCATTTTAATAGGAAATATTCGTACGACGGCACAATTATTAGTGGACCCCACAACGAAAGTATTGTCATAGTTAGAAAATGAAAGAATTATCTTTTTATAAAAATAATGACAAAAGTTTTACCGTTAAACTGCTGAACTACCCGGTAATAAAAGTATAGTAATACGCGTGGTTGCATAGTAGCACATGATATTGATTATTGATGCTTATGTGAGAAGTCACTCAGTTATACTCAATTATGGCTACAGTAATTGCTGAATTATATCTCTCATATTATTGATTCAATTATTATCACAATATCATCTGCATAATATTTTCTATTATTAAATAAATAATTGAGACAAAAAAGTTATTCATATTATTATTTGCAATATTAACAATGTCCAGAAGTTCTGTCAATGAGAGGTTAGGTCATCTAATATAGCGCCAATAGGGAGAAATCCTTATCGAAAAGCCCCATCTTTCCTAGGAATGATCTGGTTGTTAAATATTGTGAGTTATAATATTAATGATGAATAAATTCTTGTTGATTAAAGATGAAATTGATAGTTCCATTGTGTTGGGATTATTAGTGTTAGTGGAATCGACATTTATTTCGATAATAATTGACGTCTAGAGGTTATATTGACCAATCGGGTAATTAATTAGATAAATGAGTAATTAATTGCTATTAATTCAAATGCTTATAACTATTTGTTCACATGTATGTACTATTTATTCACATGCATGTACTATTAGGAGAGGTGGGGCAAGATTGATAATATTTGCATGACTAAAATAAAAATGGAGGTATAGATGAAGGTACTATACTGTAACTAATTTTTTTACATGTATAGAACTATTGATTCACATGAATGTACTATTGATTCACATGATGTACTATTAGGGGAGGTGGTGCAAGTTTGATAATACTTGCAAGACTAAATTAAAAATGAGAGAAAAGATGAAGGTATTATATTGTAATATTTTGAGCCCCAAAATTTGTAATTATCGAAACTATATTTTCCTATAAATAGAAGCTCATTCTTCTTTGATTCTCACCAATTCACTAAGACTCACAAGAGCAATTATAGAGAGAGAAGCTATAGAGAGAAAGAAGAAGAGAAGTCTGCTACTTCACTATTCCAGTATTCAGTCTTCTTCTGAGGTAAGAGGTATTATTTATTTCATATTCAGAAGAGATATTATTTTTCGTATTCGTATGAATATTATTTTTGTTCAATATTAATAAAGAATATTATTTTCGTTCAATATTCATAAGGAATATTATCTTCGTTCCATATTCATTGGAAAATTATTTTCGTTCAACAGTCGTAAGGGATATTATTATTTTTTAGTATTCATAAGGAATAATATTTTCTTCCATACTCTATAGTATGTGAGTAATATTATTTTGTCTCGTATTCCAGATTATACCATTATTTTGTTAAAGTATTGTTTCTATACTCCGTGAAATTAGTAAAATATCCTTGAAATTTGCATTTTATCTAGTATCATTTCACAAGGATATTTTTTGCACATTCTTGTTAAATTTTAAGCTTTTCATGCCGAAGTACTGTCCATGAGTACTATTCATTTATACGGTATTCACAAAAGTACTATTCACGGGTACTATTCACAAAGTACTATTCATAAAGTATTATTCACGAAGTACTATTCACGAGGTACTATTCACGAAATACTATTCACAGGATACTATTCACCTAGGTACTATTCACCCGGAGTATTATTCATGACAAAAATTGATTTCTTTTCGATCCAAATCATTTTTGATACAATGTCATCCTTGAATTTTACTCCACAAAGCAGTATCATGTTGGCAATTTGAACGTTATCGAATTCTGGATAAATTAAATTATAAATCTTTAAAAATTTATCATTTGTTTCTTTTAATTGAATTCTTATATCATTGTCATCATTCTCATGTTAATATTGTGATGAAAGTCATCTTTGGCTTACGTGAATAGATGGAATGTTGATTTATATGATTATGACCAGGGATCATTCGGTATAATCATGACCCGTAATATTACAAATGATGTGGTAAAAGTCCTCATTGGCCCGTAGTGCATTGATGGATAGTTGTTGGTATGATTATGACCAGGGATTAGTCAGTATAATCATGACCGTTGATGATTACATGAATATCCTTGGCCGTGGTGCAGGGATGATTCAGTGATGTGGATTATTTATTAAGCTAAGTCTCAGCGATAAAATTGATGATAAACTTTTAAATCATAGAAGATAGTAGATCTCATGCTCTACTTAACTCTTCTAATGGATTGCTTATTCCGCTGCAGTTGTTGATCTAAAACTTGTTATTTATTATATTCTATCAGTTGTTATACTTTTGAAGGCTAAGGATAATTTATTCTGCATTATCTTAGTCATAATCCTTTTCTTTCATTGTTCTCTTCAGGAAATGAGAACATAGCCGGGACTAGTCGGGGAACGGAGTGATGATCCAGATGTTTGCATTAGTAGTCCTCACTATTCTGTGAAATATTGTGATAATAAATGAGGACTTATTTTGAGTTTGAATACTGTCTAGAAGACAATATTCGTGTAAAAACTCTCAGCTCATGTTGTATAATTAAGTTTGTATTTGTATTCAGTAACATGTATTTGGCGACCCAAGATGGGTGATGTATACATATTTTGGGGGCATCACATCATATATACAAAGCTTCAGCAGATGAAAGGAATCATACAAGCACTAAACAAAAAGCTGAAGAACACTCAACGCTCAAACTCTACGATCTAAAAAGGAAAGCTTGCTCAGCTACTCAGTTCTTTCGAACACAAGCTTAACTGCAACTGAGTTGCACCATTCAAGAACTCAAATATTATCAAGTGAAGGAAGAAGTTCCAAGTTAGAAGGACTTGAAGAGTTCTAAGTGAACTGAGAAGTACTAAGTCTGCTGGACTTGAAGAGTTCAATAGTGAACTAAGAAGTTCCAAGACTGCTGGTCTTGAAGGAATCTATGAGATTCAGAAGTTGTAAAGATATCTTTAGTGGATTTCCTACTCGAGGAATAGAAGAGTGGACTAGGAGCTTTGAATGCTCTGAACCACTTTAAATCACTATGTCTCCTATATTCTTGTCATAACTGCTATAACTGTCATAACTAGTTTACTCCTATTAATTCATTATATCTTGAAGGGAAAAAAACAAATCTTAATTCCGCTGTGCTTAAATCATTATCAAAAATAACAAGTATTTTGAAAAGAAAGAATATAAAAAAATCTATTCAACCCTCCTTCTAGATAATTATTATGCCTCTGGGAACTAACAGAAGCCATTCGATATGGGGTTTTAGAAATGGGCTTTGTACCTGGTTCAAGGTCAATAAAGAATTAATCTTCACGTTCTGGGGGTAGACCAGGAAATTCTTCAGGAAATACGTTAGGAAATTCACTAACAACAGAAATATTATTCAAATCTGACGTGTTTTTGTTCAAGTCCATAACATAGGCTAAGAAAACTTGACATCCGTTTTTTAATAAACGAATGACTTTATGGCTTGATATAACAGTGATTGACTTTAGTGGGTTGGTTGCTTGAATTCGCATAACAGATTGGTTAGGAATATGAAAACTAACAACCTTACAAAAATAATCAATTTTAGCATGCTGAGTGGTTAACCAATCAATCACTAAAATCACATCAAATGCAAGTATTTTTAAAGAGATAAGATCAATAGGTAATGTGATGGTGCCAATTTGGATTAAGCAAGTTTTATAAATAGTGAATGTAACAAAAGTTTCTCCTAACGGAGTTTCAACAGATAACTCAAAGTCTAATTTCTTCGGAGTCAAGTTTAAACGTTGAGCAAAATCAAGAGAGATAAAAGAATGGGTAGAACTGATATCTAGTAAGGTATAACCTTTGCAAGATTTTAATATTAGCTTATTCGTGATCATCTCGTTCGGGTTTTTCGTGTTTTGGCCAGTCACGACAAGCGCTTTCCCTTGAACCACCGATTTTATTTTTTCCGTAGTTGCCTTTGATGCCACCGTCCCAGCTGGACTTGACTTCGCTACCGAACAAAATCGGGCTATATGACCGTCTTTTCCATAACTGAAACACACCTTAGAAGGCTGTGAACAGTTTAGACTTATGTGTCCCTCATCTCCGCATCTGTAGCATCTAACTAGCGGTCGTTCTCCTCCATTAGAATTTGGTGCTGGTGCTACTACTGATGTCTTCCCGTCATTGTTGAATCTCCTCTTTTTGAAATTTCCACTTGACTCACCTCTCTTATTATCATGGCCACGATTACCATCAGAGTGGTTACCGCTTTTGTCTGTATTTCTCCCTCCCCACTAGTTATCATTGCTCCGATGACTGCTGTCACCGGTATGACCCTGGTTGTGGTCCCTCGGTTGAACATACTCATTATCTCGCTCTAATAATTGAGCTCTGTTGACAACATCTGAATATAGAGAAAATTTATGAGAGATAGTATTGACGAATTTTGGGTTTTAGACCTCTCAGAAATATTCGCGTCATACTTTCCTCATTCTCTACCAAATGAGGTGCAAACCTGGATAACTCCGCGAACTTTGCCTCATACTAAGACACCGTCATGTTGTTCTATTCCAGTCTAATAAACTATACCTCCTTCATATGACGAATACTTTCAGGAAAGTACTTGTCATTGAACAGTTTCTAAAATATTTCCCAAGACATGTTGAGTGCGGCTGGTCGGGTAAGCTTCACAGATTCCCACCAGTAATCTGCCTCACCACGGAACATAAAGGTGGCGAATGAACCTTCTGTTCCTCTGTGCATCCCAAGACATCGAATATCTTGGCAATTTGCTTGACCCATATTTCTGCCTTAATCGGATCCGGCTTTCCCCAAAACTCTGGTGGTCCCAACTTTTAAACTGCTTGACTGTGATAAACCACGCGTTGCTATCATTTCCACCCGTATTTTGTACACGAGTCTCCCTCATCTGATTTTGTATGAACTGCAAAAAGATTCTAAACATCCCATCATTCATCATTTGCTCGGTAGTGTTGTTTACAGGAGGAATATTGCCTTCCTGTTGCACGTTCTCTTGGTTGGTGTTTAAAAGTGTCTCCACGGTCTCATACACTCTATTATCAATGTTCTCAGCTGTCATTCTCAAATATTGTCACAAAACAAGGGTTAATTAAAGAAATTAACATACCACATAATACCCCTATATTCTGACCGACCAACAAATAAGCTTAGGTATGACACACTAACGAAGGATTTACTCGTCTCTCCCCTCCTAGTTCTATTCCCCGATCTCCGCCAGAGACCATATCCCTAAGGTCTGATACCAACTGTGATGCCCCCAAAATAGTTACACATCACCCATTCTGAGTCGCCAAATACATGGTACAGAAACAACTACAACTTCATTAATACAATTATCGTGTAAAATACGACAACACATATACTGTGAGTTTAAATACAAATATTGTCTTCTAGACAATATCCACACTCAGATAAAGTCCTCATTACAATTATTGATGCACTATTTTACATAATAGTGAGGACTGCTAAAACAACTATCTTGAACCATCACTCCATACCCCGGCTAGTTCCTGCTAAATTCTCACTTCTTGAGAAGAAAAATGGAATAAAAAAGAAAAGAGTGAGCTCAACTAGCCCAGTAAAGAATATTATGACTAAGATAATGAACAACAAATTATCGTTAGCCTTCAACAAATTAGATAAAATATAATGGACAACAAGTTTTAGATCAATATTCGAAGCGGAAATAACAATTCATTAGAAGAGTTTAGTAGAGAATGAAATCTAATATCATTTATGAATTTAAAAGTCCATCATCAATATTTTATCCCTGTAACATCAATCAATATACATCTTGAATCAAATATTCATCTTTACACAATGGGCCAAAGATATTCATTTGTATCACCAGTTGGTCATATTCATCTCAACACATGTCCATCTTTGCACTACGGGCCAAAGATATTCATCAGGTAATCATTCATCTTTGTACTACAGACCAAAGATATTCATCAAGTATCACCATTAAGGACTGAGGATGATGAAAAATATTTTAAAGAACGAATCCAGTGAGATAAAAGGACAAAGATTAGTGATTCATTTTTTAGATAATCCAAGTTTAAAAATACTCCATAATAAATCATAGTAGAGTAAAATTCAAGAATGAAGATCAAAACATGGATACAATCAAAGATAATAACCATAATAGATATCTGGGATAAAGAAGAGAAAATTTTATTTTTCAGTTAATAGCGTCGTATTCTTGAATAGTGTCGTATACGTGAATAGTAACCCCTACACAAAAAGGTAAAAATTTCACAATAAAATTCATACCAATATTTCAGCATAGTGATATTGAAATAAATAATATCATTTACGAAGAAAATAACATCCCTTACCTCAAAAGAACAGTATTTTTGACTGGAATATCAGATGTAATGCTGAAGGAAACTTGCACTGAATAACAACTCTAAAAGTATCTAAATACTCACAAAATATGCTCGATAATATAGAGAGAAAAAAAACTTATGATTCTGGTGTGATTTTCAATTCTAACTAAGCACCCTATTTATAGGAAAATCCTAGAATGCCAAAGCAGACTAAATGAATAAAATATTAATTTATTAAAAATTTCTAAGCCCACCATCTTTGCCAAAAACTCAGCAAACCTCTAGTGGGGCCCACCAAAATAAGATTTTCTACACCAACCAAAAGTGGGGCCCACCCATATTTTAAATAAAAATATTTATTTTTGAAACTTCAATAATTCATAATAAAATAACCCTTTTATCAGAAAAATATGAATTTTATGTCCATTCCATAGGAAATCGAATTCTCTACAACTTTGTAGAAGAAAGTTTTTCCAAATTCTAAACAAAAAATGTCTGAAATTCACATACGAATGATTTTTAATACCTCCATTCCGATAAAATACTGATAAAACACTTTAGTATTAATTCTTTTATTTATATCCACACAAAATAAATATTTCCCTATCCATCATTTATATCCACATAAAATAAATTTTTTTCTTATCATATAAATCAATAATTAATTATTCACAAATAATATTACAGAATCACAATTATGACAATCAGGTCGTTCCCAGGAAAGAGGGGGCTTTCTGATAAGGATTTCTCCTTAATAAAGCGCAATTAGATGACCAAACCCCTTTCCTTAAACAGAACTTCCTTAGACATTGCCAATAATGTTATCTAATAATATTATTCAAATAATATAAATTATTGATCTGATAATGAAAATACTGTTCAGTGACAATTATTGAAACAACAATAATATAAAATATCAACGTAAAATTATTGAATCCACAAAATAAAATATTGAACAGTAATCACTGTAACAATTATTGAATAGTGCCTTCTTACGTAAGAATCAATAACTAATAATATTATGCAATACCGTGTGCTACTGTGCAACCACGCGTATTACTGTACTTTAACCACCGGGTATTCTAACAGTGTTAACAGTAACAATTACGCCGTTATTTATAAAAACTCAAACTTGTCATTTTCTTCATCCGACCGTTATTTGTTATGGGGCCCACAAATGGTTGCGCCATCGTACGAATATTCCCCGACAACAAGAATATTCCACGACCAAACGAATATTCTCCGACAACAATGAATATTTTATAACCACTTGTTTATTTTGCAAAAGCCGCACATTTCACCCATAATCAAAGCATTATATCAAATTAACACCTTATTATTCAAAATAATAATTAGAGAAAATTCAATTTTATTAATAAAAACTTGGGGTCTTACACCTTGGGCCTGGCCTGCAGGCCTAGTCAGGCCACAACCCAGCGACCAAGGCCTGGCCTGGAGGCCAAAAGTTAACAGCCTAGCCTGGCCTGGTCAAAGCCCAAGGCCTAGCAAGCCCAGACCGGACCAGACCAGACCAGACCATGTCGGCCTGTTGTACATGCCTGGAGATGTATTTATAAATAAGAATTTCTTTAAAAGAGTAATTTTAAAATTTTATTCTTGATATTAAGGAAAATGTAACATCGGTAATATGATAATAGTCAATAAATTATAAATAATAAGAATATCATGATAGGATGTTTATATATTAATATATAAAAATAAAAATATACCTTTAATTTTATATAAATATATATACATATATATATATATGGGGATTAATTCATAGCTAACGTTGTAAGGATAAATTTATCCTTATAATAACATATTTCAGTCATCTATTCGCGAATCAAAAGGTAAGGAGGAGCTCTCATTCGCAGTTTAATATGTAAACAATGGCAGTTTTACTTGAGGGGCAACATAGGCACTAGGAAATGTTGTTTTACACTCCTAAATTAACCTCACTTTCACTCTACAAATTTAAACAATTAGCACAATAGTAAGTAAGAATCGATCCCACAAAGAGTGATTATGTTATATTTATTCAATTATTTCCAAGAAAAGGGGGATTTTGAGTTGATTAACTAAATCAAACTGATAAGAGATAATAATGATTAAAAATCTTCAGTTCAGTATTACCTTTTCACAATTATAGAGTAATTAATTCATACAATATTTATCCTTTAATAAGATTAATAACCCTAGAACCGTGATCACAAATTATCTAAAATTCTCCTTATGTGTAAATCTAATGCGAAGATCGCCAATAAGAGATCCTAACTATCATATAACCTAGAACTATCAATCTAGATTTAATAATATAGAAGCATGAAGAATGAGAATTAGGTTATTCCAAGCAACAATTATATAATCAGAAATTATTTAACTTGTCTTCAGAAAACCTTAATAATACCCAAAAGCTTATCCACAATCAAGTATCACTAATTGGTACTTATGATTAGACAAACATCGTTTGCTTAATATATATCTTAATCTAGTAGATGATATCAATTCACTAATTTAATCCTGCAGAATCACATTAGTAAACTGAATAACATACAAGAAGTTTAAATAGATAATCAAAATAAATCTCATGCAAGAATGAATAAATAAAGTAAAGTTGATTAAACTGTTAATTATGAATAAGGTTCAACATCCCTTCAAAACTGAAATAAGAACTTAGCTCATGTCTTCTAAGTCTGCACTCCAATGGTGTAGATCAGAGAATGTAGTAGATGATAGATTATTGAATGATTCTATAAAATCCTAACTATTACATCTATTTATAGTGCTAGACAAAGTCCTAAATCCTATAAGAACTAGCAATCCAAATCCTAAAAGAAATTATAAATCATTCTTAATTTTCATAAAGAAATAGAAACCAATCTAATAAGCAAAACTCAATCTAAAAAGATCCTAAATCTAATATAAATATCAATCTCATTCCATGAAGAAGTCTACCAAAAGCTGTTTTTAGAAACTTTCCAAAAATCCAAGATTTCCAAATTTTCCCCTCCTGCTACGACATTTTTTGGTAAAACGACCATAACTTTTTATTCTGGGGGAGTTATGGGGCCTGCTACCTATCAAATCAAAGCTCTCAATGAGATCTACAACTTTTATTCTTTGAGAATTGACAAAATCTGGATGTATCAAGGTCAAAATTAGGCTCCAAGGGACTACTATGTAAATTACAACTCCAAACTTTGAGGTTCAACGTTCGTTTGGTAAAAAGGTCCTAACTTTTTCATATGAACTCCGATTGGGACGATTCAAGATGTTACGAAAAGCTAAGCAATAACTCTACAATATGATCTAAGTCCCAAGGCAAGACCATGCATCCAACTTAGCATTAAAAGCTCTGCAATATACCCTTTTTTCTCGTTTCAACTTTAACTCTTCCTGAAATCATTAAACATCTTAATAAGCTCATATATACATGAAACATGCAATAAAATTGAATACAAAGGAATCATAATCATAGAATATTATGCACTCATCAGCAGCTGCCCCTGCTGGAATTTTTTTTAGAGGTATAAAGGCAGGGTAAATATGTAAATTAATAAATTTAAGGGAACAAATTAATGAAAGAGTTAAATTTGGAGGTTACAAAAAAATCATAAACCAATTTTAAATACAAGTACAAAAATCTTTTTAGTTTTAAAACTTAGTGAAATCATAAAAGTATTTTTTTGTATAATTTTTGGTTTTGAATATTCATCAGCGTGTGAACTGTGAAGTATTGCTTGATTCAAGTTTGATTATTTTTTTTTGTTATTGATTTGGTTGATTGTGGTTAGTGTTTGTTTGGTCTGATTTGGGTTTTTGTTTTTGGGTTGTTTGATATTCGATTGAAAATGAGATCATTTTGGTTAAGTAGTTTATGTCTTTTATTGTGATAGCTTACAATGATTTTGCCTTATTTTATAATGGAAAATGACTATGAGCCTTTAGCAGTCCCTCATTTCTAGTTGTTATAATTTCATTATTTTCATGTATCTAACTAATGGACCTTGTATAATTTTTGGTATTCTAAGTATAAATTTTGGATGGTTTGTTTCTCTTATTTCAAGTAAAACTTATTTGAAACTTATAAAAAGATACCAAAACTAGTTTATACTTTAAAATTAATTCATGATTTTGTTTGAATATAGAAACAAATTTGGTTTGAGATTTTGAGTATTTGGAGAATCATCAAATTAAACTATGATAAGTAACCGAAATAAGTTTCTAAATTGTATCTAAATATTTTTTTTATTTGAAATTCTATTTTTAGTTTGAATTATAAATATTTATTGTAATTTGTAAACATTATTATGATTACTTAATATTATGATTAGTTAAAATTTTCTTTATTTAAATTCAACAAAAAAATTAATTAAAATTCGTCATTGTTGGGAAAAATTTACGTGCCCAATGTAAATGCCCGCAGTTTAATAGTGCGGATAGTTTAATTGTCTAAAAATACCTCTCGTCAATCCTTAGTTTAATCATGCGGACGCTAGGTATGACAGTTGTTAATCCTTGAAGACGACGTTGTTTTGGGTCTTATGGTCCGTCCGTAAAACTAAATTGTGAACGCTGAGTTTATTAACGATATAATCCAAACGACGCTGTTTTTGGTGAACCACCACTCCACAACTAAACCGCGGACTCTGAGTAATATAAAACGGTCAAGTACTAAGCTCTATCTATATTCTTCATAGCATGCATGCCTTTTAGATCCTATCTCATTTTGGCAATAACGATCTGGAACTAAAAAAGTTTGTTTTAAAGCTATCAAGTTTCTCATTTCTTCTTGTATATTATTGTTCTTATTGATTCATGTGATTTTGGTTAATTAGAAACATGCATTGCTAAACATTTATAAGGATATATATCGCAATATGTTAACTCACATGCTTCATACTATAAGAAACCACTTCACCCTATTGTTAGATTTCATTTGTTTAGTCATGCACGTTTCTCATCATCCCAGATAACATGAATCTACAACAAGAATATATAAAAATGATGAAATGAAAAATTGATAGCTTTAAATCTATCTTTTTTGGTTTGAGGCCTAATTCGCAGAACTAAAATGCAGACGATTTTAATTAGAGCGAATCTGGTTACCCTAATTGATTTTCTATTCTCGCTCTTTTCTCGTAAAATGCTCAATCAACTTGAGAAAGAAAAATAGGTACTGAGCATACTTGATCATTTTTTTTCTTCCTTTCTCATCTGCTTATATGATTGAGAGAGCATAGCCTACTAGCAAACATACTAAGAGACAAACATCAGTAAAAATCAATAATCAATAATTTAATTTTACATTTGTTTTGTCATGGATTTGTTTGTTGAAGAATCATTTCATTCAATTTCATGTAGTGATGAAGAATTGCATGCTAATAATGATGTAACAAGTCTAGTTGATGATACAATTCCTTATGTTGCTCAAATTTTTGCTATGTTGGAAGATGCTGAATTTTTTTATAGAAAATTTGCAAAACGTGTTGGATTTGAAGTAATAATAAAAAATGGCAAAAACATGTAAAGCTAGATTGTATCAATGGGGAGAAGTGTTTTCTTATAGTATAAAGAAGACAACATACTGCAATATATATATATATATATATATATATATATATATATATATATATATATATGGGAGCTCTTCCATAGCAACCGGTTGCTGTGAGTACTGTACAACACCCTCTTTTTGTACCGTTGATAAACTTATTGGAAGGCTAAGATGAAACATAAATATATCCCAGCCGGCACAACTTATACCGACTTTTATTTTAATATGAGTACCCCACATAGTCAACATGTTGTCAGTTTTATTTTTATTTTTAAGCATTTCTCCATTAATAGTCATGACTCAGCACATTACGTAAACTTAAAAAAATATAAAATACTCCCAGCTGTTACAAGCTCTTACGGCTGTTAAAAAAAAAATCCAAACCGGCACAACCTCTTCCGGCTTGCACAAGTTCTATATTTGCTATTCTTTATAAAATATTTGTTATTCTTTATAACTCTTTCATTTAATAACAAATAAAGAATTATAATTCAAATAAAAAATAATATCCTTTTTTTTAACAGCCGTAAGAGCTTGTCCCGGTTGGATTTTTTGTTTTTTTTAACAACCGTAAGAGCTTGTCCCGGTTGTATAATTTTTTTTTAACAGCCGTAAGAATTTGAAGTTGTACATTT
The DNA here is from genome assembly GCA_020205505.1 of Panax japonicus. NCBI lineage: Eukaryota > Viridiplantae > Streptophyta > Magnoliopsida > Apiales > Araliaceae > Panax > Panax japonicus. The sequence continues at coordinate 57,714,252 of CM035110.1, forward strand.
TTTTTTAATTTTTTCCGACCGGTACAGGCTCATACGGCTAGTACCTTTTTTTAAATTTTTTTTTTATTTTTCCCGGCCGGTACAGGCTCATACGGCTGGTATTAAAAAATTGAAAAAAAAAACGGCCGGTATAGCTTGTCACGGCTTGTATTAAAAAATAAAAAAAATTATTTTATTCAAGCAACTCGCTGCTAAACAGACTCGAACTCGCAACCTCAAACTCCAAACACACGTCATATGACCACCCGAGCACCACGGGCCTAGCTGTTAATTTCAGCCAAGGATATGTCTTTATATTAAAACTTCACCATCCCCCAAAAATCTATATTCTTGCATTATTATTATTATATTACGATTTATTATTATTAACAAGTCTATATAATACATATGGGGGTTTGATATTTAGAAATAAGTTAATATCTATATTTATTAAGCAATGATTATTAATAATAATTTTATATATTAAGCAATGATTTTATTATTAAGAAATGATTTTATACATTTGATACATTTTTTGATATATCAAAAATATATCAAAAATGTATCAATTATCAAAATTGTATCAAAAATATATCAAAAAATGTATCAAAAATATATCAAAAAATGTATCAAATGTATAAAATCATTTCTTAATAATAAAATCATTGCTTAATATATAAAATCATTACTAATAATCATTGCTTAATAAATATAGATATTAACTTATTTCTAAATATCAAACCCCCATATGTATTATATAGACTTGTTAATAATAATAAATCGTAATATAATAATAATGCAAGAATATAGATTTTTGGGGGATGATGAAGTTTTAATATAAAGACATATCATTGGCTGAAATTAACAGCTAGGCCTGTGGTGCTCGGGTGGTCATATAACGTGTATTTGGAGTTTGAGGTTGCGAGTTCGAGTCTGTTTAGCAGCGAGTTACTTGAATAAAATAATTTTTTTTTATTTTTTTAATACAAGCCGTGACAAGCTATATCGGCCGGTTTTTTTTTTCAATTTTTAATACCAGCCGTATGAGCCTGTACCGGCCGGGAAAAATAAAAAAAAATTTAAAAAAAGGTACCAGCCGTATGAGCCAGTACCGGCCGGAAAAAATTAAAAAAAAATGTACAACTTCAAACTCTTACGGCTGTTAAAAAAAAATTATACAACCGGGACAAGCTCTTACGGCTGTTAAAAAAAATAGGATATTATTTTTTATTTGAATTATAATTCTTTATTTGTTATTAAATGAAAGAGTTATAAAGAATAACAAATATTTTATAAAGAATAGCAAATATAGAACTTGTGCAAGCCGGAAGAGGTTGTGCCGGTTTGGATTTTTTTTTTTAACAGCCATAAGAGCTTGTCCCGGTTGGATTTTTTTTCTTTTTTTTAACAGCCGTAAGAGCTTGTAACGGCTGGGAGTATTTTATATTTTTTTAAGTTTACGTAATGTGCTGAGTCATGACTATTAATGGAGAAATGCTTAAAAATAAAAATAAAACTGACAACATGTTGACTATGTGGGGTCCTCATATTAAAATAAAAGTCAGTATAAGTTGTGCCGGCTGGAATATATTTATGTTTCATCTTAGCCTTCCAATAAGTTTATCAACGGTACAAAAAGAGAGTGTTGCACAGTACTCACAGCAACCGGTTGCTATGGAAGGGCTCCCTATATATATATATATAATAAAATACAAATGATTTTGAATTTTTCGCTCACTCAATAAATCATCTGGGCCGTCCAAAGTTTGGGATAAATTCCGCCGTTCATACATCTATCTAATAAAATACATCTATCTATCTATCTAATAATCTAATAATAATTTAATAAAATACAAATGACTTTAAATTTTCCGCACACTCAATAAATTATTTTGGTTGTTCAAAGTTTGATCATATTGTCCATACAGTGCCGGAGGTACGGGACCCAGCTAGTATATATATATAAATGTTTTGTCATCCATGTATTTCATCAGCCCAGATTACATGAATTAGTAAGAACAATAATATGTAAGAAGAAACAAAAAATTTGACAATTTTAAATCAAACTTTTCTAATTCCAAGGGTTGAGATTAAACTTAATTTCATCCCTGTCGCTAAAAAAAATAGCAGTAAGCATATCCTTTCTAACATCTGGAGAAATTATAAATACAAATGTTGAGCTTCGCCTTCTGATTTGATTTAATGGCTGCCTCTAGTTTTTAGTACTATTGTTACTCTCTTTTTTTCACTTTTGCCAGCAATGTTCAACTTAAAAAAAGAATCTAATTCCACATGCATCATCTTCATACTCTTACCGTATATATTATATATTCAAATTTGTCTCTATTCCTTCTACGGCAAAAATCAGGGTATTATGATAATTTCCGTTATGTCAAAAAGGGTGTATCTGCCGCTATTCTTTCTACAGCCGACAGTGATGCAATTGAGTATAAAACACACTCAAATCTAAATAAGTATGTCTACTCAAGTCAAACCTCTTTATTGGAGGGGTAGTATAAAACACGTACAATTATTATATTGTATCGTCATTGATGATGCGTGAGACAATATAAATAATTAAATCAGTTCAATCTTTAAAGTCTACGTTAGTTTGAATTTAGTGAATTAGGGATAAGCATCCAAGAAAATGGACCGGTCTGATCTAGTATTATTAAAGTGGAAATAATCCTGCTGCCTGTGTTTCATACACTATAAATTGATATCATAAATATATAACGTTCTTCCCATCCCTAATAACATTAATATTTTCTTTTTAATTTTTAAACTTTTACTATAATTTTACGAGATTGTAATCTTTCAGAAAATAGTCTTTATTAAAAATGTTAGCATTGACGTTGAATTTGCAGCTACAAGAATCTTCCCATGATAATCAACTATATACCTGGTTTAGTAGTAATTAGGTTGTTTATTTTGTTTAAAATTTGGATTGATGTCTGTAGTCAGGGATAACTTTACGTCCTACACACCGCTAGGAGAGGATCTCTGAATTTTTATCCCGCCCTGAGTTTTTAAGAGCTTAAAACGACAACAAAAAAATAGGTTTTTTGTGAATTGCTATTAAGATAGATATAAAAAAAACTAAAGAACAAAAGAGCATCAATACGAAATAATACAAGTCTGCCATTGAGATTTGGGCCTATTTCATTGGGTAAATTTTTTATGGGCTTTTAAGTTTAAACTGACGTGAGCTAGGCTCTTTTGTTTGTATATATATATATACATAACACAAATGTCTCATGGGGGCTCTAAAAATTTGTAAATTTTAATGGACATAAATGTGATAGGTTCATTTATATATATGTGCGATTATTATTATATGAGCAACGTATCCTACCGAGAGTTTGAGATACCTCACGTGATTCTCATTTTTTGCACATAAAAAAAATGAAAAATTCTTCCCATGACTTAGGCGAGAAGTTAGTCTAGGCTGTCTAGGTAGGTCAGCATGAAGCTAAGAATTTTTTTCGTATTTTTTTGGGGTTTTAAGAAGAACCGATAATAACAACGATTTTTTGAGATATAGCGACAGTTTGAACCGTCGCTATAGCTATGTTGTCGGCTTTGTATACTATATCACTATAACAGATTCGTTTTTGATTAACCATATGTATATATCCTGTAAAATTAATCTAAAAGTTAACTCGACCATGCTTGATTGTCTCCTCAAATTATCTGCAAGCGACTATTTGTTCAGAAACAAAAGATTTAATGCCATGTTCAAAGGGTTTAATGCCAACTAGTCTGAGATATATAAAAATGAATCTCTTTATTTCCAAGCTCACAATATTACACCGCTACAAGTTATTTTCCGACTATTAAAAATTACACAATATATCTCACAAACAGGGCTACCAAATTTTAATATTATACAAACGCACACCAGAAATTCGAAACACCGTGGTTTAATTACGTACAAGGGCACACCAGAAAAAAATTCAAAATTTGTTTTTCTCCGTGAAGGTCAAGCTGATCTCCCATAATTTCTTGGCCAATTCTGGATCTCTAGCTATGGAGCTCGCTTTAGCTATGTTGCTGTCCATGAAATATTCACCACTAACCCCATTAACTTTCGGACTCAATGACAAATAGCAACTAGTTGCTGCTCCCTGGCTAACATTTTTCATAAAAAATTGTGTACAACCAAGTATGCCTGCAATTCATCAGCAAGGAACCAGATAAATATATGATCCAACTATTTTTTTTTATATTATGATTGATATATGTTCATATGACAACAAGAAGTGTTGATATTATTAGTAGAAGAGCGCGGAATAGTAAATTAAAAGGCTCGAATACATACAACCAAGAAGGCCACTGTTTTGAGAAATATTGGTGGCAATAACTCCAGGATGAAGTGAATTTGCAGTCACATTAGCTCCTTCCTCCTGATAATGACCAAATAGAAAAATTAAGCAATGTTCTTATATTAAAATTAAATTCTAACAAGCATGATGAATGACGATAACTGCAGTATGAATTATGCGAACAGGTGTCTTGCTATAATTGGTCATATTTGGCATGATTGAAAGATAACTTGTACAAAACTCTATATCGTACAAATATTATTTACACAACATCCTCGATCAGTCGAAGACTTCTCTCTTTGATTTTTGAATTCAATGTGAAATTATTAGAAAAAAGATGGAACATTAGCATTTTGGCTAAATAAAAATTGCACCTAAAGATGCCTAGTTTAGGATAAAAGTTTAACCATCTTCATGTGTATATTTAGATAGTTATTAGAGTAAATGATTACCTTCAAGCGCCTTGCTAGCTCAACACAGTGCAATGTGTTACAGAGTTTGGACTGTCCATAAGCACTGTTGGGGTTGTAACTGGAAATTATGAACAAAATCAGAGGAAACATTTAAATTTAGATGAATGGAATATGGTAAAACTCGTAACCTTTTAGTAGTTTGCTTTTAATTATGAAGAAAAAAAATAGTACATGTAATATTTACCTTGCTTTATCATTGATTTTGTCAAAGCGAATTCCTTCTTTGTACCCATACCGGTGCAGCTCTGATCCTACATTAATGATCCTTCCTTCTTTACCACATTCGCGTGCTGTTTTTTTCAACGTCCCTAACAAAAGATTAGTCAAAAGGAATGGCCCCAAATGGTTAACGGCAAATTGCTGTTCTATGTTGTCCTTGGAAAGTGTGAATGGAGGTGCCATGATCCCTGCATTGTTACTGTCAACACCAAAGACTACGAGTTAAGTTATATGCTAAGGTAGATTAGGCCATTATGATACATTGAAGTGTATTTAAGAAAAATTACAAGACAAAAAACAATAAAATGTTAAATAGCAGCTTTCTTACACAAGGATGTTCAGGGGAAGACCGGTGGCGATAAATTCAGCAACAAATTTCCTTATGGATGCCTGTGAATTGAGATCAATCTCCATTACATCAAGTTTAGCACCGGGGATTTTCTGGCGTAATTCGTCTTTAACTTTTTCACCAGCTTTAACATTTCTCACACCCATAATTACATGAACGCCACGCAAGGCAAGGACACGGGTAGTTTCTTTACCAATACCATTTGATGCTCCTGAGGTTATACAGTGTTATTAAGCACTTTTAGGTTAAGTCATAGATTAAGTACTGATCATTCTCATATAGTGGACCAAACAAGTTTATGGGAAAGTATGAAGCATCAGAAATTCAATTTAAGTTAAGAATAACACTTTTTATAACGAGATAAATCTCGGTTTAAGGATTTTCTTTTACATAAATCGACAGTCGGTCACATCTACAATCTAATAGAACTACGATGAACAATGTCTGAGATACCCACAATTTTCTTGGATTTTGAATTTCGTTGTCCTAAGATATTTTAGCCCTTTTGTAACCCCTCAAACCATAAGAAATGTTCCACCAAGCACATACTGATGATATTTAACCCCCAAAGGAAGAATAAAAAAAACACCAAGTGAATTGATAATAAGATCCAGATGACTACTGATGATCCCAAAATATCGGAATGGATTTACTTATCTATATATTGCATTGTTCTTGATTCAGCTTGGTATCTGTTACAGAATTAGAACTGCATACTCATGTAAACATTTCAACAAGCACATTATGAGCTAATTTACAATAACATCTTACTAAAAAAAATCTTGCTTTCTTTGTTTTCTAGTAATAATACATGTCCTTTTATATAAGCTCTTATTTCCCCCCTTCTTTTGGGAGTTGAGTAGGTGGTATTTGGTATTTTTCTTTCTTTCAAACTAATTTCTCATTCTTCTAGATGAATTGATGTCATGAATAAGTAATCAAAAATAGTTAAAACTAAAAGCCCAACTTCTATATGATTAAGAAATCATCAAACTAGACATGCATATATATGAGGAACAAAATCAAAAACAATTCAAGCCAAGAGCATGATAATATTAGAAATTGGGACCAACCCATCAAAGAACAAAGAAAACTGTAAACATTATACAGAAAGAACAGAGTAAAAAAAGAAAAGAAAAGGAAATTAACCCAGATGAGAAAAAAAGACCTGTAACAATGGCAACAAGGCCAGTTCCATCAACTCCTTTGGTAACTTTCTCAGCAGTGGAGCTGGCAGAGAACCCAGATTTTCCTTTAATTCCAAAGATCCACATATTTTTTTCAAATACCCAATAAGATTCTTGATCAAAAACTGAAGAAACAAATAGTAGCAGCTCTTTTTTGCTAGTAATAGAAAATATTCTTGACCTCTGTATTTAGCTATGGAACCTACACTATATATATTTATATATATAGAGGGCTTGAGAGATGTATAAAATTTATAGCTCATGTATGACGTTGGGAACCGTGTTGAAGAATGAATGAAAACAGGGGACACTTGCTGGCCTATTTCGGTATCAGAATTCAGCCCAAGTAGACTTAGAATATTATGGTCTTTGGGGGGTTGACTTCCATTGTAGCAGCCATCAAAATAGACCATATTAATTTTGGCCTTTTGGGTGGTTAAATTACAAGTATAGTAAATACTAGCAGCCGCACATGCGTGTAAATTAAGTAGATTATGCAGGATAAAATAAAAAATTTGTAAAATTTAAGAGTAAATAAAAAGGTATAAAAATTAACATTAAAAAGGATAAAATTGTAATATAAACAAAGTTGAAAGAGTGAAAAGAAAAAAAATATGACTCAATTATACCAAACTTGTGGAGGACACAATTATACTTAATTATACTAAAGGTATATATATACTAAATTATGACTCAATTATACTAAAGATATATATATATATATATATATATATATATATATATATATATATATATATATAGCTGTGTAGTACACAATCGTCGTTTTTCTAAGCTATAGCGACTGTTCACCGTCGCCATAGGCCAGAATAGCTATAACGACTGGTGAACCTGTGGCTATAGTTCAAAAAACATTATAATTAAGAAATTTATGATTATGAAAAGTGTCGCTATAGATGTGACGCCCCCAAAATAGGTATACAACACCCATTCTGAGTCGCCAAATACATGGTACAGAAAGCAAACTACAACTTCAATAATACAAATGTCGTGTAAAATACGACAACACATATTGTGAGTTTAAATACAAATTTTATCTTCTAGACAATATCAACACTTAAATAAGTTCTCATTATAATTATTCATACACTATTTTACAGAAATAGTGAGCACTGCTAAAACATCTTTCTAAAATCATCAGTCTATACCCCGACTCGATCCTGCTATGTTCTCACCTCCTGAGAAGAAAATAGAACAAAAAAGAAAAGGGTGAGCTCAACTAACCCAGTAAAGAATATTATGACTAAGACAATATATAACAAATTATCGTTAGTCCTCAACAGGAAAAAATCTGATAGAATATAATAGACAACAAGTTTTAGATCAATATTCTGCAGCGAAAACATCAATCCATTAGAAGAGTCAAGTAGAGAATGAGTTCTACTATCTTCTAATATTTAAAAGTCCATCATCAATATTTTATCCTTGTAACAACAATCAATATACATCTTTAATCAAATATTCATCTTTGCACTACAGGCCAAAGATATTCATTTATATCACCAGTTGGTCATGTTCATCTCAACACCTGTTCATCTTTGCACTACGGGCCAAAGATATTCATCAATTAATCATTCATCTTTGCACTACAGGCCAAAGATATTCAGTAATATCATCATTTAGGACTGAGGATGATGAAAAATATTTTAAAGAAAACGAATCCAGTGAGACAGAAGGACAATTATTAGGGATTCGTATAACAGTTTATCTAAGATCAATAATACTTCATAATAACCAATTGTGAAGCAGAATTCAAAAATAACGATCAAAACATGGATACAATCAAAGATGGTAACCATAATAGACATCTTGGATAAAAAGAAGAAAATTTCATTTTTCGGTGAATAGTGCCGTATTCGTGAATAGTGCTGTATACGTGAATAGTAACCCCAACACAAAAAGTTCTAAATTTGATTAAAAGTTCAGATCAATACTTCGGCATAATGATATTGAAAGAAATAATATCATATATGAAGAAAATAACATCCCTTACCTCAAAATAACGGTACTTTTGATCGGAATATCGGATAGAAAGTCGAAGGAAACTTGTACCGAACAGCAACTCTCAAAGTATCTAAATACTCATAAAAATACGCTTGACAATATAGAGAGAAAGAAAACTTGTTTCTGGTGTGATTTTTAATTCTAATCTAAGCGTCTATTTATAGAAAAATGTTAGAAAGCCATAGGGACTAAAATAATAAAATAATATTATTTTTATTTTTTCTCTATGTATGACTAACCTTTGAAATCAGTAGCCAGCCACCTTTGAACCAAATTTGCAGCCCACAAGTGTTAAAACAAAAGTAGGTCTCACCCCTAAATTAATAAAAATCATTTTATTTTCTGAAACTTCAGTAATTCATAGAAAATAGCCCGTTTATCAGAAAAATACGAATTTTATGTCCATTCCACACGAAATCGAATTCTTTACAACTTTGCAGAAGAAATTTTTTCCAAATTCCCAACAAAAAATATTTGAAATCCACAAACGGATAATTTTAATACCTCTATTCCAATAAAATACTGATAAAATATCTAAGCATTAATTCCTTCATTTATAACCACATAAATAAATTCATCATTTATATCCACATGAAATAAATATTTTCTTATCATATAAATCAATAATTAATTATTCACAAATAATATTATAGAATCACAATTATGACAACCAGGCCGTTCCCAGGAAAGAGGGGGCTTTCCAATAAGAATTTCTCCTTACTGTCGCACAATTAGGTGACCAAACATCTCCTTGATAGAACTTTCTAGACATTACCAATAATACTATCTAATAATATTATTCAAATAATATGAATTATTAATCTGATAATGGGAAATCCTATGAAATGACAATTATTGAAACAACAATAATATAAACTATCAACGCAGCAATTATTGAATCAATAAAATAAAATATTGAACAGTAACTGCTGTAACAATTATTGAGTAGTGCCTTCTTACGTACGAATTAATAATTCAACAATACTACGCAATACCGTGTGCTGCTGTATTTTAACCACAAGGTAACCCAACAGTGTTAACGGTAACAACTACGCCGTTATTTATAAAAACTCATACTTTGTCGTTTTCTTCATCCGACAGTTATTCTGTTATGAGCCCCACGAATGGCTGTGCCGTCATACGAATATTCCCTGATAAAAAGAATATTCCACGATCAAAAGAATATTCCCCGACAAAAATGAATATTTTATAACCACTTGCTTATTTTGTAAAATTTGCACATTTCACCCATAACCAAAGCATTGTATCAAATTAACACCTTATTAATTTAGAATAATGAATAGAGAAAAATTCAATTTTATTTATAATATGTTGGGGTCTTACAACCTCCCCTCCTTATAAAATTTTGTCCTCGAAATTGACGTGTGTACCTGGTGTTTCGAACAGGTGAGGGTACCTCGCTTTCATTTCTGATTACAACTCCCAGGTCATTTCTTCAATAGCATGGTTCCTCCACAAAACCTTAACTTGTGGTATAATCTTGGTGCGTAGGACATGCACTTTCATATCCAAGATCTTAACAGGCACCTCCTCGTACGTTAAATCTTCGACTATCTCATCTGGTTCTAACACAATAATGTGGTTCTGGTCTTTCACATATTTACGAAGCATAGATATATTGAAAATATTGTGAAGACGAGACATACTTGGAGGTAACGCGATTCTATAGGCCACATTTCCTATTTGGTCAAGAATCTCAAATGGACCAACAAACCTTGGATTGAGCTTTCCTCTCTTTCCAAATCTTGTAACTCCCTTCCATAGAGCAATACGTAATAATACATGATCCCCAATATTAAATTCCACGTCCTTTCGATAAAAATTAGCATAACTCTTTTGTCGATCTTTTGAGGTTTGAATACGTTGTCGAATCATTTGGATATTTTCTGTAGTCATGCGTACTAATTCTGGTCCCAACAACGTTGTTTCTCCCACCTTGTCCCAACATACAGGAGAACGACACTTTCGTCCATACAACACCTCGAACAGAGTCATGCCTATACTTGCTTGATAACTGTTGTTGTAGGAGAATTCCACCAGTGGAAAGTACTTATCCCAACTTCCTTTGAAATCTAGGACGCAGAGTCTTAATAGATCTTCAAGGGTTTGAATAGTCCTTTCCGATTGCCCGTCCGTTTGAGGATGGTATGCTGAACTGAATCGTAAATCCGTGCCCATAGCTTTCTGTAGGCTAACCCAAAATCTTGAAGTGAATTTTGGGTTACGATCCGAAACTATGGATACTGGCATGCCATGCAATATCACAATCTCATTCACGTACATACGAGCAAGACGTTCAAGGAAATAAGTCTCACGTATAGGCAAGAAATGAGCAGACTTGGTTAATCTATCAACAATAACCCAAATCGCATCTATGCCTTGAGAAACTTTAGGAAGACCCGTAACGAAATCCATGGTAATGTGTTCCCACTTCCATTCTAGAATCTCAAGTGGTTGCAATGAACCTTTTGGCACTTGATGCTCCACCTTTACACGTTGACAAGTTAAACACCTCGAGATAAACTTCGCGATCTCTCTCTTCATATTGTTCCACCAAAATGTATGTCGAATATCATGATACATTTTGGTACTCCCAAGATAGATTGAAAACGGGGTGTTGTGTGCCTCCATCATGATTCTATTCTTCAATTCAGAATCGTTAGGAATGCAAAGTCTAGAGTTGACTCGAAGTATTCCTTCTTCATCGATTCTTGCTTCTGGAATAGCTCCTTCTTGCACTTTCTTCTTCATACGTATCAGCCCCAGGTCCGTAGCTTGAGCAGCTTTAACTTTATCGATTAAAGTCGGTTCTGCTCATATATTTGCCATCATCATGTGGGTCCCTGGAGTCTTTAATTCTACCTCCATCCTTTGCAAGTCATACAAAATGGGCCTTTGAGTTGACAATATCGCACTCGTACCTGTATACGATCTTTTACTCAATACGTCAGCTACTACGTTTGCTTTTCCAGGATGGTATTGAATGGTATGATCGTAATCTTTCAATAGCTCGAGCCAACGTCGTTGTCGAATGTTAAGTTCCTTTTGGGTGAATAAGTATGTGAGGCTTTTATGATCCGTATAAATCTCTACTTTCTCCCCATACAAGTAGTGTCTCCAAATTTTCAACGTGAATACGTCTGCTGCTAACTCCAAATCATGAGTAGGATAATTCCTCTCATATTCTTTGAGTTGTCGCGAGGCATAGGCTGTGACTTTCCCATGTTGCATGAGAACACATCCTAACCCTTTGCCTGAAGCATCACTTAGATAACAAATCCATCCGAACCAGATGGTATTGCCAGAACAGGTGCCGAAATGAGTCTCTTCTTGAGCTCTTGGAAACTCTTCTCACATTCTTTGCTCCATACGAATTTTGTATCTTTCTGAGTCAGCTAAGTTAACGGAGTAGCGATTTGAGAAAGTCTTTCCACGAATCTCCGATAGTAACCAATTAAGCCTAGAAAGCTAGATATTTCGATTACTGACTTAAGTTGCTCTCATATGTGATTCATATCCCAATCTTGGATTGCACGTCACAATGACACCTATCGTTTTACCACCACACAAATAAAGAGTTTCCTACGGAGAGTTTGGCATTGGTGCATTCCACAAAGTAAGTCACCAGATAGAGGCTCGGGTACCAACTTTTGTACTTGGGTTTTTAACTCCTGAAGTTCAATTGGAGCCATTTGATAAAAGATTTTAGAAATGAGTTCTGTACCGGGTTCAAAGTCGATACAAAATTCAATATCACACTCTGGGGGTAGGCCAGGAAATTCTTCAAGAAATACGTCAGAAAATTCACTAACAACATAAATTTTATTCAAATCCGACTTGTCTTTGTTCAAATCCATAACATGGTCTAAGAAAGCTTGACATCCATTTTTCAATAAACGAATAGCTTTGTGCCTTGATATGACAGTGACTGATTTTAGTGGTTTAGTTGTTTGAATTCGTATGACGGGTTGGTTAGGAATATAAAAACTAACAACCTTACAAAAATAATCAATTTTGGAATGATGAGTGGTTAACCAATCAATTCCTAAAATCACGTTAAATGCAAGTATCTATAAAGAGATAAGATCAATAGGTAATGTCATTGTGCCAACTTGGATTAAGCAAGATTTATAAACAGTGGATGTGATAAAGGTTTCTCCTAATGGAGTCTCCACAGATAAGTCAAAGTCTAATTTCTCCGAAGTCAAGTTTAAACGCTGATCACAAGTAGGAGGGATAAAGAATGGGTAGAACCGGTATCTATATAAATTTTGTAAAAATTTATGATTAACTAACCCGTGATAACTTCATTTGGGTTCCTTGTGACGCCCTCAAATTCGGATACTTGAAACCCGAACTCGGTGCTTCACAATACCATTTCTATGAGCGGAATAATACTAATAATAACAATAATATAATATTAAACTTAAATTTACATTTTCATCAGAGTCTAGTTCCCAAGTACGTAACCTTTAGTCATTCATTACATGTCATAATATATAAATAAATATCATAGTCTTCATAATCTTAAACTATTACATGAAATAGTACTGCATTCAATCAGCAACTTTCCCCTTTCCCTTGTTCTTAGCAGATCATTCAGTTTGTTCGCACTTAGCTGAAAACATTTAAATTAAGCAAAGATGAGCATTTGAGTGCCCAACAAGTAATAACAATTATACATATATAAGCTAAAAGTATTTAAATGTTTTCTTTATACTACCCTTCTACAACAAGTCAATAGTTATGAAGTATTCTGTACCAAGGATAATAATAACATAACAACTCTCTTTCAAGTTTTTAAAACTACGCACTAACTATATATAGGGTTAAGATGACATACTATGAACATTGTTTTCATTTTTGAAAAGGTTTAGCAGAACTTCATCCGCAAACCGTCATAACTTACGGGCACGGAGGCTGATCAGCCCGTTGTACCCTGTATTGATCAATACTACATTACAAGAATGATATTATCGTTCACTCTGGCTGCCTTGGGCACATAAAAATTTCCCATGTTTGGGATGTTCATACTTGTCGGGGTTCCAAACCAAATGTTTTATCTTGTTCAACAATAATATATAATTCAACATATATATACGGGTAATTTACAAAGGTGTATCAACATGTGATTAAATACAATGATTATCCAAGTGGGGACACTTGTATAACCATTAACGAACAGAACATATATCTGAATTACCATATACTAACATGTTGATAATCAATGGGCGTATATAATATAGGTTTAACAATCTGTACAGTAATAATATAATTATGAACTTCTTACTCATGTCCATTGCATAAAGAAAATGCAAAGGTAGGATATTTGCCTGATGCGTTGCTTACAATTACGTAACTTAGATTTATCATTTCTATCACGACCTATCATTAATCAGATCATTCGTTCGATTAGAACAATATACCATAACACATAGTACTGCATTTCGCAGTCAGCACATAACCTAATCACATTATCACACATGTTCAACAATCATGGCATCACAAACAATCATTAACACAATCAAAATATCTAAGTCCAAATCAATTTTTGAAACATGTCGGCGTACCGACAACCTTATCGAGTAATAATCGAGTCTAAGACTCTATCTCGAAGTTCAACATCTATAAATATCAGTCATATTATGACTAATAATAATTTTAAAACATTTATAATAATTTATCATAAATTTTCAAACACCTGAATCATTATTTAATGATTTAAACATTAAACAATTCTATTATCATTAACATTCAATTAATATCAAACTATTAATGAAATCATTGCCAAAATATTAAAGTTATTTATAATAACTCAAAATATTTTTAAAACAAATATATTATCCTTAAATAATTTTTAAAATAATTAAAATCATTTTTAAATACTTACCATTAATAATAAAATATTAGTGCATTATCTATCAAAATATTAAAAGTCATTAATTATAACTTAAAATATCTTTAAATCATTAATATCCTTTTTAAATGATATTTAAATAAAAAAAACCATTTTTAAACTATTTATTTAATATAATTATTAAATAAACTTAATATCATTAATATTAAATAAATATCATTAATATTAAATTATTAATGAAATTGTCATTTAAATATTAAAAGTTATACTTTATAATTTAAAATATCTGTACACATTTTATCTTCATTTAAAATGATTTTTAAAATAATAAAATCATTTTTAAACTAAATTATATAATATAATTATTAAATAAATTTAATATCATTAATAATAATTAATTAATGAAATTCATCACAAAATATTAAAAGTCAATAAAAATAACTTAAAATATTTTCTTATACCATAATATAATTTTAAATGATTTTTCATGTATTAAAATCATTTTTAAAATAATTTATTTAATATTATAATTAAATAAATTAAATACTTTTAATATTCCAAAAATATTAAATATTTATGAAATATATTCAAAATAATTAAAATATAATTTTCAGACATTAAAATAATTTTTAATAATTTATTTTGAATTTTTAGAATTAAAAAAATTAATTAATACGAATTATTTAATAAAAATAATTAATTTTATTCAAAATTGTCGCTAAAGACCACCTATAGCGACAGAATCGTCGCTATTGGTGTTCTTCGTGTTCTTTAGACAAACCCAGAACACCATGCACAGTTTCGAGGGACCATGTTTGACCATCAATCATTCATCACACAAAGTGTTTCTGGACTCGTTGTTGATCAGATCATGTAGTACCAATGCACCACTACAAGACCCAACAACAAACATAGTCAAATCGTGAATAACCAAAGAAATTTAAGGGCCTAAAGTATCTGTCAGAGGCTATTCTTCATTTCTGGGTTACCCAGAAATGAAGAACAGATCGTGGGGCTCACTTTGGACCTCCACTACATTCGGATCGTGCACTATTTTAGTGATCTATGACTTCTAGGTTCTAGCCCACATGTAACACGACAAATCTATCACAAAACATAAACATAAAAACAAAAGATAAATCAGATCCACGCCGGTTAAGTGTTTTCTGGGTTACCCAGAAAACGGCTTCCATGATCGTCTGCCCTAGTTTGACCAACAATAACATTCATTCAGTTTGATATATAGGAGATTTTAAGGCATAAAATAGTAGTACTTATATCCAGCTACAACTTGGTTACAAAACCAAACACAAACAATCAACAACATGCAAGATCTAGGCCTTTAAACTTACTGTCAGAACGATCTGGGCATGTTCTTGATTGCCCAGATTTCCTTCAGTCATGGTCGGTCAACGACCTTTGACCATGAATAACTACTAATCTAGACATCCAATGACTTCGATTCTTTTTGCAGATTAAAGACAACATTACCAGCTACACATAACAACTTACAAAAAACAGAAACACTTAACAACCAAAGATTTATAGTGTCTGACATTTCATTGTCAGACACAAAAACAACATTTTCCAGATTTTTCAAATCTTCAGATCCGAGCCTCTAGATGTTATGGATCTAACATCTAGCAACCCAGATAATCACTAGACACTACTAACAACATGTTCTAACACTAAAAACTAACATCTAACAACAATTTATCGACAGAATTAAAGCTAGGGTTTTCATACCTTTCTTGATCAATCTATGATTCTTGCTCTCTGATTTGGTTATGGTGTTAGTGGGGCTTGTATATGTGACTGAAATGCTACTATATTTCGTGGGTCTTTGTGAGAGAAAGTCTTGGTTGGGTGTTGTGCAAATTTAGGCTTACCAAATGATTTTCTCTCTCCTTCAATCCTTAAATAGACAAGCATGATGCATGTATTGGCTGAAATAGAGTGGTTTGCTGGCAAAAATAAGCATGTGGAGTTGTTAAGGTTAGTAAGAGTTGGTTAACAACTCAACCTATATGTCAAAACCTACACCTTAGCCTCTTTAATGCACAAAAGGGCAAAATGGTCTTTAGGCTTGCAATTTTAATGGCGTAATTGTAAACTTAGCAAACCCTTAGGGTTTAACCCTTAGGATTTAGCATATAGTATTAGTGAGATTTAGGAACTAGGGTTTGTTCAGAAACTAAAATAATTTTAGTTTCTAAAATTTTGAAAAATTAAAATTATTAATTACATTAAGTTAGTGATTATATTATACAGGGACATTAGGGTTTATTAACAATAAACATAATTAACTTTGCTAATAAAGCAATTAGGGTTTAGGGTTTTGATAATTAGGGTTTCTAAAATTTAATTAGGGTTTTATAATTAACAAATTAGGGTTCTAATCATTAGGGTTTTAATTTACTAATTAGGTTTACCTTAATTAGCAATTAAAGTGTATCGTACGTGTTATTAATCACAGTAACACAATTTCTGACTGATCAAAATTTTCGGTTTAGGTTCCAATTAGGGTTTCTAATTGCTGTAATTAGGGTTTTCATTTACAGTTATGGTTTTCCATAAAAATAAGGTTCAACCAAAAATACTAGTTGTATAACACATAATTCAGCATCTTGACATACTTTTCAAGTCTCATTTGACGTTGGAATTAGAGTTTAACAGTAATACTAGGGTTTGGTCATAACACAACATAATTGACCAACTGTCAACAGTACGTACACACAGTACATATTTATAGCACTGAAAAATCAAAATATATTTAATATTATATTATTATTCTCATGCATTGATCAAAACCCAGAATTAGGGTTTGGATTCCATATCTGATTTATCTGCCATAAATAACCTTATCAAGTTAAAATAATTAACTTAATAATCTGAACAAAATTCATATAATAAAATAATTATTCAAAAATCATTTCATATATTATTTAAATAATATATACATATATTTTCATTGAAAATAATTAATAAAAACATTTCCAGTATGGAATTAATTGTTATAAAAATATAATTTATAATAATCAATAATTCTAAAATAAAATTATCTGTAATAATTAATGTAATAAATAAATTTAATTTATCACACACATAAATATATACATATTATCCTGACACATATCACCTTTATTTAAATAAAAAAAATTATACGCAAAATTTATGATTTATTTATATAGAAAATATCGGGTTGTCACATTCCTCACTTGTTGGGAAGTCATGACAACAGCTCTCCCTTGAACTACCCGGCTTTGACTTGTCTGGTGTAGCATTTGGTGTCATCACTACCGTTGAAATTGAATTTTCTATAGGGCATATTCCACCCTCAACTGCTTCATCATACTCCTGTTTCATGATCTAAATCATTCATCTTCGATCCATATTAAATTGGGGTTGACCGCAATGTACAGGGTAATTCAAAACTCGATGCTGGGTTCTCTCAATTGCTGTCCAAAAAGAGAAATACATATAATCTATTTTAGCCTTCTTAGATCGGACATCTCTTTCCACAATATCAACATGTCGTGCGGCTTTTACCCATGCATCACTCATTCTCACTCGTTCAGTTGTTTCTTCTTTCAGCTAAGATTCCAGCTTTATCGTCTTATACTCTGCCAAAGAGTGCTTCTATTCAAGCATCACATATCGGGTAACATAAGCTTGAATTGTTGCATCCTTTTGCTCCATGACCGCCTGTCGTTCTTCAGCCTGCTCTTCTAACTCATGAATTTGATTTTGCAATTCTAAATTTCGATTATAAAATTCTTCTAACAAATTCTCCTCAGGTACCTCTTCTTCCTCTTCTTCCTCACTCTCAGCTGCTACCTCTGTGACTATCTCGGGTGCAACTATGAATTCTTCACTCACAACATGGATATTTGTAATTCCTTCTTCGCCTGACATCATATTATACTGGTTGGTGATTAGATGTGTCTCCACGATCTCATTCACTCCATTGTTAACGTTCTCAGCTGCCATTCTTAAAAACTGTCATAAAACAAGGGTTAATTAAACAAATTAACATATCACAAAATATCCATATATTATGACCGACCAACAAATAAGCTTAGATAGGAAACACTAGCGAATGATTTACTCATCTCTCCCCTCCTAGTTCTATTTCCCGATCTCCGCCTGAGACCATATCCCTAAGCTCTGATACCAACTGTGACGCCCCCAAAATAGATATACAACACCCATTCCGAGTCACCAAATACATGATACAGAAAGCAAAATACAACTTCAATAATACAAATGTCGTGTAAAATACGACAACATATACTATGAGTTTAAATACAAATATTATCTTCTAGACAATATCAACACTCAAATAAGTCCTCATTACAATTATTCATACACTATTTTACAGAAATAGTGACGACTGCTAAAACATCTTTCTAGAACCATCAGTCCATACCCCGACTCGATCCTGCTATGTTCTCACCTCCTGAGAAGAAAAATGAAACAAAAAGGAAAAGGGTGAGCTCAACTAGCCCAGTAAAGAATATTATGACTAAGACAATATATAATAAATTATCGTTAGTCCTCAACAGGAAAAAATCTGATAGAATATAATAGACAACAAGTTTTAGATCAATATTCTGCAGCGAAAACATCAATCCATTAGAAGAGTCAAGTAGAGAATGAGTTCTACTATCTTCTAATATTTAAAAGTCCATCATCAATATTTTATCCCTGTAACAATAATCAATATACATCTTTAATCAAATATTCATCTTTGCATTACAGGCCAAAGATATTAATTTATATCACCAGTTAGTTATGTTCATCTCAACACATGTTCATCTTTGCACTACGGGCCAAAGATATTCATCAATTAATCATTCATCTTTACACTACAGGCCAAAGATATTCAGTAATATCATCATTTAGGACTGAGGATGATGAAAAATATTTTAAAGAAAACGAATCCAGTGAGATAGAAGGACAATTATTAGGGATTCGTATAACAGTTTATCCAAGATCAATAATGCTTCATAATAACTAATTGTGAAGCAGAATTCAAAAATAACGATCAAAACATGGATACAATCAAAGATAGTAACCATAATAGACATCTTGGACAAAAAGAAAAAAATTTTATTTTTCGATGAATAATGCCGTATTCGTGAATAGTGCCGTATACGTGAATAGTAACCCTGACAAAAAAAGTTCTAAATTTGATTAAAAGTACAGATCAATACTTCGGCATAATGATATTGAAAGAAATAATATCATATATGAAGAAAATAACATCCCTTACCTCAAAATAACGGTACTTCTGATCGGAATATCGGATAAAAATTCGAAGAAAACTTGTAACGAACAGCAACTCTCAAAGTATCTAAATACTCACAAAAATACGCTCGACAATATAGAGAGAAAGAAAACTTGTTTCTGGTGTAATTTTTAATTCTAACCTAAGCTTCTATTTATAAGAAAATGTTAGAAAGCCATACGAGACTAAAATAATAGAATAATATTATATTTATTTTTTCTCTACGCATGCCTAACCTTTGAAATCAGTAGCCAGCCACCTTTGAACCAAATTTGTAGCCCACATGTGTTAAAACAAAAGTGGGTCCCACCCCTAAATTAATAAAAATCATTTTATTTTTTGAAACTTCAGTAATTCATAGAAAATAGCCCGTTTATCAGAAAAATACGAATTTTATGTCCATTCCACACGAAATCGAATTCTCTACAACTTTACAGAAGAAATTTTTTCCAAATTCCCAACAAAAAAATATCTGAAATTCACAAACGGATGATTTTTAATACCTCTATTCCAACAAAATACTGATAAAATATCTCAGCATTAATTCCTTCATTTATAACCACATAATTAAATCCATCATTTATATCCACATGAAATAAATATTTTCTTATCATATAAATCAATAATTAATTATTCACAAATAATATTACAGAATTACAATTATGACAACCAGGCCGTTCCCAAGAAAGAAGGGACTTTCCAATAAGAATTTCTCCTTACTGTCGCACAATTAGGTGACCAAACATCTCCTTGATAGAACTTTCTAAACATTGCCAATAATGTTATCTAATAATATTATTCAAATAATATGAATTATTGATCTGATAATGGGAAATACTGTGAAATGACAATTATTGAAACAACAATAATATAAACTATCAACGCAGCAATTATTGAATCAATAAAATAAAATATTGCATAGTAACTACTGTAACAATTATTGAGTAGTTCCTTCTTACGTACGAATCAATAATTCAACAATACTGTGCAATACAGTGTGCTACTGTATTTTAACCACCAGGTAACCCAACAGTGTTAACGGTAAAAACTCATACTTTGTCGTTTTCTTCATCTAACAGTTATTCTGTTATGAGCCCCACGAATGGCTGCTCCGTCATACGAATATTCTCTGACAAAAAGAATATTCCACGATCAAAAGAATATTCCCCGAAAAAATGAATATTTTATAACCACTTGCTTATTTTATAAAATTTGCACATTTCACCCATAACCAAAGCATTATATCAAATTAACACCTTATTAATTTAGAATAATGAATAGAGAAAAATTCAATTTTATTTATAATATGTTGGGGTCTTACAACCTCCCCTCTTTATAAAATTTCGTCCTCGAAATTGACGTAAGTACCTGGTGTTTCGAACAGGTGAGGGTACCTCGCTTTCATTTTTGATTCCAACTCCCAGGTCATTTCTTCAATAGCATGGTTCCTCCACAAAACCTTAACTTGTGGTATAACCTTGGTGCGTAGGACATGCTCTTTCCTATCCAAGATCTTAACAGGTACCTCCTCGTATGTTAAATCTTCGGCT
Source organism: Panax japonicus (assembly GCA_020205505.1). Taxonomy (NCBI): domain Eukaryota; kingdom Viridiplantae; phylum Streptophyta; class Magnoliopsida; order Apiales; family Araliaceae; genus Panax; species Panax japonicus. The sequence goes on from CM035110.1 coordinate 57,735,524, forward strand.
ATCTCGTCTGGTTCTAACGCAATAATGTGGTTCTGGTCTTTCACATATTTACGAAGCATAGATATGTTGAAAACATTGTGAACACGAGACATACTTGGAGGTAAAGCGATTCTATAGGCCACATTTCCTATTTGGTCAAGAATCTCAAATGGACCAACAAACCTTGGATTGAGTTTTCCTCTCTTTCCAAATCTTGTAACTCCCTTCCATGGAGCAATACGTAATAATACATGATCCCCAATATTAAATTCCACGTCCTTTCAATGAAGATCAGCATAACTTTTTTGTCGATCTTTTGAGATTTGAATACGTTGTCGAATCATTTGGATATTTTCTATGGTCATGCGTATTAATTCTGGTCCCAACAACGTTGCTTCTCCCACCTCGTCCCAACATACTGGAGAACGACACTTTCGGCCATACAACACCTCGAACGGAGACATGCCTATACTTGCTTGATAACTGTTGTTGTAGGAGAATTCCACTAGTGGAAAGTACTTATCCCAAATTCGTTTGAAATCTAGGACACAGAGTCTTAATAAATCTTCAAGGGTTTGAATAGCCCTTTCCGATTGCTCATCCGTTTGAGGATGGTATGCTGAACTGAATCGTAAATCCGTGCCCATAGCTTTCTGTAGGCTAACCCAAAATCTTGAAGTGAATTTTGGGTCACGATCCAAAACTATGGATACTGGCATGCCATGCAATCTCACAATCTCATTCACGTACATACGAGCAAGACGTTCAAGGGAATAAGTCTCACGTTTAGGCAAGAAATGAGCATACTTGGTTAATCTATCAATAATAACCCAAATCACATCTATGCCTTGAGAGAAACTTTGGGAAGACCCGTAACGAAATCCATGGTAATGTGTTCCAACTTCCATTCTAGAATCTCAAGTGGTTGCAATGGACCTTTTGGCACTTGATGCTCCGCCTTTACACGTTGACAAGTTAAACACCTCGAGATAAACTCCGCGATCTCTCTCTTCATATTGTTCCACCAAAATGTATGTCGAATATCATGATACATTTTGGTACTCCCAAGATAGATTGCAAACGGGGTGTTGTGTGCCTCCATCATGATTCTATGCTTCAAGTCAGAACCGTTAGGAATGCAAAATCTATATTTGACTCGAAGTATTCCTTCTTCATCAATTCTTGCTTCTGGAATAGCTCCTTCTTGCACTTTCTTCTTCATACGCATCAGCCCCAGGTCCGTAGCTTGAGCAGCTTTAACTTTATTGATTAAAGTTGGTTCTACTCATATATTTGTCATCATCATGTGGGTCCCTGGAGTCTTTAATTCTACCTCCATCCTTTGCAAGTCATACAAAATGGGCCTTTGAGTTGACAATATTGCACTCGTACCTGTATACGATCTTCTACTCAATGCGTCAGCTACTACGTTAAATTTTCCAGGATGGTATTGAATGGTATGATCGTAATCTTTCAATAGCTCGAGCCAACGTCGTTTCCGCATGTTAAGTTACTTTTGGGTGAAGAAGTATGTGAGGCTTTTATGATCCGTATAAATCTCTACTTTCTCCCCATACAAGTAGTGTCTCCAAATTTTCAATGGGAATACGACTGCTGCCAACTCCAGATCATGAGTAGGATAATTCCTCTCATATTCTTTGAGTTGTCGCGAGGCATAGGCTATGAATTTCCCATGTTACATGAGAACACATCCTAACCCTTTGCCTGAAGCATCACTGTAGATAACAAATCCATCCGAACCAGATGGTATTGTCATAACAGGTGCTGAAATGAGTCTCCTCTTAAGCTCTTGGAAACTCTTCTCACATTCTTTGCTCCATACGAATTTTGTATCTTTCCGAGTAAGCTAAGTTAACGGAGTAGCGATTTGAGAAAGTCCTTCCACGAATCTCCGATAGTAACCAATTAAGCCTAGAAAGCTAGATATTTCGATTACTGAGTTAAGTTGCTCTCATATGTGATTCATATCCCAATCTTGGATTGCACATCACAATGGCACCTATCGTTTTACCACCACACAAATAAAGAGTTTCCTACGTAGAGTTTGGCTTTGGTGCATTCCAAAAAAGAAGTCACCAGATAGAGGCTCGGGTACCAACTTTTGTACTTGGGTTTTTAACTCCTGAAGTTAAATAGGAGCCATTTGAAAAAAGATTTTAGAAATGAGTTTTGTACCGGGTTCAAAGTCGATACAAAATTCAATATCACACTCTGGGGGTAGGCCAGGAAATTCTTCAGGAAATACGTCAGGAAATTCACTAACAACAGAAATTTTATTCAAATCCGACTTGTCTTTGTTCAAATCCATAACATGGGCTAAGAAAGCTTGGCATCCATTTTTCAATAAACGAATAGCTTTGTGCCTTGATATGACAGTGACTGATTTTAGTGGTTTAGTTGTTTGAATTCGTATGACAGGTTGATTAGGAATATGAAAACTAACAACCTTACGAAAATAATCAATTTTGGCATGATGAGTGGTTAACCAATCAATTCCTAAAATCACGTTAAATGCAAGTATCTATAAAGAGATAAGATCAACAGGTAATATCATTGTGCCAACTTGGATTAAGCAAGATTTATAAACAGTGGATGTGAAAAAGGTTTCTCCTAATGGAGTCTCCACAGATAAGTCAAAGTCTAATTTCTCTGAAGTCAAGTTTAAACGTTGATCACAAGTAGGAGGGATAAAAGAATGGGTAGAAACGGTATCTATTGAGGTATAAATTTTGCAAAAAATTATGATTAACTAACCCGTGATAACTTCATTTGGGTTCCTTGTGACGCCCCCAAATTCGGATACTTGAAACCCGAACTCGGTGCTTCACAATACCATTTCTATGAGAGGAATAATACTAATAATAACAATAATATAATATTAAACTTAAGTTTACATATTCATCAGAGTCTAGTTCCCAAGTACGTAACACATAACCTTTAGTCATTCATTACATGTCATAATATATAAATAAATATCATAGTCTTCATAATCTTAAACTATTACATGAAATAGTACTGCATTCAATCAGCAACTTTCCCCTTTCCCTTGTTCTTAGCGGATCATTCAGTTTGTTCGCACTTAGCTGAAAACATTTAAATTAAGCAAAGATGAGCATTTGAGTGCCCAACAAGTAATAACAATTATACATATATAAGCTAAAAGGATTTAAATGTTTTCTTTATACTACCCTTCTACAACAAGTCAATATTTATGAAGTATTCTGTACCAAGGATAATAATAACATAACAACTCTCTTTCAAGTTTTTAAAACTACGCAATAACTATATATAGGGTTAAGATGACATACTATGAACATTTTTTTCATTTTTGAAAAGGTTTAGCAGAACTTCATCCGCAAACCGTCATAACTTACGGGCACGGAGGCTGATCAGTCCGTTGTACCCTGTATTTATCAATACTACATTACAAGAACGATATTATCGTTCACTCTGGCTGCCTTGGGCACATAAAAATTTCCCATGTTTGGGATGTTCATACCTTTCGGGGTTCCAAACCAAATGTTTTATCTTGTTCAACAATAATATATAATTCAACATATATATACGGGTAATTTACAAAGGTGTATCAACATGTGATTAAATACAATGATTATCCAAGTGGGGACACTTGTATAACCATTAACGAACAGAACATATATCTGAATTACCATATACTAACATGTTGATAATCAATGGACGTATATAATATAGGTTTAACAATCTGTACAGTAATAATATAATTCTGAACTTCTTACTCATGTCCATTGCATAAAGAAAATGCAAAGGCATGATACTTGCCTGATGCGTTGCTTACAATTATGCAACTTAGATTTATCTTTTCTATCATGACCTATCATTAATCAGATCATTCGTTCGATTAGAACAATATACCATAACACATAGTACTACATTTCGCAGTCAGCACATAACCTACACACATTATCACAAATGTTCAACAATCATGACATCACAAACAATCATTAACATAATCAAAATATTTAAGTCCAGATCAATTTCTGAAACATGTCGGCGTACCGACAACCTTATCGGGTAATAATCGAGTCTAAGACTCTATCTCGAAGTTCAACATCTATAAATATCAGACATATTATGACTCATAATAATTTTAAAATATTTATAATAATTTATCATAAATTTTCAAACACCTGAATCATTATTTAATGATTGGCTTAAATATGAATTAATACCCTAAACTATAGGTCATATTCCACTTCGGTGATCCACCTTTCAATTTTGTCAATTAGGTTATTAAACTATCAATTTTTTTCAATTACACAAATTGAACACGCCACATCAGCAATCGCTGACGTGGCTATCTGAGTAGGCCATACATAAGCTTATGTGTAAATAAAAAAATATATTTTAATATCTATTTACATATTTAGTTTACATTAAGGGTAAATTAGTCAAATCACTTTTATATCAAACATTAAAACTAAATAAAAACAACAAACATAAATTCAAATCATTTTCCTTTTTTTCTAATTGAACCAACTGTAAAAATCACCATCATCGTCTATATTACTCCCTTCGTTTCTGGAGATATTCAGAATCAATATCTATTACTCCAGATCTGGTTCTGTGCTATATCTGAAATCGGTGATATCTCTATATTATCCAAATCCAGATCTTATTCTTCATCAATGATCCATATTCTAACTCTAACCCTAACAAATCATCATCGTCTTCCTCTTCACTTTACCCAAGCCATGAAAGATCTGGTAGAGATCTGGTAGATGCCGGAGCCGGAGTCAGCGACGGAGCAGCCTTAAATAGCTCCTTCGGCAACAAAACGTGGCTAGCTGAGTTCAACCGTGGCTAGCTGTACAAGGTTCATTGGTAATTTGGGGATTGACCCGGTTAATGGATCTGTTTTGAATTTATTATATGTTTAATCTATTAATTCATCTTCTTTCTCTGTTTTATCTATTAGTTCATCTTTCATCTGTTAATGGATCTGCTCTACTATTGTTCTACTATGGTTGTTCCTTCTGGATTTGTTTCAAGTTTTCTTTTCAGGTTTTGGGTTATACGTTTATGGTGATTTGGTTTCTAGTTCTGGATTTGGTTTTGGGTTTCATGTTTTCTCTATTTATGATCTCCATGGCTCGACTCGAGGATGAGTTTATGGTGATTTGGTTTCTAGTTCTGGATTTGGTTTTTGATTGCTTACACTAGTTTCGGATTCATTACCTTCAAGGATGAGAAGTCGATGAGGGACGCCATTGAAGGTGGTCGTTGTCAAGGTGGTTACGGAGGAGGCGGTGGCTATGGAGGAGTTGGTGGCGGTGGTCGTTGTTTATTACTTCTTAGTTCTTTCTGTATTACTTTGTGAGAAAAAAATTAGAATGTTTTGGATATTGAAGAGTTTTTGTTGATTTTAAATTTTGTTGTTTTAGATTTTTTGTTGTTTTTGCTCTGATAGAGGCGGTGGCTATAGAGGAGTTAATGTGTTTTGACGATTTTGCCCTTTATTTAAACAGATTTATTTATGTAATGAGTAAAAAATAGTTTTTTTGTCACATAAGCTGCTTAAGACCCCACTTAAATTAGTCACATCAGCAATTGCTGACGTGGCGTGTTCAATTTGTGTAATTAAAAAAATTGATAGTTTAATAACCTAATTGACAAAATTGAAAGGTAGATCGCCGAAGTGGAATATGACATATAGTTTAGGGTATTAACTCATATTTAAGCCTTTAATGATTTAAACATTAAACAATTCTATTATCATTAACATTCAATTAATATCAAACTATTAATGAAACAATTGCCAAAATATTAAAGTTATTTATAATAACTCAAAATATTTTTTAAAAATTTATATTATCCTTAAATGATTTTTAAAATAATTAAAATCATTTTTAAATACTTACCATTAATAATAAAATATTAATGCATTATCTATCAAAATATTAAAAGTCATTAATTATAACTTAAAATATTTTTAAATAATTAATATCCTTTTTAAATAATTTTTAAATAAAAAAACCATTTTAAACTATTTATTTAATATAATTATTAAATAAACTTAATATCATTAATATTAAATAAATATCATTAATATTAAATTATTAATGAAACTATCATTTAAATATTAAAAGTTATACTTTATAACTTAAAATATCTTTAAACATTTTATCTTCATTTAAAATGATTTTTAAAATAATAAAATCATTTTTAAACTAAATTATTTAATATAATTATTAAATAACTTTAATATCATTAATAATATTAATTAATTAATTAAATTCATCACAAAATATTAAAAGTCATTAAAAATAACTTAAAATATTTTCTTATACCATAATATTATTTTAAATGATTTTTCATGTATTAAAATCATTTTTAAAATAATTTATTTAATATTATAATTAAATAAATTTAATACTTTTAATATTCTAAAAATATTAAATATTTATGAAATATATTCAAAATAATTAAAATATAATTTTTAGACATTTAAATAATTTTTAATAATTTATTTTGTATTTTTCAGAATTAAAAAAATTAATTAAAACAAATTATTTAATAAAAATAATTAATTTTATTCAAAACTGTCGCTAAAGATCACCTATAGCGACAGAACCGTCGCTATAGGTGTTCTTCGTGTTCTTTAGACAAACCTAAAACACCATGCATAGTTTGGAGGGACCATGTTTGACCATCAATCATTCATCACACAAAGTGTTTTTGGACTCGTTGTTGATCAGATCATGTAGTACCAATGCACCACTACAAGACCCAACAACAAACATAGTCAAATCGTGAATAACCAAAGAAATTTAAGGGCCTAAAGTATCTGTTAGAGGCTGTTTTTCATTTCTGGGTTACCCAGAAATGAAGAACAGATCGTGGGGCTCACTTTGGACCTCCACTACATTCGGATCGTGCACTGTTTTAGTGATCTATGACTTCTAGGTTCTAGCCCACATGTAACACTACAAATCTATCACAAAACATAACAATAACAACAAAAGATAAATCAGATCCACGCCGGTCAAACCATGTCAGACGATATGGTTAAGCGTATTCTGGGTTACCCAGAAAACGGCTTCCATGATCGTCTGCCCTAGTTTGACCAACAATAACATTCATTCAGTTTGATATATAGGAGATTTTAAGGCATAAAATAGTAGTACTTATATCCAGCTACAACTTGGTTACAAAACCAAACACAAACAATCAACAACATGCAAGATCTAGACCTTTAAACTTACTTTCAGAACGATCTGGGCATGTTCTTGATTGCCCAGATTTCCTTCAATCATGGTCGGTCAACGACCTTTGACCATGAATAACTACTAATCTAGACATCCAATGACTTCGATTCTTTTTGCAGATTAAATACAACATTACCAGCTACACATAACAACTTACAAACAACAGAAACACTTAACAACCAAAGATCTATAGTGTCTGACATTTCATTGTCAGACACAAAAACAACATTTTCCAGATTTTTCAAATCTTCAGATCTGAGCCTCTAGATGTTATGGATCTAACATCTAGCAACCCAGATCATCACTAGACACTACTAACAACATGTTCTAACACTAAAAATTAACATCTAACAACAATTTATGGACAGAATTAAAGCTAGGGTTTTCATACCTTTCTTGATCAATCTATGATTCTTGCTCTCTGATTTGATTATGGTGTTAGTGGGGCTTGTGAGAGAAAGTCTTGGTTGGGTGTTGTGCAAATTTAGGCTTACCAAATGATTTTCTCTCTCCTTCAATCCTTAAATAGACAAGCATGATGCATGTGGAGTTGTTAAGGTTAGTAAGAGTTAGTTAACAACTCAACCTAAATGTTAAAACCTACACCTTAGCCTCTTTAATGCACAAAAGGGCAAAATGGTCTTTAGGCTTGCAATTTTAATGGCATTATTGTAAACTTAGCAAACCCTTAGGGTTTAACCCTTAGGGTTTAATCCTTAGGGTTTAGCGCATAGCATTAGTGAGATTTAGCAACTAGGGTTTGTTCAAAAACTAAAATAATTTTAGTTTCTAAAATTTTGAAAAATTAAAATTATTAATTACATTAAGTTAGTGATTATATTATACAGGGACATTAGGGTTTATTAACAATAAACATAATTAACTTTGCTAATAAAGCAATTAGGGTTTAGGGTTTTGATAATTAGGGTTTCTAAAATACAATTAGCAATTAACAAATTAGGGTTCTAATCATTAGGGTTTTAATTTACTAATTAGGTTTATCTTAATTAGCAATTAAAGTCTATCGTACGTGTTATTAATCACAGTAACACAATTTTTGACTGATCAAAATTTCTGGTTTAGGTTCCAATTAGGGTTTCTAATTGCAGTAATTAGGGTTTTCATTTACAGTTATGGTTTTCCATAAAAATAAGGTTCAACAAAAAATACCAGTTGTATAACACATAATTCAGCATCTTGACATACTTTTCAAGTCTCATTTGACTTCGGAATTAGAGTTTAACATTAATACTAGGGTTTGGTCATAACACAACATAATTGACCAACTGTCAACAGTACATACACACAGTACATATTTATGGCACTGAAAAATCAAATTATCTTTAATATTATATTATTATTCTCATGCATTGATCAAAACCCAGAATTAGGGTTTGGATTCCATATCTGATTTATCTGCCATAAATAACCTTATCAAGTTAAAATAATTAACTTAATAATCTGAACAAAATTCGTATAATAAAATAATTATTATAATTATTCAAAAATTATTTCATATATTATTTAAATAATATATACATATATTTTCATTAAAAATAATTAATAAAAACATTTACAATATGGAATTAATTGTTATAAAAATATAATTTATAATAATCAATAATTCTAAAATAAAATTATCTGTAATAATTAATGTAATAAATAAATTTTATTTATCACACACATAAATATATACATATTATCCTGACACATATCACCTTTATTTAAATAAAAAAAATTATACGCAAAATTTATGATTTATTTATATAGAAAATATCGGGTTGTCACATTCCTCACTTGTTGGGAAGTCATGACAACCGCTCTCCCTTGAACTACCCGGCTTTGACTTGTCGAGGGCAGCATTTGGTATCATCACTACTGTTGAAATTGAATTTTCTATAGGGCATATTCCACCCTCAACTGCTTCATCATACTCCTGTTTCATTATCTGAATCATTCATCTTCGATCCATATCGAATTGGGGTTGACCGCAATGTACAAGGTAATTCAAAAATCGATGCTGGGTTCTCTCAATTGTTGTCCAAAAAGAGAAATATATATAATCTATTTTAGCCTTCTTAGATCGGACATCTCTTTCCACAATATCAACGTGTCGTGCGGCTTTTACCCATGCATCACTCATTCTCACTCGTTCAGTTGTTTCTTCTTTCAGCTCAGATTCCAGCTTTATCGTCTTATACTCTGCCAAAGAGTGCTTCTATTCAAGCATCACATATCGGGTAACATAAGCTTGAATTGTTGCATCCTTTTGCTCCACGACCGCCTGCCGTTCTTCAGCCTGCTCTTCTAACTCATGAATTTGATTTTGCAATTCTAAATTTCTATCATAAAATTCTTCTAACAAATTCCCCTCATGTACCTCTTCTTCCTCTTCTTCCTCACTCTCAGCTGCTACCTCTGTGACTATCTCGGGTGCAACTATCAATTCTTCACTCACAACATGGATATTTGTAATTCCTTCTTCGCCTGACATCATATTATACTGGTTGGTGATTAGAGGTGTCTCTACGATCTCATTCACTCCATTGTTAACGTTCTCAGCTGTCATTCTTAAAAACTGCCATAAAACAAGGGTTAATTAAACAAATTAAAATATCAAATAATATACATATATTATGACCGACCAGCAAATAAGCTTAGATAGGAAACACTAGCGAATGATTTACTCATCTCTCCCCTCCTAGTTCTATTCTCCGATCTCCGCCAGAGACCATATCCCTAAACTCTGATACCAACTGTGACGCCCCCAAAATAGATATACAATACCCATTCTGAGTAGCCAAATACATGATACAGAAAGTAAACTACAACTTCAATAATACAAATGTCGTGTAAAATACGACAACATATACTATGAGTTTAAATACAAATATTATCTTCTAGACAATATCAACACTCAAATAAGTCCTCATCACAATTATTCATACACTATTTTACAGAAATAGTGAGGGCTGCTAAAACATCTTTCTAGAACCATCAGTCCATACCCCGACTCGATCCTGCTATGTTCTCACCTCCTGAGAAGAAAAATGAAACAAAAAGGAAAAGGGTGAGCTCAACTAGCCCAGTAAAGAATATTATGACTAAGATAATATATAACAAATTATCGTTAGTCCTTAACAGGAAAAATTCTGATAGAATATAGTAGACAACAAGTTTTAGATCAATATTCTGCAGCGAAAACATCAATCCATTAGAAGAGTCAAGTAGAGAATGAGATCTACTATCTTCTAATATTTAAAAGTCCATCATCAATATTTTATCCCTGTAACAACAATCAATATACATCTTTAATCAAATATTCATCTTTGCACTACAGGCCAAAGATATTCATTTATATCACCAGTTGGTCATGTTCATCTCAACACCTGTTCATCTTTGCACTACGGGCCAAAGATATTCATCAATTAATCATTCATCTTTGCATTACAGGCCAAAGATATTCAGTAATATCGTCATTTAGGACTGAGGATGATGAAAAATATTTTAAAGAAAACAAATCTAGTGAGACAGAAAGACAATTATTAGGGATTTGTATAACAATTTATCCAAGATCAATAATACTTCATAATAACCAATTGTGAAGAAAAATTCAAAAATAACGATCAAAACATGGATACAATCAAAGATAGTAACCATAATAGACATCTTGGACAAAAAGAAGAAAATTTCATTTTTCGGTGAATAGTGCCGTATACGTGAATAGTAACCCCGACACAAAAAGTTCCAAATTTGATTAAAATTTCAGATCAATACTTCGACATAACGGTACTTCTGATCGGAATATCGGATAGAAAGCCGAAGGAAACTTGTACCGAACAGCAACTCTCAAAGTATCTAAATACTCACAAAAATACACTCAACAATATAGAGAAAAAGAAAACTTGTTTCTGGTGTGATTTTCAATTCTAACATAAGCGTCTATTTATAGGAAAATGCTAGAACGCCATAGGAGACTAAAATAATAAAATAATATTATTTTTATTTTTTCTCTACGCATGCCTAACCTTTCAAATCAGTAGCCAGCCACCTTTGAACCAAATTTGCAGCCCACATGTGTTAAAACAAAAGTGGGTCCCACCCCTAAATTAATAAAAATTATTTTATTTTTCGAAACTTCAATAATTCATAGAAAATAGCCCGTTTATCAGAAAAATACGAATTTTATGTCTATTCCACACAAAATCGAATTCTCTACAACTTTGCAGAAGAAAGTTTTTCTAAATTCCCAACAGAAAATATCTGAAATTCACAAACGGATGATTTTTAATATCTCCATTCCAACAAAATACTGATAAAATACCTTAGCATTAATTCCTTCTTTTATAACCTCATAAATAAATCCATCATTTATATCCACATGAAATAAATATTTTCTTATCATATAAATCAATAATTAATTATTCACAAATAATATTACAGAATCACAATAATGACAACCAGGCCGTTCCCAGGAAAGAGAGGGCCTTCCAATAAGGATTTTTCCTTACTGGCACGCAATTAGGTGACCAAACCTCTCCTTGACAGAACTTTCTAGACATTGTCAATAATGCTATCTAATAATATTATTCAAATAATATGAATTATTGATCTGATAATTGGAAATACTGTGAAATGACAATTATTGAAACAACAATAATATAAACTATCAACGCAGCAATTATTGAATCAATAAAATAAAATATTGAACAGTAACTACAGTAACAATTATTGAGTAGTGCCTTCTTACGTACGAATCAATAATTCAACAATACTGTGCAATACCGCATGCTACTGTATTTTAACCACCAGGTAACCCAACAGTGTTAACGGTAACAACTACGCCGTTATTTATAAAAACTCATACTTTGTCGTTTTCTTCATCCGACAGTTATTCTGTTATGAGCCCAACGAATGGCTGCGCCGTCGTACGAATATTCCCTGACAAAAAGAATATTCCACTACCAAAAGAATATTCCCCGATAAAAATGAATATTTTATAACCACTCGCTTATTTTGTAAAATTTGTACATTTTATCCATAACCAAAGCATTATATCAAATTAACACCTTATTAATTTAGAATAATGAATAGAGAAAAATTTCAATTTTATTTATAATAAGTCGGGGTCTTACAATAAATGTATAGCAACGGTGAAAAACCGTCGTTATACATCTATAACGACACTTTTTCATAAATAAATATCAAAAAGTGTTGTAAAAATATTAATTTTCATTTAAATATAATAGTTGAGGTGATTTTTTAAAATAAAATGTTTCATGCGGATGACATGACACGAACCAAGAATAAGTGAACTTTCATTTCTACTATACTATGCTAAATTGACTATGATGATTCAGAGTTCATGATAATTTCAGATCTCTATGATTGAGAATTTTGTAATTAAAATAATTATCGAGTTAATTTTAAAATAATGCTAATATCACATAATGTTCACATACAGGTGCCACCCATAAATTTATTATTGACATGGCTTATTTAACTCAACAACAAATTCATAGGTGTCCCTCATGTCAGCGGTATGCAGAGCCGGCCCTAGGCAAGGGCCAGCAGGGCAACCGCCCAGGGCCCAAAATTGTTGGGGACCCAATTTTTTTTATAAAGCTTATGTATTTATGTGTATAAAAAAATAAAATAATAAAAAGATTAACAATATTATGCATTAAAATGATATATTAGAAAACATTAAATATGATAGTATAATTGATGATTTTGTATCTAAAAGTGCAACAAGAAGACATTTTAAATGATATTTTGTGATTTAGATTTCATTGGTCAAAACTAAACAAATACTCACTGTAGTTGGTAGGTTTTACTGATTACACCATTGAACTTTTAATTTTTCAAATTACAGTACTAAACTAATTATTATTTTGAAATTGAGTCATTCCGTTAAAAAAATAAACAGACGTTAATTTTTTATCTACAAAATTAATTAATTACCCACTGTAATTGGCACATTTTACTGATTACACCGTTGAACTTTTAATTTTTCAAATTATCCCATCAAACTAATTAAACATAATTATTTTAAAAATTATTATTATTTTAAGTAAAAAATATTAGAAAATTTTTTTTCTTCATAAAATGAGTAGAGTTTCATAAAATATAGATTCAAAAAATTAAAGTGATTTTAAATTAAATTAATGTCTACTTAATTTTTTAACAGAATGACTCATTCTTAATATTAGAAATTTTAAAAAAAGCTAAAAATAGAAATAAAAAAAATAGTAAAAGAGAAATAAAAAAAGTGATTCAATTTTTTAAAAAAAGAAATTAATAATTTTTATAAATAAATATTATTTTTAAGAAAAAAAATTAGAAAATTCTTCATATTTTTAAAAAAAATGAGTAAAATCTTATAAAATATAGATTCAAAAAAATAACTTTATTTTCAAAAGGAATTTTTTTTTTTAAAATCAGTAAGGTTTCATAAAAATATAATTTTTTAAATTTATATTTTATGAAACTTTACTCATTTTATGGGAAAAAAAATTAAAGTTTCTAATATTTTTTACTGAAAATAATAATTATTTTTAAAAATATTTAAAATAAACATTTTTAATTAGTTTAATGGGATAATCTGAAAAATTAAAAGTTCAATGATGTAATCAGTAAAACGTGCCAACTACAATGGGTAATTCATTAGTTTTGTAGATAAAAAATTAACGTCCATTTATTTTTTTTAACGGAATAACCCAATTTCAAAATAATAATTAGTTTAGTGAGGTAATTTGAAAAATTAAAAGTTCAATTGTGTAATCAGTAAAATTTGCCAACTACAGTGGTTATTTCATTAGTTTTACTGATTTCATTGATAATTTTTATTTTGTAGGTACATGTGAAGATTTTTTGTTTCGATGACATTTTAAAGTGTTCTTTATATTTTGTAAATTCTTATAATTTTAATAAAAATAATTAGTTGATAATTTTTTTATTTAATTTATATAAAAGGGTAAACGTGAGAAAATTTGCCCTGAGCCTTAAAAAACTCAAGACCGGCTCTGGCGGTATGTGAACCTAACTACATATAACAGGAATTCAAACCGAGGTTGCTTAAACTTAAAGAACACACTAAATCCTTTGTCAAGAAAAATCAACAACTTACAAAAACAATAGCTAGGGACCTACAACTGAACATTCTTTTTGTTTTTGTTCTTGTTTTTATTTTGACGTATTGGTGCCAAACAAAAATAAAAATAATACTCTCTAGACTTCACAAAAGTGTCATATTTGTTTTTTTTTTCTTTTTTTTTTCTGCTAAATTGAGAGTACATTGAAAGAAAACAAAGGAACAAAATCTGGGACATAACCACGAAGCCACTATAGCAGAAACATCAGAGACACAGGTCAATGATGCAGATGCAGATGCAGATGCAGATGCAGATGCTATAGTCAAAAGACTACAACTGTCAAACCTTAAAAAAATTACTTTTCTACAAATTTACCAAATTTCTTAATAGGGAATAATTTACATTTGATAATGTTAATACAATCTTGAGCAGTAGTAGCCAAACAAAGTTTTATGATGCGCAAAGTCATGTAATCCATACGAATGAACTGAACATGATGTATAAATTGATCCCAGCTAAAAGATATCCCAAACCTATCAGCGAAAATAGCTCTAAATATATGCTTAGAAACTCGTTCAAAAAATAGGTGGTCAAATGATTCATTTGCTTGGTTGCATAGGCAACAGATATCAAAAGGCTATATGACAAGTCTGTTATGGAAAGCAAATCAAAGGAAGGAGAAACGAGGTATCTGTAGGTTGTGTCGTACCAATTTATAATAACTTACAGTTGAGTCAGTACTGCGTATGGCATCCCAAATAGTGGAAGTTTTGACTTGAGAATGTCCTGCCCATAGCACTTGATCAGGTATGATTGAGGGAGGAGGAATTAAAAGGAACTTCTGCTTTATGAGAAGAATGCTAGCATAGTTCGAGGGAGGAGGAGACCAAGTGCAGTTGCTTATAATCTCATTAACAATGGCATTAAACAAGATCCCAAAAATAGAGACGATGGGATCAAGGGAGTGCCGAGCAAGAGGTTGGTTTTCCAGCCAAGGATCCTGCCACAGTAAAATGCCCAGAACATTTCCAACTTTGTATTCAATAAAACGGGCAACTAACTGCCCAAGGTTCAAGACTTTTCTCCAAATACAAGAAGTATCATAGGGGACGGGAGTAGTCCAAAAACTGTGTTTTAAAAGCATATTACCTAGGGTTCGCTGGAACTAAGCATTGTCAAACAAAATAAATGTTAGTAACTCAGTTTTATAAACCCTGTTTTCTTTCATTTGGTATATAACTATATATGCATGAAGTAAAAGAGAACTGAAATTATTTTTCTTTCGAGCACATCTGAACTTATACTATATATATTTCCTGTAAAATTAATCTAAAAGTTAATTGGACTATACTCCCTCCGTTCCTTAATATATAAGTCGTTTTAAAAAAATATTTTTGTTTCTTAATACAAGTCGTTTCAGAATTTCAAGTAAGCATTAATTGCTTATTTTCCAAGTATTACCCAAGTATTAAATGTAACTTTAGTCCTCTCACTATTTTCTGTCTAACAAATAACAATCTCTTATTCCAATACAAGAGCAATATAGACAATTGATATTATAGTTAATGCTATACAATCATTACCTTAATACTTGTGCATAACCCTAAAACGACCTATATTAAAAAACAGAGGGAGTACTTAATTGTCTCCACACATTCTCTGCAAACAACTAGAAGTTCAGAAGATTTTTAGATCAGAAACAAAAATATTTAATGCCATGATTCAAAGGGTTTAATTTCCTCAAACAATTACCAACAACTATAAGATATATAAAAATGAATCTTTTTATTTCCAAACTCAAGATATTACACCGCTACAAGTTATTTTGCTAACTCTTAATAATTACACAATATATCTCACAAACAGGGCTACCAAATTTTAATATTATACAAACGCACACCAGAAATTCGAAACACCATGTAGTTTTCCACCTTAATTACGTATAAGGGTACACCCAAAAAAATCAAAATTATTTTTTCTCCGTGAAGGTCAAGCTGAACTCCCACAATTTCTTGGCCAATTCTGGATCTCTAGCTATGGAGCTTGCTTTAGCTATGTTGCTGTCCATGAAATATTC
The DNA here is from genome assembly GCA_020205505.1 of Panax japonicus. Lineage (NCBI taxonomy): Eukaryota > Viridiplantae > Streptophyta > Magnoliopsida > Apiales > Araliaceae > Panax > Panax japonicus. The sequence continues at coordinate 57,751,939 of CM035110.1, forward strand.
ACCACTAACCCCATTAACTTTCGGACTCAATGCCAAATAGCAACTAGTTGCTGCTCCCTGGCTAACATTTTTCATAAAAAATTGTGTACAACCAAATATGCCTGCAATTCATCAGCAAGGAACCAGATCAATATATGTTCCAACTAATTTTTTATATAATATGATAGATATATGTTCATACGACAACAACATAGAAGTGTTGATATTATTAGTAGAAGAGCGCGGAATAGTAAATTAAAAGGCTCGAATACTTACAACCAAGAAGGCCGCTGTTTTGAACAATATTGGTGGCAATAACTCCAGGATGAAGTGAATTTGCAGTCACATTAGCTCCTTCCTCCTGATAAAGATCAAATAGAAAAATTAAAAAATGTTCTTATATTAAAATTAAATTCTAACAAGCATGATGAATGAAGATAACTGCAGTATGAATTACGCAAACAGGTGTCTTGCTATAATTTGTCATATTTGGCATGATTAAAAGATTACTTGTACAAAACTCTATATCGTACAAATATTATTTACACAACATCCTCGATCGGTCGAAGACTTTTCTCTTTGACTTTTGAATTCAATGTGAAATTATTAGAAAAAAAAATGGAACATTAGCATTTTGGCTAAATAAAAATTGTACCTAAAGAAACCTAGTTTAGGATAAAAGTTTAACCATCTTCATGTGTATATTTAGATTGTTATTAGAGTAAATGATTTACCTTCAAGTGCCTTGCTAGCTCAACACAGTGCAATGTGTTACAGAGTTTGGACTGTCCATAAGCACTGTTGGGGTTGTAACTGGAAATTATGAACAAAATCAGAGGAAACATTTAAATTTAGTTGAATGGAATATGGTAAAACCCGTAACCTTTTAGTAGTTTGCTCTTAATTATGAAGAAAAAAAATAGCACATGTAATATTTACCTTGCTTTATCATTGATTTTGTCAAAACGAATTCCTTCTTTGTACCCATACCGGTGCAGCTCTGATCCTACATTAACGATCCTTCCTTCTTTACCACATTTGCGTGCTGTTTTTTTCAAGGTGTCCAACAAAAGATTTGTCAAAAGGAATGGCCCCAAATGGTTAACGGCAAATTGTTGTTCTATGTTGTCCTTGGAAAGCGTGAATGGAGGTGCCATGAGCCCTGCATTGTTACTGTCAATACCAAAGATTACGAGTTCAGTTATATGCTAAGGTAGATTAGGCCATTATGATACATTGAAGTGTATTTAAGAAAAATTACAAGACAAAAGATGGTTAAATGTTAAATAGCAGTTTTCTTACACAAGGATGTTCAGGGGAAGACCGGTGGCGATAAATTCAGCAACAAATTTCCTTATGGATGCCTGTGAATTGAGATCAATCTCCATTACATCAAGTTTAGCACCGGGGATTTTCTGGCGTAATTCGTCTTTAACTTTTTCACCAGCTTTAACATTTCTCACTCCCATAATTACATGAACGCCACGCAAGGCAAGGACACGGGTAGTTTCTTTACCAATACCATTTGATGCTCCTGAGGTTATACAGTGTTATTAAGAACTTTTAGGTTAAGTCATAGATTAAGTACTGATCATTCTCATATAGTGGACCAAACAAGTTTATGGGAAAGTATGAAGCATCAGAAATTCAATTTAAGTTAAGAATCACACTTTTTATAACGAGATAAATCTCGGTTTAAGGATTTTCTTTTACATAAATCGACAGTCGGTCACATCTACAATCTAATAGAACTACGATGAACAATGTCTGAGATACCCACAATTTTCTTGGATTTTGAATTTCGTTGTCCTAAGATATTTTAGCCCTTTTGTAACCCCTCAAACCATAAGAAATGTTCCACCAAGCACATACTGATGATATTCAACCCCCAAAAGAAGAATAAAAAAAACACCAAGTGAATTGATAATAAGATCCAGATGACTACTGATGATCCCAAAATATCGGAATGGATTTACTTATCTATATATTGCATTGTTCTTGATTCAGCTTGGTATCTGTTACAGAATTAGAACTGCATACTCATGTAAACATTTCAAAAAGCACATTATGAGCTAATTTACAATAACATCTTACTAAAAAAATCTTGCTTTCTTTGTTTTCTAATAATAATACATGTCCTTTTATATAAGCTCCTATTTCCCCCCTTCTTTTGGGAGTTGAGTAGGTGGTATTTGGTATTTTTCTTTCTATCAAACTAATTTCTCATTCTTCTAGATGAATTGATGTCATGAATAAGTAATCAAAAATAGTTAAAACTAAAACCCCAACTTCTATATGATTAAGAAATCATCAAACTAGAAATGCATATATATGAGGAACAAAATCAAAAACAATTCAAACCAAGAACATGATAATATTAGAAATTGGGACCAACCCATCAAAGAACAAAGAAAACTGTAAACATTATACAGAAAGAACACAGTAAAAACAAAAAAGGAAATTAACCCGGATGAGAAAAAAAAAGACCTGTAACAATGGCAACAAGGCCAGTTCCATCAACTCCTTTGGTAACTTTCTCAGCAGTGGAGCTGGCAGAGAACCCAGATTTTCCTTTAATTCCAAAGATCCACATATTTTTTCAAATACCCAATAAGATTCTTGATCAAAAACTGAAGAAACAAATAGTAGCAGCACTTTTTTGCTAGTAATAGAAAATATTCTTGACCTCTGTATTTAGCTATGGAACCTACACTATATATATTTATATATAGAGAGGGCTTGAGAGATGTATAAAATTTATAGCTCATGTATGACGTTGGGAACCGTGTTGAAGAATGAATGAAAACAGGGGACACTTGCTGGCCTATTTCGGTATCAGAATTCAGCCCAAGTGGACTTAGAATATTATGGTCTTTGGGGGGTTGACTTCCATTGTAGCAGCCATCAAAATAGACCATATTAATTTTGGCCTTTTGGGTGGTTAAATTACAAGTATAGTAAATACTAGCAGCCGCACATGCGTGTAAATTAAGTAGATTATGCAGGATAAAATAAAAAATTTGTAAAATTTAAGAGTAAATAAAAAGGTATAAAATTTAACATTAAAAAGGATAAAATTGTAATATAAACAAAGTTGAAAGAGTGAAAAGAAAAAAAAAATATGACTCAATTATACTAAACTTGTGGAGGACACAATTATACTAAATTATACTAAAGGAATATATATATACTAAATTATGACTCAATTATACTAAAGGTATATATATATATATATATATATATATATATATATATATATATAGTTGTGTAGTACACAGTCGTCATTTTCTAGGCTATAGCGACTGTTCACCGTCGCCATAGACCAGAATAGCTATAGCGACTGGTGAACCTGTCGCTATAGTTCAAAAAATATTGTAATTAAGAAATTTATGATTATGAAAAGTGTCGCTATAGATGTGAAGCCCCCAAAATAGGTATACAACACCCATTCTGAGTCGCCAAATACTTGGTACAGAAAGCAAACTACAACTTCAATAATACAAATGTCGTGTAAAATACGACAACACATACTATGAGTTTAAATACAAATGTTATCTTCTAGACAATATTAACACTCAAATAAGTTCTCATTATAATTATTCATACACTATTTTACAGAAATAGTGAGAACTGCTAAAACATCTTTCTAGAATCATCAGTCCATACCCCGACTCGATCCTGCTATGTTCCCTCCTCCTGAGAAGAAAAATGGAACAAAAAAAAGGGTGAGCTCAACTAGCCCAGTAAAGAATATTATGACTAAGACAATATATAACAAATTATCGTTAGTCCTCAACAGGAAAAAATTTGATAGAATATATTAGACAACGAGTTTTAGATCAATATTCTGCAGTGGAAACAACAATCCATTAGAAGAGTCACGTAGATGATGAATTCTACTATCTTCTAATATTTAAGAGTTCATCATCAATATTTTATCCCTGTAACAATAATCAATATACATCTTTAATCATCTTTGTACTACAGGCCAAAGATATTCATTTATATCACCGGTTGGTCATGTTCATCTCAACACCTGTTCATCTTTGCACTACGGCCAAAGATATTCATCAGTAATCATTTATTTTTGCACTACAGGCCAAAGATATTCAATAATATCATTATTAAGGACTGAGGATGATGAAAAATATTTTAAAGAACGAATCCAGTGAGATAGAAGGACAAATATTAGGGATTCGTATAACAGTTTTATCCAAGATCAATAATACTCCATAATAACCAATTTTGGAGCAGAATTCAAAAATAACGATCAAAACATGGATACAATCAAAGATAATAGCCAAAATAGACATCTTGGATAAAAAAGAAAATTTTTATTTTTCGGTGAATAGTGCTGTATTCGTGAATAGTGTCGTATACGTGAATAGAAACCCCGAAACAACAAGTTTCAAATTTGATTAAAAAGTTCACCAATATTTCGGCATAATGATATTGAAGAAAATAATATCATTTAAGAAGAAAATAACATCCCTTACCTCAAAATAATCGTACTTCTGACTGAATTTCGGTATAGTACTGACAGAAACTCGCACTGTATAGCAACACTCAAAGTATACTCACAAGAATACGCTCGATAATATAGAGAAAGAAAGATAGAAAACTTTATTTCTGGTGTGATTTTCAATTCTAACTTAGCCCTCTATTTATAAGAAAATGCTAGAACGTCAAAGAAGACTAAATTAATAAAATATTAATATTTACCAAATATTCAAGCCCACTGCCAAGGAATCTGATTTTAGCATTTCCCACATGCCCACCTTCTAGAAAAAAAATAAAAAAAAATGTTTTTGAAATAAAAAAATAATTAAACTTTCAAAAATCAATTATTTCGGAACTCCGAAACTTCAATAATTCACAATAAATAGCCCCTTTGTCAGAAAATTCGAAACTCGCGCCTTTTTATAGGAATTTCAATTCTCTACAACTTTGCAGAAGAAATTTTTTCCAACTTCCAAATAGAAATTATCCGAAATCCACAAACGGATGATTTTTAATTCTTCCAGTCCGACAAAATACTGATAAAATACCTCAGCATTAATTCCTTCAATTATATCCACATAAAATAATATATTCATCAATTATATCAACATCAAATAAATATTTCCTTATCATATGAATCAATAATTAATTATTTAAATAATATTACAGAATCACAATTATGACAACCAGGCCGTTCCCAGGAAAGAGGGGGCTTTCCAATAAGGATTTCTCCTTATTGACGCGCAATTAGATGACCTAACCTCTCCTTGACAGAACTTTCTAGACATTTCCAATAATGTTATCTAATAATATTATTCAAATACTATGAATTATTGATCTGATAATGGAAAATACTGTGCAGTGACAATTATTGAAATAATAATAATAATATAAACTAACAATGCAACAATTATTGAATCAATATAATAAAATAATGAACAGTAACTACTGTAACAATTATTGAGTAGTGCCTTCTTACGTACGAATCAATAATTCAATCATACTGTGCAATACCGTGTGCTACTGTACAACCACACGTATTACTGTATTTTGACCACCAGGTAACCCAACAGTGTTAACGGTAACAATTTACGCCGTTATTTATAAAACTCAATCTTTGTCGTTTTCTTTCATCCAACCTGTGAAATCCCAGATTTTATGAATAAAGAATTAATTTTCTCGAAATAATTTTTTTATATTATGGTGTGAATTTGAGATAATATTATAGTTGTGGGTAGTATTTATAAATTTTGCAAAGTATGCAAGTTGTTATATTATAATCGATTGGTTAGGGAATATTCTTCGTGTCGGAAAATATTCGTACGACGGTACAATTATTGGTGGACCCCACAACGGAATTATTGTCGGATTGAGAAAACGACAAAAATATTTTATTGAAAATAACGACGGAAGTTTTACCGTTTATACTGTTGAACTACTGGGTAGTAAAAGTACAGTAATACGCGTTGTTGCATAGTAACACACGGTATTGATTATTGATATTTATGTGAGAAGTCGCTCAGTTTGATTTAATTATTGTCGATTAATAATATGAATTATTATAGCGATGATGACGTTTTGTTTTATTCGTATTATTAACGTAATAAAACAGAAACATCTTTTTATATAAAACAGAATACTTTATTAAAGTTATTTTATAAATAGAATATATTATATTTTATTATGCATAGTGTTGCATAGTGTTTTGCATAGTGTTGCATAGTGTTTGCATAGTAAAAATCTTTTTATATAAATAGAATATATTATATTTTATTTAAAAGATTTTTCTTTAAATATGGACCGTAAGATTAAAGTAAATCAATCTGGATCGTTCATGGATTAGTTACTATGCATTCCATTTTCCTATAAATAGAAGCTCATTCCTTCATTATTTTCTTACGAATTCACTGAAACTCTAGAGAGATAAACTGTAAGAGAGAAAGAAGAAAAGTTTTCTGCTACTTAACTTTCTTTTCGTATATCCAGTTTCTGTTACGGTAAGGGGTGTTATTCTTTCTTATTCATGAAGAGAACTATTGTTATTTCATTTCTTATTATTCTGTTGGAATAACCTGTATACGCGTTTTACCCTATACTTGGTGACATTCTTCTATTATTCCGTCTTTATTATTTTGTCGGAATATCCTGTCTGTGCTATACGCCGGACCTGGTTCCATTTTTATTATTCCGTCTTTATTATTCTGTCGGAATATCCTGTCTGTGCTATACGCCGGACCTGGTTCCATTTTTATTATTTCGTCTTTATTATTCAGTCGGAATATTCTGTCTGTGCTATACGCCGGACCTGGTTCCATCATTTATTATTCTGCATTTATTATTCTATTGGAACATCCTGTCGGTGTGAATTTCACCTGACCTGGTTCCGTTATTTTGTATTCTGTTGGAATAACCAGCCTATGCGAAGTTTCGCATGCATGGTGATTTCTTTTGTTATTCCATTCTTTATTATACTCAGTTGGTTAAAGTTTTGACTTCTATACTCCATGAAATTAGTAGAATATCCTTGATATTTGCGCTTCATCCAGTATCTTTTCATGGAAATATTCTTCTGATCATTCTTGAATTTTACACTACAAAGCAGTATCATGTTGACAATTTGGACGTTAGTAGTTCTTGGACAAATTAATTCTTGAACTTGTTTTATTGAATTCTTATATCATTGTCATCATCCTCATGTTTATGTTATGTTGAAAATCATCTGTGGCCTGTGGTGCATAGATGGACTTGGTATGATTATGACCAGGGATTATTCGGTATAATCATGACCGTAATATTACAAATGATGTGGAAAAAGTCATCATTGGCCCGTAGTGCATTGATGGACAGTTTTTGGTATGATTATGGCTATGGATTCTCTTCGGCCGTAGTGCAAAGATGAATTGTTTTATGGCATGATCAGGACCGTTGATGAAAACACGATTATCTTTGGCCCGTAGTGCATGGATAATTCGTGGTCGTGATACTAAAGAATATCCTTGGCCTGTAGAGCATGGATGATTTAATGATGTGGATTATTTATTGAGCTGAGTCTCAACGATAAAAGTGATGAAAAACTTTTTAAATCATAAAAGATAGTAGATTTTATTCTCTACTTGACTCTTTTAATGGATTGCTTGTTCCGCTGCAGTTAAACTTGATGTCTATTGTATTTTATTAGGTTAACATTGTTGGAGGCTAATGATAATTTATTCTGCATTATCTTAGTCATAATATTTCTTACTGGGCTAGTTGAGCTCACCCTTTCTTTCACTATTCTCTTCAGGAAATGAGAACATAGCAGGGACTAGTCGGGGAACGGAGTGACGGTCCAGAGGATAGCATCCGTAGTCCTCACTATTCTGTGAAATAGTGTATTAATAATTGTAATGAGGACTCTTTTTGAGTTTGTATAATCTCTAGTAGACAATAATTGTATTCAAACTCACAGTTATGTTTTGTCGTATTGTACACGACAGTTGTATTAGTAAGTTGTATTTGATTTATGTACCATATATCTGACGACCCAAGATGGGTGATGTATACCTAATTTTGGGGGCGTCACACAACCATTTTCCGGTATGGGGCCCACAAATGGCTGCGCCGTCGTACGAATATTCCCCGACAAAAAGAATATTCCACGACCAAACGAATATTCCCCGACAACAATGATTATTTTATAACCACTTGTTTATTTTAAAAATTTTTCACATTTCACCTATAACCAAAGCATTATATCAAATTAACCCTTATTAATTTAGAATACTTAATAAAGGAAAATTCGATTTTATTTATAATAAGTTGGGGTCTTACAACCTCCCCTCCTTATGAAATTTCGTCCTTAAAATTGACGTCCGTACCTGGTGTATCGAAAAGGTGAGGGTACCTCGCTTTCATTTCCGATTCCAACTCCCATGTCATTTCCTCAATTGCATGGTTTCTCCACAAAACTTTAACTTGGGGTATAATCTTGGTGCTTAGGACATGTTCTTTCCTATCCAAGATCTTAACAGGTACATCTTCGTACGTTAAATCTTTAGCTATCTCGTCTGGTTCTAACGCAATAATGTGGTTCGGGTCTTTCACATATTTACGAAGCATAGATATATGGAATACACTGTGAACACGAGACATACTTGGAGGTAACGCGAGTCTATAGGCCACGTTTCCTATTCGATCAAGAATCTCAAATGGATCAACAAATCTCGGATTAAGCTTTCCTCTCTTTCCAAATCTTGTAACTCCCTTCCATGGAGCAACACGTAACAGTACATGATCCCCAATATTAAATTCCACGTCTTTTTGATGAAGATCAGCATAACTCTTTTGTCGATCTTGTGAAATGTGAATACATTGTCGAATCATTTTGATCTTTTCTGTAGTCATGCGTACTAACTCTGGTCCCAACAACGTTGCTTCTCCCACCTCGTCCCAACATACTGGAGATCGACACTTTCGTCCATACAATGCCTTAAATGGAGCCATGCCTATACTTGCTTAATAACTGTTGTTGTAGGAGAATTCCACCAGTGGCAAGTATTTATCCCAACTTCCTTTGAAATCTAGAACACAGAGTCTTAATAGATCTTCAAGGGTTTGAATAGTCCTCTCTGATTGTCCGTCCGTTTAAGGATGATATGCTGAACTGAATCGTAAGTTCCTGTCCATAGCTTTCTGTAAGATAACTCAAAATCTTGAAGTGAATCTTGGGTCACGATCCGAAACTATGGATACTGGCATGCCATGCAATCTCACAATAACATTCACGTACATACGAGCAAGACGTTCAAGGGAATAAGTCTCACGTATCGGCAAGAAATGGGCAGACTTGGTTAATCTATCAACAATAATCCAAATCGCATCTATACCTTGAGAAACCTTGGCAAGACCCGTAACGAAATCCATAGTAATGTGTTCCCACTTCCATTTCGGAATCTCAAGTGGTTGTAATGGACCTTTTGGTATTTGATGCTCCGCCTTTACACGTTGACAAGTTAAACACCTCGAGATAAACTTCGCGATCTCTCTCTTCATATTGTTCCACCAAAATGTGTGTCAAATATCATGATACATTTTGGTACTCCCAGGATGGATTGCAAACGGGGTGTTGTGTGCCTCCATCATGATTCTATGCTTCAAGTCAGAATCGTTAGGAACGCAAAGTCTAGAGTTGACTCAAAGTATTCCTTCTTCATCGATTCTTGCTTCTAGAATAGCACCTTCTTGCACTTTCTTCTTCATTTGTATCAGCCCCAGGTCCGTAGCTTGAGCAGCTTTAACTTTATCAATTAAAGTCGGTTCTACACGTATATTCGCCATCATCATGTGGGTCCCTGGAGTCTTGAATTCTACCTCCATCCTTTGCAAGTCATAAAAAATGGGCCTTTGCGTTGACAATATTGAACTCGTACTCGCATATGATCTTCTACTCAATGCGTCAGCTACTACGTTTACTTTTCCAAGATGATATTGAATAGTGTGATCGTAATCTTTCAACAGCTCAAGTCAACGTCGTTGCCGCATGTTGAGTTCTTTTTAGGTGAAGAAATATTTGAGGCTTTTATGGTCCGTATAAATCTCCACTTTTTCCCCGTACAAGTAGTGTCTCCATATCTTCAACGCGAATACGACTACTGCCAACTCCAGATCATGAGTAGGATAATTCCTCCCATATTCTTTGAGTTGTCGTGAGGCATAGGCTATGACTTTCCCATGTTGCATGAGAACACATCCTAACCCCTTGCCAGAAGCATCGTTGTAGATAACAAATCCATCCGAACCAGATGATATTGTCAGAACAGGTGCCGAAATGAGTCTCCTCTTGAGCTCTTGGAAGCTCTTCTCGCATTCCTCGCTCCATACGCATTTTGCATCCTTCCGAGTCAGTTAAGTTAACGAATTAGCGATTCGAGAAAATCCTTCCACGAATCTCCGATAATAACCAGCTAAGCCCAGAAAGCTACGCACTTCAGTCACCGACTTTGGCTGCTCCCAACTTTGTATTGCTTCAATCTTCGTCGGGTCCACAGATACTCCATGTTTTGACACCACGTGCCCAAGGAATGATACTTCCTCAAGCCAGAACTCACATTTCTTTATCTTGGCATAAAGCTTGTGTTCACGAAGTCTTTGAAGTACTAGCTTCAAATGGTGCTCATGATCTTCACGGCTTTTGGAATAGATGAGGATGTCATCAATAAAGACAACAACGAATTGATCCAAATATTCCTTGAATACTCGTCTCATCATATCCATGAAGTCAGCAGGGGCATTAATCAATCTGAAAGACATCACTAAGAATTCATAATGCCCGTACCGAGTTCTGAAGGCAGTCTTTGGAATATCTTTAGTTTTAATCTTCAGCTGAAGATATCCAGAACGAAGATCGATCTTTGAAAAGAATTTTGCTCCTTGCAACTGGTCAAACAGGTCATCAATGCGAGGTAGTGGATACCTATTCTTGATGGTGACATGGTTTAATTCTCGGTAGTTAATACAAAGTCGCATACTCCCAGCTTTCTTCTTTACGAATAAAACAGGAGCACCCCAAGGAGATGTACTAGGACGAATGAAACCAATGTCTAACAATTCTTGTAGTTGGACTTTTAACTCCTGAATTTCAGTAGGAGTCATTCGATATGGGGTTTTAGAAATGGGTTTTGTACCCGGTTCAAGATCAATAAAGAATTCAACTTCACATTCCGGGGTAGACCGGGAAGCTCTTCGGGAAATACATCAGGAAATTCTCTAACCACAGAAATATTATTCAAATCTGACTTGTCTTTATTCAAATCCATAACATGGGCTAAGAAAGCTTGACATCCGTTTTTAATAAACGAATAGCTTTGTGGCTTGATATGACATTAACTGATTTTAGTAGTTTAGTAGTTTGAATTCGTATGACAGGTTGGTTAGGAATATGAAAACTAACAACCTTACGAAAACAATCAATTTTGTCATGATGAGTGGTTAACCAATCAATTCCTAAAATCACATCAAAAGCAAGTATCTTTAAAGAGATAAGATCCACAAGTAATGAGATAGTGCCAACTTGGATCATGCAAGATTTATAAACTGTAGATGTAACGAAGGTTTCACCCAACGGAGTTTCAACAGATAAATCAAAATCTAATTTCTCCGGAGTCAAGTTTAAACGTTGAGCACTAGTAGGAGAGATAAAAGAATGGGTAGAACCGATATCTAGTAAGGTATAAACTTCACAAGAATTCAAGATTAGCTTACCCGTGATCACCTCATTTGGGTTCCTCACGTTTTGGCCAGTCATGACAAACGCTATTCCAGGAACCGCTGATTTTGACTTATCCGGGATAGCCCTTGGAACACCACTCCCGCTGAACTTGGTTTCACTATAGTACAACCTCGAGAGATGTGGCCTTCCTTTCCACAGTTGTAACATACCTTGGATTGTTGTGGACAGTTTGGGCTGATATGTCCCTTCTTACCGCATTTGTAACATCTAACTGGCGGTCGTTCTCCTCCCCTAGAATTTGTTGTTGGTGCTGCTGCTGATGTCTTCCCGTCATTGTTGAATCTCCTCTTTCTGAAATTTCCACTTGAGTCACCTCTTCTATTATCATGGCCACGATTACCACCTGAGTGGTTACCGCCTTTGTCCGTATTCTTCCTTCCTCGCTGGTTATCATCGTTCTGATGACTGCTGTCACCGATATGACCCTGGTTGTGGTCCCTCGGTTGAGTATACTCACTATCTCGCTCTAATAATTGAACTCTGTTTACAACATCTGAATACAGAGAAAATTTATGAGATATAAGGTATTGACGAATCTCGGGTTTTAGACCTCTTAGAAACATCCGGGTCATACGTTCCTCATTCTCCACCAAATGAGGTGCAAACCTGGATAACTCTACGAACTTTGCCTCGTACTGAGACACCGTCATGTTGTTCTATTCGAGTCTAATAAACTCTACCTCTTTCATATGACGAATACTTTCAGGAAAGTACTTGTCATTGAAAAGTTTCTGAAATCTTTCCCAAAACATGTTGAGTGCATCTGGTTGGGTACGCTTCACAGATTCCCACCAGTAATCTGCTTCACCACGAAACATAAAGGTAGCAAATGGAACCTTCTGTTCCTCCGTGCATCTCAAGACATCGAATATCTTGGTAATTTGCTTGACCCATGTTTCTTCCATGATCGGATCCGGTTTTCCCTTAAATTCTGGTGGTCCCAACTCCTTAAACTGCTTGGCTGTGACAGACCGCGCGTTGGCATCATTTCCACCGGTATTTTGTACACGAGTCTCCCTCGTCTGATTTTGCATGAACTGCAAAAAGCTCCTAAACATTCCATCGTTCATCGTTTGCTCGGTAGTGTTGTTTACAGGAGGAATATTTCTTTGCTGTTGCACGTTCTCCTGGTTTGTGACTAAAGGTTGCTCCACAGTCTCGTACACTTCATTGTTAACGTTCTCAGCAGCCATTCTTAAATACTGCCATAAAACAAGGGGTAATTAAACATATCACATAATATCCCTATATTATGACCAACCAACAAATAAGCTTAGTAGGATACACTAGCAAAGGATTTACTCATCTCTCCCCTCCTAGTTCTATTCCCCCGATCTCCGCCAGAGACCATATCCCTAAGCTCTGATACCAACCGTGACGCCCCCAAAATAGGTATACAACACCCATTCTGAGTCGTCAAATACATGGTACATAAAGCAAACTAAAACTTCAATAGTACAAATGTCGTGTGAAATACGACATTACATACTGTGAGTTTAAATACAAATATTGTCTTCTAGACAATATCCACACGCAAATAAGTCCTCATTACAATTATTCAAACACTATTTTACAGAAATAGTGAGGACTGCTAAAATATCTTTCTAGAAACCTCACTCCATACCCCGACTCGATCTTGCTATGTTCTCACCTCCTGAGAAGAAAAATGGAACAAAAAGGAAAATAGTGAGCTCAACTAGCCCAGTAAAGAACATTATGACTAAGATAATATACAACAAATTATCGTTAGTCTTCAACAGGGAAAAATCTGATAGAATATCATAGACAACAAGTTTTAGATCAACAAATACAGCGGAAACAACAATCCATTAGAAGAGTCACGTAGATGATGAATTCTACTATCTTCTAATATTTAAGAGTCCATCATCAATATTTTATCCCTGTAACAATAATTAATATACATCTTTAATCATCTTTGCACTACAGACCAAAGATATTCATTTATATCACCGGTTGGTCATGTTCATCTCAACACCTATTCATCTTTGCACTACGGCCAAAGATATTCATCAGTAATCATTTATCTTTTCACTACAGGCTAAAGATATTCAATAATATCATTATTAAGGACTGAGGATGATGAAAAATATTTTAAAGAACGAATCCAGTGAGATAGAAGGACAAATATTAGGGATTCGTATAACAGTTTTATCCAAGATCAATAATACTCCATAATAACCAATTTTGGAGCAGAATTCAAAAATAACGATCAAAACATGGATACAATCAAAGATAATAGCCAAAATAGACATCTTGGACAAAAAAGAAAATTTTTATTTTTCGGTGAATAGTGCCGTATTCGTGAATAGTGTCGTATACGTGAATAGTAACCCCGACACAACAAGTTCCAAATTTGATTAAAAAGTTCACCAATATTTTGGCATAATGATATTGAAGAAAATAATATCATTTAAGAAGAAAATAACATCCCTTAGCTCAAAATAACCGTACTTCTGACTGAATTTCGGTATAGTGCTGACAGAAACTCGCACCGTATAGCAACACTCAAAGTATACTCACAAGAATACGCTCGATAATATAGAGAGAGAAAGAGAGAAAACTTTGTTTCTGGTTTGATTTTCAATTCTAACTTAGCCCTCTATTTATAGGAAAATGCTAGAACGCCAAAGGAGACTAAATTAATAAAATATTAATATTTACCAAATATTCAAGCCCACCACCAAGGAATCTGATTTTAGCATTTCCCACATGCCCACCTTCTAGAAAAAAAATAAAAAAACATTTTTGAAATAAAAAATAATTTAACTTTCAAAAATCAATTATTTCGGAACTCCGAAACTTCAATAATTCACAATAAATAGCCCATTTGTCAGAAAATTCAAATCTTGCGTATTTTTATAGGAATTTCAATTCTCTACAACTTTGCAGAAGAAAATTTTTCCAAATTCCAAACAGAAATTATCCGAAATCCACAAACGGATAATTTTTAATTCTTCCAGTCCGACAAAATACTGATAAAACACCTCAGCATTAATTCTTTCAATTATATCCACATAAAATAATATATTCATCAATTATATCCACATCAAATAAATATTTTCTTATCATATTAATCAATAATTAATTATTTAAATAATATTACAGAATCACAATTATGACAACCAGGCCGTTCCCAGGAAAGAGGGGGCTTTCTAATAAGGATTTCTCCTTACTGGCGCGTAATTAGATGACCTAACCTCTCCTTGATAGAACTTTCTAGACATTGCCAATAATGTTATCTAATAATATTATTCAAATACTATGAATTATTGATCTGATAATGGAAAATACTGTGCAGTGACAATTATTGAAATAATAATAATATAAACTAACAATGCAGCAATTATTGAATCAATATAATAAAATAATGAACAGTAACTACTGTAACAATTATTGAGTAGTGCCTTCTTACGTACGAATCAATAATTCAACCATACTGTGCAATACCGTGTGCTACTGTACAACCACACGTATTACTGTATTTTAACCACCAGGTAACCCAACAGTGTTAACGGTAATAATTTACGCCGTTATTTATAAAACTCAATCTTTGTCGTTTTCTTTCATCCAACCGTTTTCCGGTATGGGGCCCACAAATGGCTGCGCCGTCGTACGAATATTCCCCGACAAAAAGAATATTCCACGACCAAACGAATATTCCCCGACAACAATGATTATTTTATAACCACTTGTTTATTTTGCAAAATTTTCACATTTCACCCATAACCAAAGCATTATATCAAATTAACCCTTATTAATTTAGAATACTGAATAAAAGAAAATTCGATTTTATTTATAATAAGTTGGGGTCTTACACAGTACATATTTATAGCACTGAAAAATCAAAATATATTTAATATTATATTATTATTCTCATGCATTGATCAAAACCCAAAATTAGGGTTTGGATTCCATATCTGATTTATCTGCCATAAATAACCTTATCAAGTTAAAATAATTAACTTAATAATCTGAACAAAATTCATATTATAAAATAATTATTATAATTATTCAAAAATCATTTCATATATTATTTAAATAATATATACATATATTTTCATTGAAAATAATTAATAAAAACATTTCCAATATGGAATTAATTGTTATAAAAATATAATTTATAATAATCAATAATTCTAAAATAAAATTATCAGTAATAATTAATGTAATAATTAATTTTTATTTATCACACACATAAATATATACATATTATCCTGACACATATCACCTTTATTTAAATAAAAAAATTATAAGCAAAATTTATGATTTATTTATATAGAAAATATCGGGTTGTCACATTCCTCACTTGTTAGGAAGTCATGACAACCGCTCTCCCTTGAACTACCTAACTTTGACTTGTTTGGGGCAGCATTTGGTGTCATCATTACCGTTGAAATTGAATTTTTTTATAGGGCATATTCCACCCTCAACTGCTTCATCATACTCCTGTTTCATGATCTAAATCATTCATCTTCGATCCATATCGAATTGGGGTTGACCGTAATGTACAGGGTAATTCAAAACTCGATGCTGGGTTCTCTCAATTGCTGTCCAAAAAGAGAAATACATATAATCTATTTTAGCCTTCTTAGATCGGACATCTCTTTCCACAATATCAACGTGTCGTGCGGCTTTTACCCATGCATCACTCATTCTCACTCGTTCAGTTGTATCTTCTTTCAGCTCAGATTCCAGCTTTATCGTCTTATACACTGCCAAAGAGTGCTTCTATTCATGCATCACATATCGGGTAACACAAGCTTGAATTGTTGCATCCTTTTGCTCCACGACCGCCTGCCGTTCTTCAACCTGCTCTTCTAACTCATGAATTCTATTTTGCAATTCTAAATTTTGATCATAAAATTCTTCTAACAAATTCTCCTCAGGTACCGCTTCTTCCTCTTCTTCCTCACTCTCAGCTTCTACCTCTACGACTATCTCGGGTGCAACTATCAATTATTCACTCACAACAAGGATATTTGTAATTCCTTCTTCGCCTGACATCATATTATACTGGTTGGTGATTAGAGGTGTCTTCACGATCTCATTCACTCCATTGTTAACGTTCTCAGCTGTCATTCTTAAAAACTGCCATAAAACAAGGGTTAATTAAACAAATTAAAATATCAAATAATATCCATATATTATAACCGACCAGCAAATAAGCTTAGATAGGACACACTAGCGAATGATTTACTCATCTCTCCCCTCCTAGTTCTATTCCCCGATCTCCGCCAGAGACCATATCCCTAAGCTCTGATACCAACTGTGACGCCCCCATAATAGATATACAATACCCATTCCGAGTCTCCAAATACATGGTACAGAAAGCAAACTACAACTTCAATAATATAAATGTCGTGTAAAATACGACAACATATACTATGAGTTTAAATACAAATATTGTCTTCTAGACAATATCAACACTCAAAAAAGTCCTCATTACAATTATTCATACACTATTTTACAGAAATAGTGAGGATTGCTAAAACATCTTTCTAGAACCATCAGTCCATACCCCGACTCGATCCTGCTATGTTCTCACCTCCTGAGAAGAAAAATGGAATAAAAAGGAAAAGAGTGAGCTCAACTAGCCCAGTAAAGAATATTATGACTAAGACAATATACAACAAATTATCGTTAGTCCTCAACAGGAAAATATCTGATAAAATATAATAGACAACAAGTTTTAGATCAATATTCTGCAGCGAAAACATCAATCCATTAGAAGAGTCAAGTAAAGAATGAGTTCTACTATTTTCTAATATTTAAAAGTCCATCATCAATATTTTATCCCTGTAACAACAATCAATATACATTTTTAATCAAATATTCATCTTTGCACTACAGGCCAAAGATATTCATTTATATCACCAGTTGGTCATGTTCATCTCAACACCTGTTCATCTTTGCACTACGGGCCAAAGATATTCATCAATTAATCATTCATCTTTGCACTACATGCCAAAGATATTCAGTAATATCATCATTTAGGACTGAGGATGATGAAAAATATTTTAAAGGAAACGAATCCAGTGAAACAAAAGAATAAATATTAAGGATTTTTATTTTAAAAAATCCAAGTTCAAAAATACTTCATAAGTAATCAGAGTGGGGTAAAATTCAAGAATAATCAAATCATGGATACAATCAAAGCTAGTGTCCAGAATAGATATTTTGGACGAAAAGAATAAATTTTATTTTTCGGTGAATAGTGTCGTATTCGTGAATAGTGTCGTATACGTGAATAGTAACTCCGACACCAAAAGATAAAAATTTCACAAAAAATATTATCATGCTTTATGAATAGTACTCGTGAATAGTAACTTTTTGAATAGTAACTCGTGAATAGTAACTCCGACATGAAAAAGTTCCAAATTTGATAAAAATTTCCAACCAATAATTTGGCATAATGATATTGAAGAAATAATATCATTTTCGAATAAATAACATCCGTTACCTCGAAAGACAGTACTTCTAGTTGAAACACCAGATATAGGCTATGACTTGAACTTACACCGTATAACAATACTCAAAGTATACTCAAAATACTCACAAGAATACGCTCGATATTATAGAGAGAGAAAACTTCAGTTTCTGGTGTGATTTTCAATTCTAACATAAGCACCTATTTATAAAAAATTGCTTAGAACACCAAAGCAGAAAATTTAATAAAATATTAATATATATATATATATATATAATCTTCACGCACACCTTGGACAATCTGATCTCAGCTCTTTTTCCATGCTAGTGGGCACACCTACCTTGTTAAAAACGTTTTTCTTTTAAAACAAATTTAAAACTTTTGAAAAATAATTATTTCGGAGCTTCAGAACTTCAATAATTCATAATAAATAGCCCTTTTGTCTGAAAATTCGAATCTCGAGAGTTTTTATAGAAAATTCAATTCTCTACAACTTTGCAGAAGAAAGTTTTTCCAAATTCTAAACAGAAATTAACCGAAATCCATAAACGGTCGATTTTACAAGCTATAATCAAATTTCAGTCAAGAAATGGGGTCCACCGACACATAAAACATGCTTTAAATATTTTTGGTAACAAAAATACTCCTCCACATATACTCATATATCCTACATTCATCGTAAAAATATCATCATTATTATATTATTAAAATATAATAATATATTTAAATGAATTATTTTATCAGAAAAAGATAAAATATTAATTTTCAACAATTGTCACATTAAAAATTTTCTCCATCTATATCCACATAAAATCAATATTTTTCTCATCATATAAATCAATAATTAATTATTCACAAATAATATTACAGAATCACAGTACTGGCAACCAGGCCGTTCCTAGGAAAGAGGGGGCTTTCCAATAAGAATTTCTCCTTACTGGCGCGCAATTAGGTGACCAAACCTCTCCTTTAACAGAACTTTCTAAACATTGCCAATAATGTTTTCTAATAATATTATTCAGATAATATGAATTATTGCTTCGATAATAGAAAATACTGTGTAATGACAATTTATTGAAACAACAGTAATATAAAATATCAATGCAACAATTATTGAATCAATAAAATAAAATACTGAATAGTAATTACTGTAACCATTATTGAGTAGTTCATTCTTATGTAAGAATCAATAATTGGTGCAATACCGTGTGCTACTATGCAACAACGTGTATTACTGTATTTTAACCACCGGGTATTCCAAAAGTATTAACGGTAATAACTACGCCGTTATTTATAAACAACTTATACTTTTCGTTTTCTTCATCCAATCGCTTTTCGTTATGGAGCCCACAAAAGACTGCGCCGTCGTACGAATATTCCCCGACAGCAAGAATATTCCACGACCAAACGAATATTCCCCGACAACAATGAATATTTTATAACCACTTGCTTATTTTGAAATATTTGCGTATTTTTCCCATAACTAACAACATTAATCAAATCAACCCCTTACTATTTCAAAATAATAATTAGAGAAATTAAATTTCATTATTTATAAAAAGTTGGGGTCTTACAACCTCCCCTCCTTATGAAATTTCGTCCTCAAAATTGACGTACGTACCTGGTGTTTCGAAAAGATGAGGATACCTCGCTTTTATTTCCGTTTCCAACTCCCATGTCATTTCCTCAATAGCATGGTTTCTTCATAAAACTTTAACTTGTGGTATGACCTTTGTGCGTAGGACATGCTCCTTCCTATCCAAAATCTTGACAGATACCTCTTCATGTGTTAAGTCTTCGACTATCTCGTCCGGTTCTAACTCAATAACATGGTTCAGGTAGTCATATATTTACGCAACATCAATACGCTAAAAACATTATGAACACGTGTCATACTTGGCGGTAAAACTAGTCTATAGGCCACAGTTCCTATTCGATCGAGGATTTCAATTGGACTAATAAATCGAAGGTTTTAGCTTTCCTCACATCGCCGATTCTCGGTTTTGGAATAATAACTTCTTGCACCTCCTTCTTCAAATTCATCAGCTCCGGTGTGTAGCTTGAACAACTTTAACTTTATCGATTAAAGTCAATTATACTCGTATACCATCACGTGGGTACCTAGAGTTTTCATCTCCCTATCTATTATTTATAAATTATACGAAATGAGTCTTTGACAATATCGTACTCGTACTTGTATACGATCTTCTACTCAACACGTCAGCTACCACGTTCGCTTTTCCAGGATGGCATGGTCAGAACATGTGCTGAAATGAGTCTCCTCTTGAGTTCTTCGAAGCTCTTTCCACATTCCTTGCTCCATTCGAACTTTGTATCTCTACGAGTCAGCTGCGTTAATGGAATAGCGATTCGAGAATATCCTTCAACGAATCTCCGATAATAACCAACTAAGCCTAGAAAGATACGTATTTCGATTACCGACTTAGGTTGTTCTCAACTGTGACTCATATCCCAACCTTGGATAGCACGTTACAATGACACCTATCAGTTTACTATCGCACGAATATGGTGTCCCCTACGGAGAGTCTGGCTTCGGTGCATTCCACAAAAGGAAGTCACCAGATAAAGGCTCAGGTACCAAATTCTATAGTTGAATTTTTAACTCCTGAAGTTCAATAGGAGCCATTCGATATGATATTTTAGAAATGAGTTTTGTACCGGGTTCAAAGTCGATACAAAATTTAATATCAGGTTTTGGGAGTAAGCCAAGAAATTCTTCAGGAAATACGTCAGGAAAAATCAATAATAACAGGAATATTATTCAAATCTGATGTGTCTTTATTCAAATCCATAACATGGACTAAGAAAACTTGACATCCGTAATAAACGAATGACCTCATGGCTTGATATGAAAATGTTTGACTACAATGGTTTGATTGCTTGAATTCGAATAACATGTTGCTTAGGAATATGAAAACTAACAACCTTACGAAAGTAATCAATTTCGGCATGATGAGTAGTTAACCTTAAAATCACATCAAAAGCAAATATCTCTATAGAAATAAGGTTAACAGGTAATGTGATAGTGCCAACCTCAATCAAGCAAGATTTCTAAACAACGGATGTAATGAAAGTTTCTCCTAACGGAGTCTCCATAAATAGGTCAAAGTCTAATTTCTCCGTAGTCAAGTTCTAACGTTGAGCGCAAGCAAGAGAGATAAAAGAATGGGTAGAACCGGTACATATTAAGGTATAAACTTCGCAAGAATTTATAATTAACTAACCCATACTAACTTCGTTCGGGTTCCTCGCATTTTGACCGGTCACGACAAACGCTCTTCCAGGAACCGTTGACTTTAACTTTTCTGGGACATCCTTTTGAGTCATCATTCCCGCTGGACTGGGTTTCGATACCGTACAATCTCGAGCGATATGTCCTTCTTTTCCACAATTATATCATTCCTTAAACTGTTGTGGGCAATTTGGGCTGATATGTCCCTCTTTCCCGCATTTGTAACATACAACCGGTGGTCTTTCTCCTCCTTTGGAACCAGTTGCTACTGGCGCTGACGTCTTCACATGGTCGTTGTTGAATCTCCTCTTTTTAAAATCTCCTCCCGACTCACTTCTTCTATTTTCATGGCCACGATTACCACCAGAGTGGTTACCATTTTTGTCCGTCTTTTTCTTTCTCCGGTGGTTATCGTTGTTTTGTTGACTGCTATCTCCGGTATGATCATGATTGTGGTCCCTCGGTTGACCGTACTCGTTATCTCGCTCTAATAATTGAGCCCTGTTTACAACATCTGAATAGAGAGAAAATTTATGAGAATGAGATACTGACGTATGCCGGGTTTCAAACCTCTCAGAAACATCCGCGTCAGACGTTCCTCATTCTCCACCAAATGAGGTACAAACCTGGATAACTCGGTGAACTTCACCTCGTACTGGGACACCGTCATGTTATTCTGCTCCAGTCTAATAAACTCCACTTCCTTCATATGACGAATACTTTCAGGGAAGTACTTGTCATTGAACTGTCTCTGAAACGTCTCCCATGACATGCTGAGTGCAGCTGGATGGGTACGCTTCACAGATTTCCACCAGTAATCTACCTCACCACGGAACATAAAGGTGACGAATGGAACCTTCTGTTCCTCCGTGCATCCCAAGACATCGAATATCTTGGTATTTTGTTTGACCCATGTTTTTGCCATTATCGGATCTGGCTTTCCCTTAAATTCTGGTGGTCCCAACTCTTTGAATTGCTTGGCCGTGACAAACCGCGCGTTACTATCATTTCCACCCGTATTTTGTACACGAGTCTCCCTCGTCTAATTTTGCATGAACTGCAAAAAGCTCCTAAACATCCCCTCGTTCATCATCTGCTCAGTGGTGTTGTTCACAGGAGGAACATTGCCAGCCAGTTGCACGTTCTCCTCATTGGTGAGTACATGCGTCTCCATGGTCTCATTTACTCCACTGTTAATATTCTCAGTCGACATTCTCAAATACTGTCATAAAACAAGGGTTAATTAAGGAAATCAATATATCACATAATATCACTACTATCTTCTATATATGAATTTAAAAGTTCATCGTCGATATTTTATCCCTGTAACATCAATCAATATATATCTGGAATCAAATATTCATCTTTGCACTACAGGCCAAAGATATTCATCAGTTGGTCGTGTTCATCTAAACACCTGTTCATCTTTGCACTACGGGCCAAAGATATTAATCAGTCGGTCATGTTCATCTCAACACCTGTTCATCTTTGCATTACGGGCCAAAGATATTCATCAAGAAATCATTCATCTTTGCACTACAGGCCAAAGATATTCAATAATATCATCATTTAGGACTGAGGATGATGAAAAATATTTTAAAGGAAACGAAACCAGTGAAACAAAAGAACAAATATTAAGGATTCGTATTTTAAAAAATCCAAGTTCAAAAATACTTCATAAGTAATTAGAGTGGGGTAAAATTCAAGAATGATCAAATCATGGATACAATCAAAGCTAGTGTCCAGAATAGATATTTTGGACGAAAAGAATAAATTTCATTTTTCGGTGAATAGTGTCGTATTCGTGAATAGTGTCGTATACGTGAATAGTAACTCCGACACCAAAAGATAAAAATTTCACAAAAAACATTATCATGCTTTATGAATAGTACTCGTGAATAGTAACTCGTGAATAGTAACCCCGACATAAAAATGTTCTAAATTTGATAAAAAAATTCCAACCAATAATTCGGCATAATGATATTGAAGAAATAATATCATTTTCGAATAAATAACATCCCTTACCTCGAAAGACAGTATTTTTAGTTGAAACACCAGATATAGGCTATGACTTGAACTTACACCGTATAACAATACTCAAAGTATACTCAAAATACTCACAAGAATACGCTCGATATTATAGAGAGAGAAAACTTCAGTTTCTGGTGTGATTTTCAATTCTAACATAAGCACCTATTTATAGAAAATTGCTTAGAACACAAAAGCAGAAAATTTAATAAAATATTAATATATATATATATATATATATATATATATATATATATATATATATATATAATCTTCACGCACACCTTGGACAATCTGATCTCAGCTCTTTTTCTATGCTAGTGGGCACACCTACCTTGTTAAAAACGTTTTTCTTTTAAAACAAATTTAAAACTTTTGAAAAATAATTATTTCGGAGCTTCAGAACTTCAATAATTCATAATAAATAGCCCTTTTGTCTGAAAATTTGAATCTCGTGAGTTTTTATAGGAAATTCAATTCTCTACAATTTTGCAGAAGAAAGTTTTTCCAAATTCCAAACAGAAACTAACCGAAATCCATAAACGGTCGATTTTACAAGCTATAATCAAATTTCAGTCAAGAAATGGGGTCCACCGACACATAAAACATGCTTTAAATATTTTTGGTAACAAAAATACTCCTCCACATATACTCATATATCCCACATTCATCGTAAAAATATCATCATTATTATATTATTAAAATATAATAATATATTTAAATGAATTATTTTATCAGAAAAAGATAAAATATTAATTTTTAACAATTGTCACATTAAAAATTTTCTCCATCTATATCCACATAAAATCAATATTTTCCTCATCATATAAATCAATAATTAATTATTCACAAATAATATTACAGAATCACAGTACTGGCAACCAGGCCGTTCCAAGGAAAGAGGGGGCTTTCCAATAAGAATTTTTCTTTATTGACGCTCAATTAGGTGACCAAACCTCTCCTTAGACAGAACTTTCTAGACATTTCCAATAATGTTTTCTAATAATATTATTCAGATAATATGAATTATTGCTTCGATAATGGAAAATACTGTGTAATGACAATTTATTAAAACAACAGTAATATAAAATATCAATGCAGCAATTATTGAATCAATAAAATAAAATACTGAATAGTAATTACTGTAACCATTATTGAGTAGTGCATTCTTACGTAAGAATCAATAATTGGTGCAATACCGTGTGCTACTATGCAACAACGCGTATTACTGTGTTTTAACCACCGGATATTCCAACAGTATTAACGGTAACAACTACGCCGTTATTTATAAACAACTTATACTTGTCGTTTTTTTCATCCAATCGCTTTCCGTTATGGGGCCCACAAAAGACTGCGCCGTCTTACGAATATTTCCCGACAGCAAGAATATTCTACGACCAAACGAATATTCCCCGACAACAATGAATATTTTATAACCACTTGTTATTTTGAAATATTTACGTATTTTACCCATAACTAACCACATTAATCAAATCAACCCCTTACTATATCAAAATAATAATTAGAGAAATTAAATTTCATTATTTATAAAAAATTGGGGTCTTACATATAACCACGTAAATAAATCCATCATTTATATCCACATCAAATAAATATTTTCTTATCATATAAATCAATAATTAATTATTCAAAAATAATATTACAGAATCACAATTATGACAACCAGGCCGTTCCCAGGAAAGAGGGGGCTTTCCAATAAGGATTTCTCCTTACTGGCACACAATTAGGTGACCAAACCTCTCCTTGACAGAACTTTCTAGACATTGTCAATAATGCTATCTAATAATATTATTCAAATAATATGAATTATTGATCTGATAATTAGAAATACTGTGAAATGATAATTATTGAAACAACAATAATATAAACTATCAACGCAGTAATTATTATATTAATAAAATAAAATATTGAACAGTAACTACTGTAACAATTATTGAGTAGTGTCTTCTTACGTACGAATCAATAATTCAACAATACTGTGCAATACCGTGTGCTACTGTATTTTAACAACCAGGTAAACCAACAGTGTTAACGGTAACAACTACACTGTTATTTATAAAAACTCATACTTTGTCGTTTTCTTCATCCGACAGTTATTCTGTTATGAGCCCTACGAATGGCTGCGCTGTCGTACGAATATTCCCTGACAAAAAAAATATTTCACGTCCAAAAGAATATTCCCCGACAAAAATAAATATTTTATAACCACTTGTTTATTTTGTAAAATTTGTACATTTCACCCATAACCAAAACATTATATCAAATTAACACCTTATTAATTTAGAATAATGAATAGAGAAAAAATTCAATTTTATTTATAATAAGTTGAGGTCTTACAATAGATGTATAGCAACGGTGAAAAATCGTCGTTATACATCTATAACGACACTTTTCATAAGTAAGTATCAAAAAATGTTGTAAAAATATTAATTTTCATTTAAATATAATAGTTGAGGTGATTTTTTAAAATAAAATGTTTCATGCGGATGACATGACACGAACCAAGAATAAGTGAACTTTCATTTCTACTGTACTATGCTAAATTGACTATGATGATTCAGAGTTCATGATAATTTCAGATCTCTATGATTGAGAATTTTGTAATTAAAATAATTATCGAGTTAATTTTAAAATAATGCTAATATCACATAATGTTCACATACGGGTGCCATCTATAAATTTATTATTAACATGACTCATTTAACTCAACAACAAACCTATAGGTGTCGCTCATGTGAGCGGTATGTGAACGTAACTACATATAACATGAATTCAAACTGAGGTTGCTTAAACTTAAAGAACACACTAAATCCTTTGTCAAGAAAAACCAACAACTTACAAACACAATAGCTAGATACCTACAACTGAACATTCTTTTTGTTTTTGTTCTTGTTTTTATTTTGACGTATTGGTGCCAAACAAAAATAAAAATAATACTCTCTAGACTTCACAAAAGTGTCATATTTGTTTTTTTTTTTTTCCCTGCTAAATTGAGAGTACATTGAAAGAAAACAAAGGAACAAAATCTGGGACATAACCACGAAGCCACTATAGCAGAAACATCAGACACAGGTCAATGATGCAGATGCAGATGCTATAGTCAAAAGACTATAACTGTCAAACCTTAAAAAAAATTAATATTCTACAAATTTACCAAATTTCTTAATAGGGAATAATTTACATTTGATAATGTTAATACAATCTTGAGCAGTAGTAGCCAAGCAAAGTTTTATGATGCGCAAAGTCATGTAATCCATACGAATGAACTGAACATGATGTATAAATTGATCCCAGCTAAAAGATATCCCAAACCTATCAGCGAAAATAGCTCTAAATATATGCTTAGAAACTCGTTCAAAAAATAGGTGGTCAAATGATTCATTTGCTTGGTTGCATAGGCAACAGATATCAAAAGGCTATATGACAAGTCTGTTATGGAAAGCAAATCAAAGGAAGGAGAAACGAGGTATCTGTAGGTTGTGTCGTACCAATTTATATTTACTTACAGTTGAGTCAGTACTGCGTATGGCATCCCAAATAGTGGAAGTTTTGACTTGAGAATGTCCTGCCCATAGCACTTGATCAGGTATGATGGAGGGAGGAGGAATTAAAAGGAACTTTTGCTTTATGAGAAGAATGCTAGCATAGTTCGAGGGAGGAGGAGACCAAGTGCAGTTGCTTATAATCTCATTAACAATGGCATTAAACAAGATCCCAAAAATAGAGACGATGGGATCAAGGGAGTGCCGAGCAAGAGGTTGGTTTTCCAGCCAAGGATCCTGCCACAGTCTAATGCCCAGAACATTTCTAACTAACTGCCCAAGGTTCAAGACTTTTCTCCAAATACAAGAAGCATCATAGGGGACGGGAGTAGTTCAAAAATTGTGTTTTAAAAGCATAGTCTTTTGAACCCATTCATCCCAAAAAGAGGTAGAATTAAAACTTACCACTTGCCACAAGTGATATATAATTTGTGCCTTATTCCATTCTTCAACACTTTTCAGACCCAAACCTCCCTCAGCAAGGGAAAGAGTGACTCTTTTCCAAGCTATTTTGGAGCCATACTTTTCAATTGAGGCACCCTTCCATAAGAAACGAAACAATTTGATTCAAGTATATTACCTAGGGTTCGCTGGAACTAAACATTGTCAAACAAAATAAATGTTAGTAACTCAGTTTTATAAACCCTGTTTTCTTTCATTTGTTATATAACTATATATGCATGAAGTAAAAGACAACTGAAATTATTTTTCTTTCGAGCACATCTGAACTTATACTATATATATTTCCTGTAAAATTAATCTAAAAGTTAATTGGACTATACTCCCTCCGTTCCTTAATATATAAGTCGTTTTAAAAAAATATTTTTGTTTCTTAATACAAGTCGTTTCAGAATTTCAAGTAAGCATTAATTGCTTATTTTCCAAGTATTACCCAAGTATTAAATGTAACTTTAGTTCTCTCACTATTTTCTATCTAATAAATAACAATCTCTTATTCCAATACAAGAGCAATATAGACAATTGATATTATAGTTAATGCTATACAATCATTACCTTAATACTTGTGCATAACCCTAAAACGACCTATATTAAAAAACAGAGGGAGTACTTAATTGTCTCCACACATTCTCTGCAAACAACTAGAAGTTCAGAAGATTTTTAGATCAGAAACAAAAATATTTAATGCCATGATTCAAAGGGTTTAATTTCCTCAAACAATTACCAACAACTATAAGATATATAAAAATGAATCTTTTTATTTCCAAACTCAAGATATTACACCGCTACAAGTTATTTTGCTAACTCTTAATAATTACACAATATATCTCACAAACAGGGCTACCAAATTTTAATATTATACAAACGCACACCAGAAATTCGAAACACCATGTAGTTTTCCACCTTAATTACGTATAAGGGTACACCCAAAAAAATCAAAATTATTTTTTCTCCGTGAAGGTCAAGCTGAACTCCCACAATTTCTTGGCCAATTCTGGATCTCTAGCTATGGAGCTTGCTTTAGCTATGTTGCTGTCCATGAAATATTCACCACTAACCCCATTAACTTTCGGACTCAATGCCAAATAGCAACTAGTTGCTGCTCCCTGGCTAACATTTTTCATAAAAAATTGTGTACAACCAAATATGCCTGCAATTCATCAGCAAGGAACCAGATCAATATATGTTCCAACTAATTTTTTATATAATATGATAGATATATGTTCATACGACAACAACATAGAAGTGTTGATATTATTAGTAGAAGAGCGCGGAATAGTAAATTAAAAGGCTCGAATACTTACAACCAAGAAGGCCGCTGTTTTGAACAATATTGGTGGCAATAACTCCAGGATGAAGTGAATTTGCAGTCACATTAGCTCCTTCCTCCTGATAATGATCAAATAGAAAAATTAAACAATGTTCTTATATTAAAATTAAATTCTAACAAGCATGATGAATGAAGATAACTGCAGTATGAATTACGCAAACAGGTGTCTTGCTATAATTAGTCATATTTGGCATGATTGAAAGATTACTTGTACAAAACTCTATATCGTACAAATATTATTTACACAACATCCTCGATCAGTCGAAGACTTTTCTCTTTGACTTTTGAATTCGATGTGAAATTATTAGAAAAAAATGGAACATTAGCATTTTGGCTAAATAAAAATTGTACCTAAAGATACCTAGTTTAGGATAAAAGTTTAACCATCTTCATGTGTATATTTAGATTGTTATTAGAGTAAATGATTTACCTTCAAGCGCCTTGCTAGCTCAACACAGTGCAATGTGTTACAGAGTTTGGACTGTCCATAAGCACTGTTGGGGTTGTAACTGGAAATTATGAACAAAATCAGAGGAAACATTTAAATTTAGATGAATGGAATATGGTAAAACCAGTAACCTTTTAGTAGTTTGCTCTTAATTATGAAGAAAAAAAATAGCACATGTAATATTTACCATGCTTTATCATTGATTTTGTCAAAACGAATTCCTTCTTTGTACCCATACCGGTGCAGCTCTGATCCTACATTAACGATCCTTCCTTCTGTACCACATTCGCGTGCTGTTTTTTTCAAGGTGTCCAACAAAAGATTTGTCAAAAGGAATGGCCCCAAATGGTTAACGGCAAATTGTTGTTCTATGTTGTCCTTGGAAAGCGTGAATGGAGGTGCCATGAGCCCTGCATTGTTACTGTCAATACCAAAGATTACGAGTTCAGTTATATGCGAAGGTAGATTAGGCCATTATGATACATTGAAGTGTATTTAAGAAAAATTACAAGACAAAAGACGGTTAAATGTTAAATAGCAGTTTTCTTACACAAGGATGTTCAGGGGAAGACCGGTGGCGATAAATTCAGCAACAAATTTCCTTATGGATGGATGCCTGTGAATTGAGATCAATCTCCATTACATCAAGTTTAGCACGGGGGATTTTCTGGCGTAATTCGTCTTTAACTTTTTCACCAGCTTTAACATTTCTCACTCCCATAATTACATGAACGCCACGCAAGGCAAGGACACGGGTAGTTTCTTTACCAATACCATTTGATGCTCCTGAGGTTATACAGCGTTATTAAGCACTTTTAGGTTAAGTCATAGATTAAGTACTGATCATTCTCATATAGTGGACCAAACAAGTTTATGGGAAAGTATGAAGCATCAGAAATTCAATTTAAGTTAAGAATCACACTTTTTATAACGAGATAAATCTCGGTTTAAGGATTTTCTTTTACATAAATCGACAGTCGGTCACATCTACAATCTAATAGAACTACGATGAACAATGTCTGAGATACCCACAATTTTCTTGGATTTTGAATTTCGTTGTCCTAAGATATTTTAGCCCTTTTGTAACCCCTCAAACCATAAGAAATGTTCCACCAAGCACATACTGATGATATTTAACCCCCAAAAGAAGAATTAAAAAAACACCAAGTGAATTGATAATAAGATCCAGATGACTACTGATGATCCCAAAATATCGGAATGGATTTACTTATCTATATATTGCATTGTTCTTGAATCTGCTTGGTATCTGTTACTGAATTAGAACTGCATACTCATGTAAACATTTCAACAAGCACATTATGAGCTAATTTACAATAACATCTTACTAAAAAAATCTTGCTTTCTTCGTTTTCTAATAATAATACATGTCCTTTTATATAAGCTCTTATTTCCCCCCTTCTTTTGGGAGTTGAGTAGGTGGTATTTGGTATTTTTCTTTCTTTCAAACTAATTTCTCATTCTTCTAGATGAATTGATGTCATGAATAAGTAATCAAAAATAGTTAAAACTAAAAGCCCAACTTCTATATGATTAAGAAATCAACAAACTAGACATGCATATATATGAGGAACAAAATCATAAACAATTCAAACCAAGAACATGATAATATAAGAAATTGGGACCAACCCATCAAAGAACAAAGAAAACTGTAAACATTATACAGAAAGAACACAGTAAAAACAAAAAAGGAAATTAACCCGGATGAGAAAAAAAAAAGACCTGTAACAATGGCAACAAGGCCAGTTCCATCAACTCCTTTGGTAACTTTCTCAGCAGTGGAGCTGGCAGAGAACCCAGATTTTCCTTTAATTCCAAAGATCCACATATTTTTACAAATACTCAATAAGATTCTTGATCAAAAACTGAAGAAACAAATAGTAGCAGCTCTTTTTTGCTAGTAATAGAAAATATTCTTGACCCCTGTATTTAGCTATGGAACCTACATTATATATATTTATATATATAGAGGGCTTGAGAGATGTATAAAATTTATACGTAAAGTATAGCTTATGTTTGACGTTGGAACCGTGTTGAAGAATTAATGAAAACAGGGGACACTTGCTGGCCTATTTGACTATTTCGGTATCAGAATTCAGCCCAAGTGGATTTAGAATATTATGATCTTTGGGGGGTTGACTTCCATCCTAGCAGCCATCAAAATAGACCATATTAATTTTGGCCTTTTGGGTTGTTACAATTATAGTAAATACTAGCAGTCGTACATTCGAGTAAATTATGTAGAATAAAATAATTTAAAAGAGTAAATAAAAAGGTATAAAAAAGTAACATTAAAAAGGATAAAATTGTAATATATTAAAAGTTATAAGAGTGAAAAGAAAAAAAGTACGATTCAATTATACTAAATTTGTGGAGGAAGCTTTCACGGAGACTTTATAATATATATATATATATATATATATATATATATATATATATATATATATATATAGGGAATTGATCCGTGAACAACGTTAGCTATTGTCCCTATTTCAACTAACGCTCATCCAGCCGTCCAAAATTGGAGTTAATGGCTGAGATGAGCGCCCAGCCGCTAGAGGGAGTAGCGGCCAGCAAATTTTTTTTTTGCTGGCCGCTACTCCCTCTAGCGGCCAGTTAAAACGACGTGTTTTGACTGGCCGCTAGAGGGAGTAGCGGCCAGCAAAAAAGAAATTTGCCTTAATTACTGATTATCCTAATTATTCTCGTAAAATAAAATAAAATAATAAATAATAATAAGGATAACTATAAGGATAATCAATAATTATCTTTATACTTATCCTTATACTTATTAACAAAATAAGTATGTATAAGAATAATTACTGATTATTGTTTTATGATTTTTAATTATAAATAGGAAATAGTGATTGAGTTTATATATTTGAGTAGGAATATAATATAAATTCAATCACTATTTTCTATTTATAATTAAAAATCATGAGATGATAATCAGTAATTATCCTTATACATAGAAAATAAAGATTGAATTATTACTAATTATCATCTTATGATTTTTAATTATAAATAGAAAATAGTGATTGAATTTATATTATATTCCTACTCAAATATATAAACTCAATCACTATTTTCTATTTATAATTAAAAATCATAAAACAATAATCAGTCATTATTCTTATATATACTTATTTTGTTAATAAGTATAAGGATAAGTATAAAGATAATTATTGATTATCCTTATAATTATCCTTATAATTATTTATTATTTTATTTTATTTTACGAGAATAATTAGGATAATCAGTAATTAAGCCAAATTTCTTTTTTGCTGGCCGCTACTCCTTCTAGCGGCCAGTCAAAACACGTCGTTTTAACTGGCCGCTAGAGGGAGTAGCGGCCAGCAAAAAAGAAATTTGCTGGCCGCTACTCCCTCTAGCGGCTGGGCGCCCATCTCAGCCATTAACTCCAATTTTGGACGGCTGGATGAGCTTTAGTTGAAATAGGGACAATAGCTAACGTTGTCCACGGATCAGTTCCCATATATATATATATATATATATATATATATATATATATATATATATATATATATATATATATATATATATATATATATTAGGGTTAACCCGTAACTCCGGCACTGCAAATACTCGTGTAATTATTTATTACTTAAAGATGAATTTAAATGAAAAATATGAGTTGACAATGTGAAAAGAGTATATATTTGATAAAAGTAAAAAAATTCGTAATTATTTGTTGTAAATAAGAAAATTTGTAATCAAGATAGACATTTCACCCAAAAAATAAAGAAGTCAAGAATTTTGCCACAAATTGTATCTACATGCTCATTATTTACTTGTTCATCAAAATTCGTTACATGCTCATTATTTACCTAAAACATTAAATTGATAGCACCAATATAAATATAGTCTCATGTCCCCACCACTATTGACAAAATTTAACTGAGATCTAAACCTATCCTATGAGAAAACAAACCACCAGAAGCATGAAAACAGCATGTAGATACAAAACCATGCTCTCACATCTTAACTGAAATCCGAATTCCAAACTGAGAAAAGTTCTGCTCCAAATTCAATTCCAAAGCATGATTACATGCTCCAGAAGCAACCCAAGTAGATATAAAAGAAGAAATCACAGCACACAGCACAGCTAGACATGTTTTGAGCTCTTGTTTACTTTCAATAATTTAGCCAAAAATAAAACAAATGAAAACACCTGATACAGTTACTTTAGCAAACCCATAACCAACAAAGTTAACAAATTAGTTTACGGGAAATAAGATATTTACTGCACCATACAAACCTGCATACCTTTTATCAAAAAGAGAACTTGGACATTCTAGAAATTGCATTAATCATGTCAAAAAACAAACAAAGCTCTGAATGCCTGATCAACCATAATAAACTGCTTACAAATATACCCAAAAAAATAATTTTACAACAATCTATTTTCCAATTATTTACCAAAAAATATTACCACTTTTAATAAACTATGTTCTTAAAAATACATATAACAACATTTTCCTTGTAGATCTGTCAAGCTCTACCATGTCTTTGGTACATAAACTTCTGAAAAGAAAGACTATCCATCGGCAACGTCCATGGCCAACAAATATTGTTCGTAACAAAAATCTGTTATTTATAAGAGAAAGCAAAATGTTAGTAGTATCGCAAGAAAGAAACAATTGACACGTGATTACTAAAATACAATTTAAAAATTATAAAATACACATAACTGTGTTAACTTTTTTCCATCCTCGACTTCTTGTTAAATGAACACATTTCCATTCAATAGCAATATCATCCCAAGACTGCAAAAATTGAAATGAATCGTTTAGTTATAATTCTCTAGGTGCTACATTTAAACAAAAGAAGAAGGTTATGGAGCTATATAAATTGTTTGAAGGAAAAGGCTCCAAAGAGGAGAACTTTGTCGAGTACTGCAATTATGATTGCTGTGATTATGGGAATAGAGAGGAAGAGGTGAGTGATGAAGGAGACTGCGAATCGTTCTCTGGATTGGAATCGGGATTGAGTATTGTCAAGGACAAAATAATTGTGGTTCTAAAAATCAGGTGGATTTGAAGATAAGAGGCCTTCGAAGCTGTCTAATGAGGAGTTGTTGAAACTACTCTCTTTATTTAATCAAGCTGGAATACACTTTCATGACCAAGCAAAACCGAGAGATGTTAAGTTGTTAACAATCTAACTTTTGATGCTTCTTACAGTTAACTGTACAACTAAATATTGTGTCAATTATTTGATACCGTATGAATATACCAAAAAATAGTTAAATAAACAATAATCACGCATAACATATCCATTTAAAATTGCCCACCCATCTAAAATTATTACATAAGGGAATTTTGTCACCTCTAATCACATTCATAAGGAAAGTTTATAAACTTACAATATTATTAAATTGTACTCTTTCAGAATTTCATCTTAGGTGTATATTTTTAATATGACAATGAATCTTATAAAATAACAAAAAATATTTGTAAAAAATATATTCTCCTTGTAATACCCGGTAAAAAAAATAAAAAAATAAAAAAAAATAATATTTAAATCCATATTTTAATTGGACTTTTCTTATGTTTGGGTCAAATTGTATTTAATTATTGTGGACCATAATAAGTATGTGATTACATTAATTTGGGCTTTTATACTAATTGGGTCTATTTTATATTTGGGTAATATTAAAATTCTATTTAAATTAGGATAGTTAATAAATTAATAAATAATTACTAAACCTAATCTTACTTTCTTATACGAATCGAAAAAAAAGGGGCAGCGACTGAGAGAGATCTGACCGAGAGCCACAAGGAGAGCAATTTATATTATATTGCTAGGTATTTCTGGTAAGTATTAACTATAGTTTCTTGGATATAGCAGTCATTAATTGAGATCATTATGCAGGCATGTATATATATATATATATATATATATATATATATATATATATATATATATGTGTGTGTGTGTGTCATACGATTTGGATTACATGTGAAAGTATTGTTATGAGTTAATGGAATTCATGTGTGGATGAAACATGTGTAATAATAAAGTATTATAAGCAAGAGATGTTGAATTGTTGAGTATGATTATGTTAGTAGAATTAATTGTTAATATTTTGAATACAACAACAAATTTAACTCTATGATGGTAATATGATAACAATAGTTACCGAATTGTGTTGCTTCCTTGGTGTATCTGACTAAAGGAGTAAAAGCATATATATACATATATAAGATACTTTAATTTAATATTTGATTCTTATTTTGAAAGGAACAAAGAAAAATTAAAAAAATTAAAATTATTTAGTAATTAGTAATTTAACGCATAGTTTATTAATTTATTTTGTTAATTTGTTTAATTAGTTCGAACGGGGGGAATTTAAAGAGTTATTTTTGTAATATAAATTTTGGAGTATTAATAATTGATAAAAGGCGATGATTAAAGGCATATTAAATAGATTATGAATTATTTTGGAATTATTAGTTGAGATTATTTTTATTTTGAGGTGAATATGTTTAGGTATGAATAATGTTTCGTATTTGATATCGTTGGCATTTGAGGGTAAGATTTGGTGGAGTGTGCTATAAATGGTTTGGAAGTATCAGGTACGGATTTCGTACTCTTTCAGCGATACTTTTGTTACATTTGATTTATTCGTTTTATTTCTCGTTTCAAATTCTATTATTATTTCAAATAATTGTTTCTTGTGAAATTCATATAATTGTTTCATTTTGGAGTTGACACATTGGACTCGTAATTGTACTCTTTGAATTAGGATATCATGTTCAGTATTTATTTTTGATAATTATAGAGCGGTACATGTTGTTACCTTATTTTGAGACCTTGTGACCATAATTTGATTTGGTTCAACATGTACATATAGAACCCCTTTTGTTGGTATTATGTCGCATGTGTTGTGACATGGTATTTTGTTAGAATATACTGTAGGGTATACCTGAGCTATAACCACCTGTGGGGGTACCACAGGCATGTCGTCTTGGCACGAGAGGCATGACACTTTCCGTGGCAGTGTGATTAGTCCACGACGTCTCCATTTTGGGCTCCGGAGTAAATGGGCCATTTGGTGTTTTGTTGTGGGAGGCGTATGGGTTAACCCTAGTTTTCTGTTTTGCGGATTGGTGATGTTGTGCCAAACACACCTATCCGATTTGCATACATTTGGATTCGCGGTCCAATGTGTGACTTGCCTGTGTGGCATCATTTGACTTGCCTGTGTGGCATGGTTTTGACTTGCCTGTGTGGCATCATTTGACTTGCCTGTGTGGCATGGTTTTGACTTGCCTGTGTGGCATTGTTTTGACTTGCCTATGTGGCAAGGTATATTTCTGAGCTCAATCGGTATGAAATAAAATCAGCCATTTGTTTCAGCCTATTATTTTATTGTATTAGTTGTTGGCTTCTGTTCAGTTCAATTCATCGGATTAGTTACTTCAGTTCGTTATTTCTTTAATATTCTGTCTGTTTCATTAATTCTGTTGGTTCAAATATATTCTATTCAGATCTTCAGAGATTTTATTTTGTTAGAGGAAATATTTTGTCTCAGTTGATTTTGTATTTTAGTTGTATATCTTTTGTATCTTTATATCCGTACTGGGCAATTGGCTCATGCTGTGTTTTTCTTCCGGCAGGTTTGCAGGGGTGATTCAGGGCTAGTGTGATGAGAGTGTTGTCTTTCACCATCTAGGTGGATTCAAATTTTAGGTTTTGATTATTTTGACTCTGTTTGGAGAAATGTACTTAATACTTTATTAATGGATCACCACTATTAATATTTTGAGGTTATTAGTGCTCTGTTTATTTATTTTTGAGGTTTGTTGTGCTTTGCACGTGACCTCCCTTTCCTTTTCGGGAAGGGGGTGTTACAGAGATGGTATCAAAGCTTAGGTTCTTTCTTGTAGAAAACCTATTCAGGTTTGACCTGTGAGTTATGGGTAAATCACTGGGTAGACGTAGGAATTTGATTCGATTTTGTTCTCTGTTTGGTTAGTCTTGATTTTGACCAAGTGTTTTTAGCTCTTTGAGTTGTAGTTGATTTGAGAAGCCGAGATAATTTGCTAAGATTATTATTGTTATGCGTTGGAGCAATAGTATTAGTTAAGGATTGTGATTGGATATCATTAAGGAGAATAAATATGTGATTGTGGTTGAATATTTTGTACTGTTAAGAAATGATTATATGATTATGATGTGAGTATTTGTATAAGTGAGTTTTTAATTTTGAAAAATTATTTGTTAGAGTTGTTTTTGGTGACAATTTATTATGATTTTGGAATTGAAGATTTGATTTGGTTTAGATTCTGATTTTTGTTAAGTTGTGAATAATTTGATGTATGTGAATCGGTGAGATAATATGATAAAGTGAAAACTATTAAGTACAAAGGATCTCTTGTAATTTTGAGTTGTTGTAAAGATTCGAGGTAATTAGATTAATTTTTTGGAGTAAATGAATTTTGCAATTATTTTCTAGTAAAAAATTGGAGTTATCTTATATGAAATTTTGAGCGATAGTATGAGGAGATTTTGGAATTTGTTGGGTTAAGGTTTGCACTAAGAGAATGATTGATTTATTAAATGATTAGATATTAAGTGTTGAATCTTTAAAAGATTTTGAAAGCTATCGTTTGTTTATTCAGATAGTAGGATATATGATTTGGAGTTTGATATAGTGATGGAGAGATCTTAGTAGTAGTATATTTTTGGTGTTATAATATTTGAGAACTAATTCAATTTGAGGCTATGATATTTTGAAACTCTTAATGACTTAGGAGAGTTGGTGATAAAGAGATATTAGTAGTATATTATTTAGTGTAATATTATTTGGTGAATAGTTCAAATTAAGGATGAAATATTTTCAAGCTCTTGAGGACTTGGGGAGAGTTGGTAATATGGTTTGTATAGTTGTTTTGGTTATCTGATGTCTTTAGAGTTTTGCGTGTATTTATGTAAAATTAAATAAAAATAATTTATTAGATCTTCGTCATGTGTGGAATATAAACGTTTTACGAATTAAAAATAATTTTAAATATTTTGGGTATTTGAATCGTATTTAGATGAAAAGAAATTTTGTTGTGATTTCGAATTATGTTTCGAAGAGTACGTATGTTTGCAAGAATAAAACTCAATGATATTAACAAGGGCCGCACCAACAGTGGATCATGTGATTTAACGCGAAAAACCTTACCAATGCTTGACACGGTAGCAGACGAATCTTTTACGAGTACGTGGACAATTGTGTAGACTGACTTACCCGCGTTGATCGTTACAAATGGTGGCGCTACGTCGTAACTAAATTAATTTTTTTAGCTTATTTGAATTCCGAGGACGGAATTATTTTTAGGGGTGAAAAATATAATAACCCACATTTTTTTTTATTAATAATTAGATATTAATTGATTTTATTTTATACAATTGTGTTTAAATTGGAAAAGGTAAATGATTTTGTTTCCCTCTTTTCTTCCTTGTTTTGTTTGAAAAATTAAATTCTTTTAGTAGATAATTAAATAACTGGTTAAATTATAATTGAAGAAGATAATTTCTTTTGTTAAAGTCTTGTGTTAAAATCATTCGAAGCGGGAAACTACTTGGAAGATAGAGGAGTCTATTCAACAAGAGTATCCTCATTTTTTTTATGTCAGGTGAATCTTTGTTACTCTTTTGATTTTGGGGACGAAATCCTTTTTAAGGGGTAGGTGATGTAATACCCGGTAAAAAAAATAAAAAAAATAAATAAATAATATTTAAATCCATATTTTAATTGGACTTTTCTTATGTTTGGGTCAAATTGTATTTAATTATTGTGGACCATAATAAGTATGTGATTACATTAATTTGGGCTTTTATACTAATTGGGTCTATTTTATATTTGGGTAATATTAAAATTCTATTTAAATTAGGATAGTTAATAAATTAATAAATAATTACTAAACCTAATCTTACTTTCTTATACGAATCGAAAAAAAGGGGCAGCGACTGAGAGAGATCTGACCGAGAGCCACAAGGAGAGCAATTTATATTATATTGCTAGGCATTTATGGTAAGTATTAACTATAGTTTCTTGGATATAGCAGTCATTAATTGAGATCATTATGCAGGCATGAATATATATATGTGTCATACGATTTGGATTACATGTGAAAGTATTGTTATGAGTTAATGGAATTCATGTGTGGATGGAACATGTGTAATAATAAAGTATTATAAGCAAGAGATGTTGAATTGTTGAGTATGATTATGTTAGTAGAATTAATTGTTAATACTTTGAATACAGCAACAAACTTAACTCTATGATGGTAATATGATAACAATAGTTGCCGAATTGTGTTGCTTCCTTGGTGTATCTGACTAAAGGAGTAAAAGCATATATATACATATATAAGATACTTTAATTTAATATTTGATTCTTATTTTGAAAGGAACAAAGAAAAATTAAAAAAATTAAAATTATTTAGTAATTAGTAATTTAACGCATAGTTTATTAATTTATTTTGTTAATTTGTTTAATTAGTTCGAACGGGGGGAATTTAAAGAGTTATTTTTGTAATATAAATTTTGGAGTATTAATAATTGATAAAAGGCGATGATTAAAGGCATATTAAATAGATTATGAATTATTTTAGAATTATTAGTTGAGATTATTTTTATTTTGAGGTGAATATGTTTAGGTATGAATAATGTTTTGTATTTGATATCGTTGGCATTTGAGGGTAAGATTTGGTGGAGTGTGCTATAAATGGTTTGGAAGTATCAGGTACGGATTTCGTACTCTTTCAGCGATACTTTTGTTACATTTGATTTATTCGTTTTATTTCTCGTTTTAAATTCTATTATTATTTCAAATAATTGTTTCTTGTGAAATTCATATAATTGTTTCATTTTGGAGTTGACACATTGGACTCGTAATTGTACTCTTTGAATTAGGATATCATGTTCAGTATTTATTTTTGATAATTGTAGAGCGGTACATGTTGTTACCTTATTTTGAGACCTTGTGACCATAATTTGATTTGGTTCAACATGTACATATAGAACCCCTTTTGTTGGTATTATGTCGCATGTGTTGTGACATAGTATTTTGTTAGAATATACTGTAGGGTATACCTGAGCTATAACCACCTGTGGGGGTACCACAGGCATGTCGTCTTGGCACAAGAGGCATGACACTTTCCGTGGCGGTGTGATTAGTCCACGACGTCTCCATTTTGGGCTCCGGAGTAAATGGGCCATTTGGTGTTTTGTTGTGGGAGGCGTATGGGTTAACCCTAGTTTTCTGTTCTGCGGATTGGTGATGTTGTGCCAAACACACCTATCCGATTTGCATACATTTGGATTCGCGGTCCAATGTGTGACTTGCCTGTGTGGCATCATTTGACTTGCCTGTGTGGCATGGTTTTGACTTGCCTGTGTGGCATCATTTGACTTGCCTGTGTGGCATGGTTTTGACTTGCCTGTGTGGCATTGTTTTGACTTGCCTATGTGGCAAGGTATATTTCTGAGCTCAATCGGTATGAAATAACCTCAGCCATTTGTTTCAGCCTATTATTTTATTGTATTAGTTGTTGGCTTCTGTTCAGTTCAATTCATCGGATTAGTTACTTCAGTTCGTTATTTCTTTAATATTCTGTCTGTTTCATTAATTCTGTTGGTTTAAATATATTCTATTCAAATCTTCAGAGATTTTATTTTGTTAGAGGCAATATTTTGTCTCAGTTGATTTTGTATTTTAGTTGTATATCTTTTGTATCTTTATATCCGTACTGGGCAATTGGCTCATGCTGTGTTTTTCTTCCGGCAGGTTTGCAGGGGTGATTCAGGGCTAGTGTGATGAGAGTGTTGTCTTTCACCATCTAGGTGGATTCGAATTTTAGGTTTTGATTATTTTGACTCCGTTTGGAGAAATGTACTTAATACTTTATTAATGGATCACCACTATTAATATTTTGAGGTTATTAGTGCTCTGTTTATTTATTTTTGAGGTTTGTTGTGCTTTGCACGTGACCTCCCTTTCCTTTTCGGGAAGGGGGTGTTACAGAGATGGTATCAAAGCTTAGGTTCTTTCTTGTAGAAAACCTATTCAGGTTTGACCTGTGAGTTATGGGTAAATCACTGGGTAGACGTAGGAATTTGATTCGATTTTGTTCTCTGTTTGGTTGGTCTTGATTTTGACCAAGTGTTTTTAGCTCTTTGAGTTGTAGTTGATTTGAGAAGCCGATATAATTTGTTAAGATTATTATTGTTATGCGTTGGAGCAATAGTATTAGTTAAGGATTGTGATTGGATATCATTAAGGAGAATAAATATGTGATTGTGGTTGAATATTTTGTACTGTTAAGAAATGATTATATGATTATGATGTGAGTATTTGTATAAGTGAGTTTTTAATTTTGAAAAATTATTTGTTAGAGTTGTTTTTGGTGACAATTTATTATGATTTTGGAATTGAAGATTTGATTTGGTTTAGATTCTGATTTTTGTTAAGTTGTGAATAATTTGAGGTATGTGAATCGGTGAGATAATATGATAAAGTGAAAACTATTAAGTACAAAGGATCTCTTGTAATTTTGAGTTGTTGTAAAGATTCGAGGTAATTAGATTAATTTTTTGGAGTAAATGAATTTTGCAATTATTTTCTAGTAAAAAATTGGAGTTATCTTATATGAAATTTTGTGTGATAGTATGAGGAGATTTTGGAATTTGTTGGGTTAAGGTTTGCACTAAGAGAATGATTGATTTATTAAATGATTAGATATTAAGTGTTGAATCTTTAAAAGATTTTGAAAGCTATCGTTTGTTTATTCAGATAGTAGGATATATGATTTGGAGTTTGGTATAATGATGGAGAGATCTTAGTAGTAGTATATTTTTGGTGTTATAATATTTGAGAACTAATTCAATTTGAGGCTATGATATTTTGAAACTCTTAATGACTTAGGAGAGTTGGTGATAAAGAGATATTAGTAGTATATTATTTAGTGTAATATTATTTGGTGAATAGTTCAAATTAAGGATGAGATATTTTGAAGCTCTTGAGGACTTGGGGAGAGTTGGTAATATGGTTTGTATAGTTGTTTTGGTTATCTGATGTCTTTAGAGTTTTGCGTGTATTTATGTAAAATTAAATAAAAATAATTTATTAGATCTTCGTCATGTGTGAAATATAAACGTTTTACGAATTAAAAATAATTTTAAATATTTTGGGTATTTGAATCGTATTTAGATGAAAAGAAATTTTGTTGTGATTTCGAATTATGTTTCGAAGAGTACGTATGTTTGCAAGAATAAAACTCAATGATATTAACAAGGGCCGCACCAACAGTGGATCATGTGATTTAACACGAAAAACATTACCAATGCTTGACACGGTAGCTGACGAATCTTTTACGAGTACGTGGACAATTGTGTAGACTGACTTACCCGCGTTGATCGTTACAAATGGTGGTGCTACGTCGTAACTAAATTATTTTTTTTTAGCTTATTTGAATTCCGAGGACGGAATTATTTTTAGGGGTGAAAAATATAATAACCCACATTTTTTTTATTAATAATTAGATATTAATTGATTTTATTTTATACAATTGTGTTTAAATTGGAAAAGGTAAATGATTTTGTTGCCCTCTTTTCTTCCTTGTTTTGTTTAAAAAATTAAATTCTTTTAGTAGATAATTAAATAACTGGTTAAATTAAAATTGAAGAAGATAATTTCTTTTGTTAAAGTCTTGTGTTAAAATCATTCGAAGCGGGAAACTACTTGGGAGATAGAGGAGTCTATTCGACAAGAGTATCCTCATTTTTTTATGTCAGGTGAATCTTTGTTACTCTTTTGATTTCGGGGACGAAATCCTTTTTAAGGGGTAGGTGATGTAATACCCGGTAAAAAAAATAAAAAAAAATAAATAAATAATATTTAAATCTATATTTTAATTGGACTTTTCTTATGTTTGGGTCAAATTGTATTTAATTATTGTGGACCATAATAAGTATGTGATTACATTAATTTGGGCTTTTATACTAATTGGGTCTATTTTATATTTGGGTAATATTAAAATTCTATTTAAATTAGGATAGTTAATAAATTAATAAATAATTACTAAA
Source organism: Panax japonicus (assembly GCA_020205505.1). Taxonomy (NCBI): domain Eukaryota; kingdom Viridiplantae; phylum Streptophyta; class Magnoliopsida; order Apiales; family Araliaceae; genus Panax; species Panax japonicus. The sequence continues at coordinate 57,795,335 of CM035110.1, forward strand.
CCTAATCTTACTTTCTTATACGAATCGAAAAAAAGGGGCAGCGACTGAGAGAGATCTGACCGAGAGCCACAAGGAGAGCAATTTATATTATATTGCTAGGTATTTCTGGTAAGTATTAACTATAGTTTCTTGGATATAGCAGTCATTAATTGAGATCATTATGCAGGCATGTATATATATATATATATATATATATATATATATATATATATATATATGTGTGTGTCATACGATTTGGATTACATGTGAAAGTATTGTTATGAGTTAATGGAATTCATGTGTGGATGGAACATGTGTAATAATAAAGTATTATAAGCAAGAGATGTTGAATTGTTGAGTATGATTATGTTAGTAGAATTAATTGTTAATATTTTGAATACAGCAACAAATTTAACTCTATGATGGTAATATGATAACAATAGTTACCGAATTGTGTTGCTTCCTTGGTGTATCTGACTAAAGGAGTAAAAGCATATATATACATATATAAGATACTTTAATTTAATATTTGATTCTTATTTTAAAAGGAACAAAGAAAAATTAAAAAAATTAAAAATATTTAGTAATTAGTAATTTAACGCATAATTTATTAATTTATTTTGTTAATTTGTTTAATTAGTTCGAACGGGGGGAATTTAAAGAGTTATTTTTGTAATATAAATTTTGGAGTATTAATAATTGATAAAAGGCGATGATTAAAGGCATATTAAATAGATTATGAATTATTTTGGAATTATTAGTTGGGATTATTTTTAATTTGAGGTGAATATGTTTACGTATGAATAATGTTTCGTATTTGATATCGTTGGCATTTGAGGGTAAGATTTGGTGGAGTGTGCTATAAATGGTTTGGAAGTATCAGGTACGAATTTCGTACTCTTTCAGCGATACTTTTGTTACATTTGATTTATTCGTTTTATTTCTCGTTTCAAATTCTATTATTATTTCAAATAATTGTTTCTTGTGAAATTCATATAATTGTTTCATTTTGGAGTTGACACATTGGACTCGTAATTGTACTCTTTGAATTAGGATATCATGTTCAGTATTTATTTTTGATAATTGTAGAGCGGTACATGTTGTTACCTTATTTTGAGACCTTGTGACCATAATTTGATTTGGTTCAACATGTACATATAGAACCCCTTTTGTTGGTATTATGTCGCATGTGTTGTGACATGGTATTTTGTTAGAATATACTGTAGGGTATACCTGAGCTATAACCACCTGTGGGGGTACCACAGGCATGTCGTCTTGGCACGAGAGGCATGACACTTTCCGTGGCTGTGTGATTAGTCCACGGCGTCTCTATTTTGGGCTCCGGAGTAAATGGGCCATTTGGTATTTTGTTGTGGGAGGAGTATGGATTAACCCTAGTTTTCTGTTCTGCGGATTGGTGATGTTGTGCCAAACACACCTATCCGATTTGCATACATTTGGATTCGCGGTCCAATGTGTGACTTGCCTGTGTGGCATCATTTGACTTGCCTGTGTGGCATGGTTTTGACTTGCCTGTGTGGCATCATTTGACTTGCCTGTGTGGTATGGTTTTGACTTCCCTGTGTGGCATTGTTTTGACTTGCCTATGTGGCAAGGTATATTTCTGAGCTCAATCGGTATGAAATAACCTCAGCCATTTGTTTCAGCCTATTATTTTATTTTATTAGTTGTTGGCTTCTGTTCAGTTCAATTCATCGGATTAGTTACTTCAGTTCGTTATTTCTTTAATATTCTGTCTGTTTCATTAATTCTGTTGGTTCAAATATATTCTATTCAAATATTCAGAGATTTTATTTTGTTAGAGGCAATATTTTGTCTCAGTTGATTTTGTATTTTAGTTGTATATCTTTTGTATCTTTATATCCGTACTGGGCAATTGACTCATGCTGTGTTTTTCTTCCGGCAGGTTTGCAGGGGTGATTCAGGGCTAGTGTGATGAGAGTGTTGTCTTTCACCATCTAGGTGGATTCGAATTTTAGGTTTTGATTATTTTGACTCTGTTTGGAGAAATGTACTTAATACTTTATTAATGGATCACCACTATTAATATTTTGAGGTTATTAGTGCTCTGTTTATTTATTTTTGAGGTTTGTTGTGCTTTGCACGTGACCTCCCTTTCCTTTTCGGGAAGGGGGTGTTACACTCCTAATCCAACTGCTACGAAAAACATAGGTGATCGACATGACTTAGAACATAATTTTTAATACACTTTTAGTTGAGAAATTATTTAGATAAATTTGATGTCTAGCAAAATAATTAGTAATAATAATTTCTCAATTTTTCCTTATAATTATATTCTAATATTTTAAATTTTTTTTAACATATTAGTTACTTGATGATTTTTAATGAAAAATTTAACTTTTTAATCTTTTGAGATTTTTCATATAAAAAGAGAGCTATTATTACCGGTCAATCACCTTTAGTCTTTGGTTTAATAGAATAGGACATTACTTGTATAATATAGATATCCAAAGATATGTAAATGGTTCCAATCAAACCGTAGCAAATAAGTTTGTACTATAAGGCAAGGGTAGTCGAGAATACCATTTCTTGAGAATGAGACAAAAAACATAATGCTCTAAATTTCTATCAACATACAGAATTTTGGTATCCCATAAAATATATACTCCAAGGCACCACTACAAATTAAAATACAATAGTAGTAATAAATAAAGGGTTAAGTTCAGATAACTACCTGGGTTTTGGTGCTTTCTCACATAGCCACCTATAGTCAGTAAAGCTACATTTAAACTCCCGAATTTTTGAGTTAAAGTGAATAACTGCTTTATGTCATAACTCTGTTACTTAAGTTGCATAAAGACTTAATTACCCTCCTTATATATAAACGACAAATAGTTGCTAAATATACAAAAATAGGATCAACCACTAAAAGAGTAAAAGTAGGATCAGAGCAGGGGAAAATCGGTAAGGAACTTCAAAAATATTCTTACATGCCAATACTTTTCATGGCTGAAAATATATAAGGACCACTATAAGAAAAATGCCTAACAACGACTAATAATATCAGCGACCGCATATTCGGTCGCTGATACTATTATTAGCGACCGACATTTGCGACCGTATGTTAATCTAGTCGCTAATTACTATCAGCGACCGCATGCGGTCTCTGAGAGGTCGCTATTACAAATTTGCCTCGTAAAATTTGGCACGAAATGTTGGCGCCAAGGTTTTGTGCGACCACTTAAAATCAGCGACGGCATGCTGTCGCCGATAAGTCCATGTCATTAAAATTCAGCGACCGTATGCGGTCGCAGATGACGGTCGATGATCAAACTAAATGTAATCAGTTCCAGGTATTCGTACGACACAGCAGACGGGAGAAAGGGGGAGAATAGGAGTCTCGCTCGCCACCACTGCCCACTGCCATCGCCGCCGCTACAGGTAACCCTAATTCTCTGTATTTTTGAATTGGAGCAAGATAGTTTAAATATAAACTGACCCATGTTAAATTTGGATAGCAGGGCAACAAAAAGAAAGGGTTCTAACTGAATCATAAGTGCCAATTTCAGCTTATTAAACTATTAACGCAAGGTCAGATGTTATTCTATTGATGAAATTTTTTCCCCATTGCATTATTCTTTGAGTTTGGGTATTCTAGGTATGTAATTTATTTCATATCATGAGTTCTTGAGCCCAAGGTGATAAGTAATTTTACCCATTTTTTAAAATTGTTGTATCCATATATAACTTATTGTTATGGTTCAATTCTAGTTTATAAAGCTACCAATCTACATTTTTTTTGACTGAAGCATTACCTGACATTTCTCATAAGTTATACCACCTATGGGCTGAGGTAAAACATAGCTTTACTGCTTAATGTTAAGTTTCTATCAGTATCAATTGTTATAAATGCACAAGAGGAGTAAAAACATGTAAAAAAAAATCTTTGGAAAATAAAATATTAAGTTTCTAAAAATCAGATTCTTATAAGCATAAGTTTGGTGCATTTTCTCTTATACCTTGCAAGAGCCCTAGTTTAGTTAAATTACACGTACCCTTTTTTCAAATCTTGTGAAGAAAAAGGAGTTGCATTTACTATTTGGGTTTGTCAATAATAGATGTAACCTACTAGCTGGTTCATCAGTACATATGGCTACCGCTGAGATCTTTATGTATTTTCTGAATGTGAGCATCTAAGTACACATTCAAATAGATTAATTTGTTATGTTTAACTCCTGTGGGTATGTAGTTGTAATAAAGAGGTAACATCATTTTGGACTGGAACTTGAAAATCATTTTAGTGGATTCCGGATCTTTTAAAGTGGAGATATCATCTATTTTCAACCATTGTTTGGGTATCATTTTCTTAGTCCGCCACTAGTTTGATAACCTATTTTTTTTTATAGGAATTGCCAAGTTTCTATAGAGACTTGTTTATATGTTATTATGCATCCTGGAGTACATTGTTTGGGTATTTTCTCTAGCAATATGATAAACTTGTACCTGTGATTGTAAAATAAGACTGCTAAACTTGTACCTATGCCTATATGAGAACTATACTTATGCAAGATCGTCTATGGGTAATAGTTGGGCTTTTCTTCACATTACTTATACTTATGCAAGATCGTCTATGTGGACTCTTGGTTTGTGTCTTGGGTGCCTAGAAATGACCTTATATACATGCCGTCGAGCATGTGGCTAGTCCATATTATAGAGGAGACTCTGGCAAAAAAATTTTATTGGTCGGGTAGTTGCGAACATTTATACTACTAACGAGTCTATTGGTGATCCACTAGAGCCTATTAAGGGGCTGTTAGAGCTGATGGGCTAGGCTTGGGGTCGAGAGGCCACACGAGGCCACGCCAAGCTTAGCCAAAGCCAAGCTTAGTTGTTAGCATGGTAAGCTTTTGGGGGGCTATTAAGCCAAAAATAGGTAGTGCTAGGGAACTGTTAGTGCAACAGAGAAGGTAACTAGACACACTTGGTCAATAAAGAGACTGTTTTGGCTATAACAGAAAAACAAGGGTATTTAACACTTATGTATACAAGAATAAAGCTACAAAATGTTATAGAAGCTATAAATTGCTCAACAAAGTTGTGACTATCCCAAAACATAAAAGATTATAGAAAGTTAGGTGCCTTAGCACACTAGTTAATATGAATGAATCTCCAAGATACTCAAAAGTTGTATAAATGAGTTAGCAAACTCTGATATAAAGCTAGCATATGAATGAAATACCTTACGTATTCACTTACGATAAACAATAAAAACAAATTTAAAACAAATTAAAATAAAATAACATGATATAATATAACTATTAAACTAAGTAGCATTTACTTAGTTTCTCATACTGCTTTAATTTGCATTCATTCGTTAACATCAAGTATGCTTAAATATTAATCATATGCTTACAAGTATACTCAAGTCGTATGATTACAAGTATGCTCTCAAGTCATATGCTTACAAGTATGCTTAAATGTTAATCATATGCATGCTTACAAGTATGCTCAAGTCATATGATTACAAGTATGCTTAAGTCATATGTTAACATTTATAATGTTGTTTGTAATAGGTATCGTGGGATCATGGACCTTTATTCAGACCGTAGTTGGATGACACGACGAAAGTTAAGTGCCCAGATAGGTGCTACAGCTGAATTTAGAGCTGGTTGCCAAGTGTTTTTGGAGTATGCGTATAGTCACCCGGAATGTATGAATGGTAAGTCGCAGATACGATGTCCATGTTTGAAGTGTAAATATGTAAATTATATGGACAAAGACGTGGTAAACTATCATTTACTTGTTTTTGGGTTCATGAAAAATTATGAAGAATGCTGGTGGGCACATGGGCAGAGAAGAAATGGTAGCATCACAGAAATACACAATTCGGGCAGTAGTGTGACGCCCCAAAAATAGGTATATATCACCCATCTTGAGTCGCCAAATACATAGTATAAAATACAAATACAAACTTAATTATACAACCGTCGTGTAATATACGACAATACATAAACTGAGAGTTTTAATAGGAATATTGTCATCTAGACAATATCCACACTCAAAGGAGTCCTCATTACATTTATTGTCACACTATTTAACAGAATAGTGAGGACTATTAATGTTATCTTCTGGATCGTCACTCCTTTCCCTGACTCGTCCCAACTATATTCTCATTTCCTGAAGAGAACAGTGAAAGAAAGGGTGAGCTCAACTAACCCAGTAAAAAATATTATGACTAAGATAATGCAGAATAAATTATCAATAGTCTTTAACAATGTTAAACTGATAAAATACAATAGACATCAAGTTTAACTGCAGCGGAATAAGCAATCCATTAGAAGAGTCAAGTAGAGAATAAAACCTACTATCTTCTATGATTTAAAAATGTTTTCATCAACTTTTATCGCTGAGACTCAACTTAATAAATAAACCACATCTTCTAATCATCATTGTACTATGAGCCAAGGATATTCATTAAATCATCAACGGTCATGACTATACCGAATAATCCCTGGTCATAATCATACCAAAAACTATCCATCAATGCATTACAGGCTAGTGAGGATGTTTACCATATCATTTATAACATTACAGGTCATGATTATACCAAATGATCCCTGGTCATAATCATACTAAGTCCATCTATGCACGTAAGCCAAAGATGACTTTCATTACAATATAAGCATGAGGATGATGACAATGACATAATAATTCAATAAAATAAGTTCAAGAATTAATTTATCCAAGAACTAATAACGTTCAAATTGTCAACATGATACTTCTTTATAGAGTAAAATTTAAGAATGCTCAGAAGAATATTTCCATGAAAAGATACTGGATGAAGCGCAAATATCAAGGATATTCCACTAATTTCACGGAGTATAAAAGTCAAAACTTTAACCAACTGAGTATAATAAAGAATATATGAAACTACAAATGGATTTTTACCCGCCATGTGGTAATCCACGTATACAGATCATTTCCATAATTTAATAAAGAATGAATACAAAGGATCATTCACCATGCATGTGGTAATCCACATAGACAGGTTATTCCAACATAATAATAAAGAATGGAATAACAGAAAGATTCACCATGTATGCGATAGAGACCGCACAGACAGGTTATTCCCAATAGAATAATAAATAATGGAACCAGGTCCGGCGTAAACATACAGATAGGATATTCCGACAGAATAATAAATGCAGAATAATAAATAATGGAACCAGGTCCGGCGTAAAATGCACAAACATGATATTCCGTCAGAATAATAAATGCAGAATAATAAATAATGGAACTAGGTCCGGCGAAAATCGCACCGATAGGATATTCCAACAGAATAATAAAGAATAGAATAATAGAAGAATTTCACCATGTATGCGGTACTTCGCATAAACAGGTTATTCCAACATAATAATAAAGAATGGAATAACAGAAGAATTTCATTATGTATGCGGTACTTCGCATAAACATGTTATTCCAACATAATAATGAAGAATGGAATAACAGAAGAATTTCACCATGTATGCGGTACTTCGCATAAACAGGTTATTCCAACATAATAATGAATAATGGAATAACAACTCTTACGAGTATTGAAAGAAAATAATTCTCTTCATGAATACGAAAGAATAATACCCCTTACCTTAGAATGAAGCTGGATACTGGAATAGAAATGTAGCAGACTTCTTTTCTTCTTTCTCTCTATAATTTCTCTCTATAATAATAGCTCTAAAGCTTTAGTGAATTGGTGAGAAATGAAGGAAGAATGAATTTCTATTTATAGGAAAATATAGTTTCGATAATTGCACGTTTTGGGGCTCGAAATATTACAATACAATACCTCCAACTTTTCTTTTATTTTTAATTTAGTCATCCAAGTATTATCATACTTGCACCAACTCCCCTAATAGTAAATCATGTGAATCAATAGTAAAATCATGTGACTCGATAATAAATCATGTGACTCAATAGTTCTACACATGTGAACAATTAATTACAATATAGTACCTCCATCTATACCTCCATTTTTAACTTAGTCATGCAAGTATCATCAATCTTGCACCAACTCCTCTAATAGTAAGTGAATGTGACTCAATAGTAACTCATAAATAGTAACTCGTGAATAGTAACTCGTGAATAGTACTCTGACACGAAAAGTGCCCTGAATACCCGATTGAACAATATAATCTCCAGACATTAATTATTATCAAAATAAATATCGATTTCTACTAACAAAAATAATCTCAACACAATGGAACTATCAAATTCATCTTTAATCAACATGAACTTATTCATCATTAATATTATAATTCACAATATTTAACAATCAGGTCGTTCCCAGGAAAGATGGGGCTTTCCAATAAGGATTTTTCCCTATCGACGCGTAATTAGGTGACCAAACCTCTCCTTGACAGAACTTCTAGACATTGTAAATATCGCAATTTAATAATATGAATAACTTTGTTGTCTCAATTATTAATTTAATAATATATAAAATATTATGCAGATAATACTGTGACAATAACTGAATCAATAATATGAGAGATATGATGCAGCAGCAATAATTGAGTATAACTGAGTGACTTCTCACGTAAGCATCAATAATCAATACCGTGTGCTACTATGCAACCACACGTATTACTGTACTCTTACTACCAGGTAGTTCAACAGTATTAACGGTAAAACCTCCGCCGTTATTTTTATAAAATATTTTTGTCATTTTTTAACTACGACCGTACTTCCGTTGTGGGGTCCAGCAATAATTATGCCGTCGTACGAATATTCCTCGACAAAAAGAATATTTCCCGGCCAAACGAATATTATATAACAACTTACGTACTTTGCAAAATTTGTAAATATTACCCACAACTATAACATTAAATAATATCCACGCCATAATATCCAAAAATATAATTCGAGGGAAATTAATCTTTATTCATAAAAGTTGGGGTCTTACAACCTCCCCTTCTTATGAAATTTCGTCCTCGAAATTAGGGTAATTTCTTTATTCATAAAAGTTGGGGTCTAACTCCCAGGTAATTTCTTCCACATCGCGGTTTCTCCACAAAACTTTAACTTGAGGTATAACCTTAGAGCGTAGAATATGATCCTTCTTATCTAAGATTTTAACAGGTAACTCTTCATACGTTAAATCTTCCTCTATCTCGTCTGGTTCTAATTCAACAATGTGGTTCGGGTCTTTCACATATTTACGTAACATAAATATGTGGAAAACGTTATGAACATGAGACATACTTGGCGGTAAGGAGAGTCTATAGGCCACAGTTCCTACTCGCTCGAGGATTATAAATGGGTAATGAATTGAGGATTGAGCTTTCCTCTCTATCCAAATCTTGTAACTCCTTTCATTGGAGCAACACGTAACAACACATGATCTCCAATATTGAATTCCACGTCTTTTCGATGAAGATCAGCATAACTCTTTTGTCGATCTTGTGAGGTTTTTATACGTTGTCGGATTATTTGAATCTTTTCTGTAGTCATACGTACTAACTCTGGTCCCAACAAAGTTTTTTCACCCACCTCATCCCAGTATACTGGAGAATGACACTTTCTTCCATACAATGCCTCAAATGTAGCCATGCCAATACTTGCTTGGTAACGGTTGTTGTAGGAAAACTCCACCAATGGTAAGAACTTGTTCCAACTTCTCTTGAAGTCAAGGACACAGAGTCTTAATAAATCTTCAAGAGTTTGAATAGTCCTTTCTAACTGCCTGTCCGTTTGAGGATGATATGCCGAACAAAATTGTAAATCCTTGCCCATAGCTTTTTGCAAACTAACCCAAAATCTTGAAGTAAATCTTGGGTCATGATCAGAAACTATGGATATTGACATACCATACAATCTTACAATCTCATTTATGTACATACTAGCAAGACGTTCAAGTGTAAAAGTTTCTCGTATCGGTAATAAATGAGCAGACTTGGTCAATCTATCAAGAATGACCCAAATCGCATCTATGCCTTGAGAAACCTTGGGAAGACCAGTAACGAAATCCATGGTAATGTGCTCCCACTTCCATTCTGGAATCTCAAGTGGTTGCAATGGACCTTTTGGCACTTGATGCTCCGCCTTGACTCGTTGACAAGTTAGACCCCTTGAGATAAATAGCGCTATCTCTCTCTTCATATTGCTCCACCAAAATGTATGACAAAGATCACGATACATTTTGGTACTCCCAGGATGGATTGCAAATGGTGTGTTGTGCGCCTCCATCATGATTTTATACTTCAAGTCAGAATCGTTAGGAACACAAAGTCTGGAGTTGACTCGAAGTATTCCTTCTTCATCTATTCTTGCTTTCGGAATAGCACTTTCTTCCACTTTCTTCTTCATACATATCAGCTCCAGGTTTGTAGCTTGAGCAGCTTTAACTTTATCGATTAAAGTCGGTTCTACTCGTATATTCGCCATCATCACATGGGTCCCTGGAGTCTTTAACTCTATCTCCATCCTTTGTAAGTCATACAAAATGGGCCTTTGTATTGACAATATCGCACTCGTACCCGCATATGATCTTCTACTCAATGCGTCAGCTACTACGTTCACTTTTCCAGGATGGTATTGGATGGTATGATCATAATCTTTCAACAACTCAAGCCAAAGTCGTTGCCGCATGTTGAGTTCCTTCTGAGTGAAGAAATATTTGAGGCTTTTATAATCCGTATAGATTTCCACCTTCTCTCCATACAGGTAATGCCTCCAAATCTTAAGCGCAAAAACGACAGCGGCTAACTCTAGATCATGAGTAGGATAATTCCTCTCATATTCTTTGAGTTGTCGTGAGGCATAGGCTATGACTTTCCCATGTTGCATGAGAACACATCCTAAACCTTTTCCTGAAGCATCACTGTAAATGACAAATCCCTCCGTGCCAGATGGTATTGTCAGAACAAGTACTGAAATGAGTCTACTCTTGAGTTCTTGAAAACTCTTTTCACATTTCTCGCTCCAACCAAATTTTGTATCTTTTCAAGTTAGCTGCATTAATGGAGTAGCAATTCAAGAAAACCCTTCTACGAATCTTCAATAATAACCAGCTAAGCCGAGAAAGCTATGTACTTCGATCACTGACTTAGGTTGCTCCCAGCTTTGAATTGCTTCAATCTTTGTCGAGTCAACAGATATTCCATGATTTGATATTACGTGCCCAAGGAATGCAACTTCCTCAAGCCAGAACTCGCATTTCTTCAACTTGGCATATAGCTTATTTTCACGAAGCTTTTGAAGTATAAGCCTCAAGTGTTGCTCATGGTCTTCACGAGTTTTAGAGTATATGAGGATGTCATCAATAAAAACGACCACAAAGTGATCCAAATATTCCTTGAATACTCGGTTCATCATGTCCATGAAGGCAGCATGAGCATTAGTCAATCCAAAAGACATGACTAGGAATTCATAATGCCCGTACCGAGTTCTGAAAGCAGTCTTTGGAATGTCATCAATTTTAATCTTCAACTGATGATATCCAGAACGAAGATTGATCTTTGAAAAGAATTTGGCGCCTTGCAACTGGTCAAACAGATCATTAATAAGAGGTAACGGGTACCTATTTTTGATGGAGACATGATTCAACTCCCGATAATCAATACAAAGTCGCATACTTCCATCTTTCTTCTTCACGAATAGAACAGGAGCACCCCAAGGAGACGTACTAGGACGAATGAAACATATGTCTAACAATTCCTGCAGTTGGGTCTTTAACTCCTGAAGTTCAATAGGAGCCATTCGATATGGGGCTTTGGAAATGGGTTTTGTACCGGTTTCTAGATCGATACAAAATTCAATTTCATGCTCTGGGGGTAGGCCAGGAAGTTCTTCAGGGAATACGTCGGGAAATTTATTAACAATAGAAATATCATTCAAATCTGACGTATTTTTATTTAAATCAGTGATATGGGCTAAGAAAGTTTGACATTTGTTTTTTAATAAACGAATAACTTTATGGCTTGAGATGACAGTGATGGATTTTAATGGTTTGGTTGCTTGAATTCGCATAATAGGTTAGTTAGGAATATGAAAACTAACAAATTTATGAAAACAATCAATTTTGCATGATGAGTAGTTAACCAATCAATCCCTAGAATCACATCGAATGCAAGTATTTTTAAAGAAATAAGATCGATAGGTAACGTGCGGTTACTGATTTGAATCAAACATGACTTATAAACCGTGGATGTAATGAAGGTTTCTCCCAACGGAGTTTCAACAGATAAGTCAAAGTCTAATTTCTCCGGAGTCAAATTTAAACGTTGAGCGCAAGTAGGAGAAATAAAGGAATGGGTAGAACCGGTATCAAATAAATTATAAACTTCGCTAGAGTTTATGATTAGCTTACCCGTGATCACCTCGTTCGGATTCCTCGCTTTTTGGGAGGTTACAACAAACGCTCTCCCTTGAACTACCGATTTTGTCTTGTCTAGGACACCCTTTAATGCATCCATCCCAGCTGAACTTGACTTTGGTGCACGACAAAATCGGGCTAGGTGGCATTCTTTTCCACAATTATAACATGTTTTGGACTGCATCGTGCAGTTTGGACTTATGTGTCCTTCCCCTCCACATTTTTAACATACGACCGTCAGTCGTTCTCCTTCCTAAACAACGGGTGCTGGTGCTGACATCTTTCCATCTTTGCTGAACCTTCTCTTCTTGAACTTTCCACTCCTATTGTCTTGACCATGATTACCACCGAAGTGGTTATCATTTCTGGCATGCTGATTCCCTCCACATTTGTTGTCACCGCTTCGATGACTTCTACCATTGGTATTATCGACTTGTCGGCTACTCTCTCTTGGTTTGGTTGACTCATTATCGCACTCCAATAACTGAGCCTTATTCACAACATCTGAATACAAACACCGTTTATGAGAGATAAGGTATTGACGTATCTCGGGTTTCAAACCTCTTAGAAACATCTACATCATTCTCTCCTCATTATCAACCAAGTGGGATGCAAACCGAGACAACTCGATAAACTTAGCTTCGTACTGCGCCACGGTCATATTATTTTGCTCAAGGTTGATGAACTCTACCTCCTTCATGTGATGAATACTTTCAGGAAAGTACTTGTCGTTAAACAGCTCTTGGAACTTCTCCCAAGACATCTTCAGTGCGGCAGGTTGAGTACGCTTTATAGATTCCCACCAGTAATCTGCCTCTGCACGCAACATGAAGGTGGAAAAGGGAACCTTTTGCTCCTCGGAGCATCCCAAGACATCAAATATCTTGTTGATCTGCTTTATCCACGTCTCCGCCTTAAGTGGTTTTGGCTCTCAAAAAAACTCTGGTGGTCCCAGCTCCTTGTACTTCTTAGCGATGACTGTCTGAGAGTTGTCAGTGTTTCCACTTGTATTTTGGACAGGAGCCGCCTTCGCCTGTTGTTGCATGAATTGCATAAAGCCTTTGACCATACCATCATTCACCCTTTCATCGGTGTTATTGTTTTCATGAGGATTATTATCTTCCTGTTGCACATTACCCTGGGCATTGATCGTCGGTGACTCAACGGTCTCACGTGCTTCATTGCTTATCTCAACATTTTCGGATGCCATTTGCATGTACTGCAACAAAAAAGGGTTAATTAACATATCACATATTATCCCTATATTCCGAACGACCAATTAAATACCAAATAAACTTAGGTAGGTCATACTAGCGAAGGAATTCCCCGTCTCTCCCCTCCTAGTTCTTATTTCACATCTCAGTCAGGTATCATATCCTTAAGCTTTGATACCAACTGTGACGCCCCCAAAATAGGTATACATCATCCAATTTGAGTCACCAAATACATGGTACAAAATACAAATACAAACTTAATTATACAACCGTCGTGTAATATACAACAATACACAAACTAAGAGTTTTAATAGGAATATTGCCATCTAGACAATATCCACACTCAAAGGAGTCCTCATTACATTTATTGTCACACTATTTAACAGAATAGTGAGGACTACTAATGCTATCTTCTGGACCGTCACTCCTTTCCCCGACTTGTCCCAACTATATTCTCATTTTCTGAAGAGAACAGTGAAAGAAAGGGTGAGCTCAACTAGCCCAATAAGAAATATTATGACTAAGATAATGCAGAATAAATTATCAATAGTCTTCAATAATGTTAAACTGATAAAATACAACAGACATCAAGTTTAACTGCAACGGAATAAGCAATCCATTAGAAGAGTCAAGTAGAGAATAAAACCTACCATCTTCTATGATTTAAAAAAGTTTTCATCAACTTTTATCGCTAAGACTCAGCTTAATAAATAAACCACATCTTCTAATCATCCCTGTACTACGAGCCAAGGATATTCATTAAATCATCAACGGTCATGACTATACGAATAATCCCTGGTCATAATCATACCAAAAATTGTCCATTAATGCATTACAGGCTATTGAGGACGTTTACCATATCATTTATAACATTGCAGGTCATGATTATACCGAATGATCCTTGGTCATAATCATACTAAGTCCATCTATGCACGTAAGCCAAAGATGACTTTCATTATAATATAAGCATGAGGATGATGACAATGACATAATAATTCAATAAAACAAGTTCAAGAATTAATTTATCCAAGAACTAATAACGTCCAAATTATCAACATGATACTTCTTTGTAGAGTAAAATTTAAAAATGCTCAGAAGAATATTTCCATGAAAAGATACTGGATGAAGCGCAAATATCAAGGATATCCACTAATTTCATGGAGTATAGAAGTCAAAACTTTAAACAACTGAGTATAATAAAGAATATATGAAATTGCAAATGGATTTTCACCCGCCACGTGGTAATCCACGTATACAGATCATTTCCACAATTTAATAAGGAATGAATACAAAGGATCATTTACCATGCATGTGGTAATCCACATAGACAGGTTATTCCAACAGAATAATAAACAATGGAATAACAAAAGGATTCACCATGCATGCGATAGAGACCTCACAGATAGGTTATTCTCAACAGAATAATTAATAATGGAACCAGGTCCGGCATAAATGCACAGACAGGATATTCCGACAGAATAATAAATGTGGAATAATAAATAATGGAACCAGGTCCGGCGTAAAACTCACAGACAGGATATTTTGACAGAATAATAAATGCGGAATAATAAATAATGGAACTAGGTCCGGCGAAAATCGCAACGACAGGATATTCCAACAGAATAATAAAGAATGGAATAATAGAAGAATTTCACCATGTATGCGATACTTCGCATAAACAGGTTATTCCAATATAATAATAAAGAATGAAATAACAGAATAATTTCACCATGTATGCGATACTTCGCATAAACAGGTTATTCCAACATAATAATGAAGAATGGAATAACAGAAGAATTTCACCATGTATGCGGTACTTCGCATAAACAGATTATTCCAACATAATAATGAAGAATGGAATAACAACTCTTACGAGTATTGAAAGAAATTTATTCTCTTCATGAATATGAAAGAATAATACCCCTTACCTTAGAATGAAGCTGGATACTGGAATAGAAATGTAGCAGACTTCTTTTCTTCTTTCTCTCTATAATTTCTCTCTATAATAATTGCTCTAAAGCTTTAGTGAATTGGTGAGAAATGAAGGAAGAATGAGCTTCTATTTATAGGAAAATATAGTTTCGATAATTGCACGTTTTGGGGCTCGAAATATTACAATACAATACCTCCAACTTTTCTTTCATTTTTAATTCAGTCATCCAAGTATTATCATACTTGCACCAACTCCCCTAATAGTAAATCATGTGAATCAATAGTAAAATCATGTGACTCGATAATAAATCATGTGACTCAATAGTTCTAAACATGTGAATAATTAATTACAATATAATACCTCCATCTATACCTCCATCTTTAACTTAATCATGCAAGTATCATCAATCTTGAACCAACTCCCCTAATAGTAAGTGAATGTGACTCAATAGTAACTTGTGAATACATGTTATTCCAACAGGATAATAAAGAATGGAATAACAGAAGTTCTCTTCATGAATAAGAAAGAATAACACCTCTTACCGTAAAAGAAACTGGATATAGAAGTAGTAAAGTAGCAGAATACTCTTTTTCTTTCTCTCTATAATTTCTCTCTCTAGAGTTTCAGTGAATTCGTAAGAAATAATGAAGGAATGAACTTCTATTTATAGAAAAACTGAGAGTGGCTCTTGGTCTTAACGAAGGGTCAAAATGACTCTTGGTAATATTGAAGAGACAACTACTATTTATGAAGGGATAATTAACTCTTGGAACACCGAAGAGGCAAATAACTCTTGGTAATATTGAAGAGACAACTACTATTTACGAAGGGCCAATTAACTCTTGGAAATATTGAAGGGACAGGTTACTATTAAGACTTTAAATCAACGATCCATATTGATTTACTATTATAATTTCAACCAACGGTCAGAAAAATTAGCACATCTTCCTCATGGAATAATATTGTACCCAAATACCCGAGTGAACAATACTAAAGTGAATAGTAATCAGGTGAATAGTAACTCATGAATAGTAACTCGTGAATAGTACTCCGACACGAAAAGTGCCCCGAATACCCGATTGAACAATATAACATCTAGACATCAATTATTATCGAAATAAATATCGATTCTCAAACACAAATAATTTTAACACAATAGAACTATCAAATTCATCTTTAATCAACACGAACTTATCCATTATTAATATCATAACTCACAATATTTAACAACCAGGTTGTTCGCAAGAAAGAGGGGGCTTTCCAATAAGGATTTCTCCCTATTAGCGCGCAATTAGGTGACCAAACCTCTCCTTGATAGAACTTCTAGACATTGTAAATATTGCAATTTAATAATATGAATAACTTTGTCGTCTCAATTATTGATTTAATAATATAACATATAATGCAGATAGTACTGACAATAATCGAATCAATAATATGAAAGATATGATGCAGCAATTACTGTAGCAATAATTGAGTATAACTGAGTGACTTCTTACGTTAGCATCAATAACCAATACTGTGTGCTACTATGCAACCACGCGTATTACTGTACTTTTACTACTGGGTAGTTTAACAATTTTAACAATAACACCTCCGCCGTTATTTATAAAATATTTTTGTCATTTTCTCAATCTGACAATAATTCCGTTGTGGGGTCCACCAATGATTGTGTCATTCTACGAATATTCCCTGCAAAAAAGAATATTCGCCGACCAATCGAGTATTTATAAGACAACTTGCGTACTTTGCAAAATTTATAAATACTACCCACAACTATAACATTATATCAAATTCATTCCATAATACTCAAAAATAATATTCATAGAAAAATCATCTTTATTCATAAAAGTTGGGGTCTTACAATGATTACCACCGAAGTGGTTACCATTCTTGGCATGATAATTTCCCCTACGATGGTTATCATTGTTTCGATGGCCATTGCCACCGGTATGATTATTATCGTGTTGTTGGATCGTTACCTTTTGGTTGTGCTAACTCATTATCGCGCTCCAATAACTGAGACCTATTCACAACATCTGAATATAAACAAAGTTTATGAGGTATTGACGTATATCGGGTTTCAAACCTCTTAGAAACATTCGCGTCATTCGCTCCTCATTATCGACTAAATGGGATGCAAACCGGGATAACTCCGCAAACTTAGCCTCGTACTGCGATACAGTCATATTATTTTGCTCTATTGCTTATCTCAACATTTTCAAACACTGTCACAGAACAAGGGTTAACTAACATATTACATATTATTCCTATACTCTGACCGACCAATTAAATACCAAATAAACTTAGGTAGGTCATACTAGCGAAGAAATTCCCCGTCTCTCCCCTTCTAGTTCTAGTCTCAAATCTCAGCCAGGGATCATATCCCTAAGCTTTGATACCAACTGTGACGCCCCCAAAACAGGTATACTTCACCCATCTTGAGTTGCCAGATACATGGTACAAAATACAAATACAACTTACTTATACAACAGACGTGTAAAATACGACGAAACATAATCTAAGAGTTTTAATAAAGATATTGTCATCTAAAAAATATCCACACTCAATAGAGTCCTCATTACATTTATTATCACACTATTTAACAGAATAGTGAGGACTACTAACTTCTAGACCATCACTTTGTTCCCCGACTTATCCCAGCTATATTCTCATTTCCTGAAGAGAACAGTAAAAGAAAGGGTGAGCTCAACTAGCCCAGTAAGAAATATTATGACTAAGATAATGCAGAATAAATTATCATTAGTCTTCAACAATGTTAAACTGATAAAATACAGTAGACATCAAGTTTAACTGCAGCGGAACAAGCAGTCCATTAAAAGAGTCAAGTAGAGAATAAAATCTACTATCTTTTATGATTTAAAAAGTTTTCATCAATTTTTATCGCTGAGAATCAGCTTAATAAATAAACCACATCATCGAATCATCCCTACACTACGGGCCAAGGATATTCATTAAATCGTCAATGGTCATGATTATACCGAATAATCTCTGGTCATAATCATACCAAGTCCATCTCTGCACGTAAGCCAAAGATATACAACAATAAAACCAATAATCAACAATTCATCTTTGCACGTAAGCCAAAGATATATAATTCAATAAACAACAGTCCATCTTCGCACGTAAGCCAAAGATAACTTTCATTACCATATAAGCATGAGGATGATGACAATGATATAAGCATTAATCAAACTAAAACAAGGATAAATATTAAAGACTTTAATTTTATCTAAATATTATCCATCACTTAAATAGCTCATAATCTAATATTGTTAATATTATAACAATATTTTAATCACTTCTTAAACTTATAAACAATTTATTTCAATTGTTTACACTTTATCAAATAATGCATTTAATCATTCAAAAATGTCATACTCATAAGATTTCATCACCAATGATCAAATCCCTTATCAAAAATCTACATATACCTTATATAGGATTTCCAAGCTATAAAATCCTATTTTCCAACTTTGTTACTTCACATAACATATTTAACTCATATGTTCGTAACTAAATCATTTTCATGAAAAATACCAAATCAGTCCCAAAAATATTTCTTTTCTGGGATTTAGCAGAATATAGTCCCATAATAAACATATATTTTTCTCAGAATTTTTAAAATTTATTTACTATTTTTCAAAAATTAATTTTCAATTAATTCCTTAAGAAATTAGATACCTCAAGTTTAACTCCAAAAATTCCCAAA
Organism: Panax japonicus; assembly: GCA_020205505.1. Classification (NCBI taxonomy): domain Eukaryota; kingdom Viridiplantae; phylum Streptophyta; class Magnoliopsida; order Apiales; family Araliaceae; genus Panax; species Panax japonicus. Next base: position 57,814,546 of record CM035110.1, read on the forward strand.
TCTTGGCAGGATCTTACACATGTTAACATGAGCTTCCAGTTTAAATTTCATGGTCATCGGAGTTATAGAACTCCGGGTATGGCATTTTTTGTCAGAAAAACCTAAATATTTAAATGGTCATAACTTGCGCATTTTAAGTCGGAATAAGCTCATTTTTGGACATGAGGTACCTTATACAGTATACTTTCATGTCCCAAAAGGCTGGAATTTTTCTTACAAATTAAGTGGCCGAAACAGCCCTTACAAAATTATGGTCAGTAGTTTTTTGCAATTTTCTAGCTTTTGACTCCTTTGCTAAAAACAGTCCACACGAAAATCTACAACACCTTTTCTAGTGATTCCACTTGGATAAGTTAGTAAACTCATAGATCTAACTCTAAGACTTGACCACACTCAAAAATTCGAAATATAATAGGAGATATGGTCAATTGAATTTTATGTTCCATTTTCACCAAAATCTGATTTTCAAGTCTTTGTGATTTCTAAGAAACTTTTATGTTTTCTCATAATAACCAATATAACTCATCATAACACTTACTAATACTTCATATACCCATAATTTTCATCTGTTCAATGCTTTTATTATGACACTCATCATAATCAATGTAAACAGATCATTTCCATAATTTAATAAGGAATGAATAGAAAGGATCATTCACCGTGCATGTGATAATCCACACAGGCAGGTTATTCCAACAGAAGAATAAAGAATGGAATAACAGAAGGATTCACCATGCGTGCGATAGACTGCACAGACAGATTATTCCCAACAGAATAATAAATAAAGGAATCAGGTCCGGCGTAAATGCACAGACAGGATATTCCGACAGAATAATAAAGAATGGAATAACAACAGAAATCACCATGCATGCGATAGACCACACAGACAGGTTATTCCAATAGAATAATAAATAATGGAACCAGGTCCGGCGTAAATGCACAGATAGGATATTCCAACAGAATAATAATGAACAGAATAATAGAAGAATTTCACCATGTATGCGGTACTTCGCATAGACAGGTTATTCCAACAGAATAACAAAGAATGGAATAATAAAAGAATTTCACCATGTATGCGGTACTTCGCATAAAAAGGTTATTCCAACATAATAATAAGAATGGAATAACAACTCTTACGAGTATTGAAAGAAATAATTCTCTTCATGAATACGAAAGAATAATACCCCTTACAGGTACACCAAATAATATCCCTTACCTCAAAAGAAGACTGGATACTGGAATAGTGAGGGAGCAGACTTCTCTTCTTCTTTCTCTCAATAATTTCTCTCTATAATAATGGCTCTAAAGCTTTAGTTAATTGGTGAGAGATGTAGGAAGAATGAGCTTCTATTTATAGGAAAATATAGTTTCGATAATTGCATGTTTTGGGGCTCAAAAAATTACAGTACAATACCTCCAACTTTTCTTTCATTTTTAATTCAATCATCCAAGTATTATCAAACTTGCACCACCTCCCCTAATAGTAAATCATGTGAATCAACAGTAAATCATGTGACTCAATAGTTCTAAACATGTGAAAAAATTAATTACAGTATAGTACCTCCATCTATACCTTCATTTTTAACTTAGTCATGCAAGTATCATCAATAGTATAAGAATGTGATTCAATAGTACACATATGTGAACAAATAGTTATATGAGCATGTGAATTAGTAGCAATTAATTGCTCATTTACCCGATTAATTACCCGGTTTATCAATATAACCCCCAGACATCAATTATCATCGGAATAGATGTCGATTTCAACTAACACCAATAATCCCAACACAATGGAACTATCAAATTCATCTTTAATTAACACGAACTTATTCATCATTAATATCTTAACTCACAATATTTAACAACCAGGTAGTTCCCAGGAAAGAGGGGGCTTTCCAATAATGATTTCTTCCTATTGGCGCGCAATTAGGTGACCAAACCTCTCCTCGACAGAACTTCTAGACATTGTAAATATTGCAATTTAATAATATGAATAACTTTGTCGTCTCAATTATTGATTTAATAATATATCATATAATGCAGATGATACTGTGATAATAATCGAATCAATAATATGAGAGATATGATGCAGCAATTACTATAGCAATAATTGAGTATAACTGAGTGACTTCTCACGTAAGCATCAATAATCAATACCGTGTGCTACTATGCAATCACACGTATTACTGTACTTTTACTACCGGGTAGTTCAACAGTATTAACGGTAAAACCTCCGCCGTTATTTTCATAAAATATTTTTGTCGTTTTCTAACTAAGACGACAGTACTTTCGTTGTGGGGTCCACTAATGATTATGTCGTCGTACGAATATTCTCCGACAAAAAGAATATTCCCCGACAAAATAAATATTTTATAACAACTTGCATACTTTGCAGAATTTATAAATACTACCCACAACTATAACATTATCTCAAATTCACACTATAATATTAAAAAAAATTTGAGAAAATTAAATCTTTATTTGTAAAATCTGGGATCTCACAAACATAATCAATGGGTTTGGCGAATCTCACAACTGGGTTCAGAGAAGCATCTTTTGAGAACTGTCTTATTGGTCTACAAATTTTATTCGTCATAATCTAGATGTGATGCATATTGAGAAGAATGTGTTTGACAATATGTTTAACACCGTGATGAATGTTACGGGGAAGACAAAAGATAATGATAAGGCACATTTTGACATGAAAGATATTTGTAAGCATCCTGGATTAGAACTTTATGAATTTCCTAATGGTAAGATTGTCAAACCGCATACAAGGTACACATTGTCCAAAAACCAAGTTGAAGATGTGTGCACATGGGTTAAGTCTCTGAAACTACCAGATGGATATGCGTCAAATATTGCAAGGTGTGTTACGAGTGGGAAATTACAAGGGATGAAGAGTCATGACTGTCATGTGTTCATGGAGAGACTCATGCCTATAGCATTTTGGGATCTGTTTGATAAACCAATATGGGATGCTTTGACGGATCTTAGTCTTTTCTTCAAAGACTTATGTTCAAAATCATTAAATGAGAAGGACATGTCTATACTTGAAAAGAACATCATAGAGATCACGTGTAAACTGGAAAAAATATTCCCACCTGGTTTTTTTTGACTCCAATGGAGCATTTGCAAATCCATCTTCCCTATGAAGCTCGTGTTGGGGGTCCAGTTCAATATAGATGGATGTACCCTTTTGAGAGGGTGATGGGAAACCTTAAGAGGAAGGTGAAGAATAGAGCTTATGTTGAGGGGTCGATATGTGAGGCATACAGTTTCGATGAGATATCTACGTTTGTCTCAGACTATTTTCTGGACGAAGTCTTGACAAAGGCCAATCGAGTATCGAGACATGATGATGGGGGAAATGTTGAACTAAATGGTTGGCTCTCTGTATTTGGTCTATCGGGCCGCGCTTATGGAAAAGGGAAGCACATATTCCTCTATAAACAAGAGTTAATGCTGCACAGACTTACATTCTTCTCAATTACGAGGAGATTGACGAATTTGTGAGGTACTGTTGATCGATTTCGCAATCAATGAATACGTGCAAGTATACACGGTCAACAAGTAATAAAGTGAAAGTAGAGTATCGTTCCCACGAGGAATTATTTAATAAAAATCACCAAGTACTAATTCTTAACCAAACTAATTTTATTTAAACAATCTCAAATTGTGTTTTTTCTAATTAAGAAAACTAAATTAATCAATTAAAACTAAGATTTTAACGAATGAATTCAAATAAATAAAGATTAAGACTTCAATATCCCCAATTATGAATTATAAATCAATTATCCAATTATCCCAATTATTATGCTACTGAATTGTTAACATGAATTCTCAAATGCCAAAAGTCCTTTTTCAAGTGATCAATTGCCTTCTATTTAATCCAGATTAATCTTGCTATATTCCTATGCAAAACAATTGAATTAAACTCCTTCAATTCCAATTCCTTATGTGTTACATGCGGTGAACAGATATTTCCATTCAATTCACAAACCTAATTATTCACTTTGCAAATAACTAAGTCAAATGATATCATGCCCAGTTCTAACCCTAGAATTCCTCTTCCAATTCCTTCTAGAGTAACAAAGTAATTACTGATCAGATAATTAAGCAATATGCACAAGACAAGATAAACAACTCACTTTAACATAAATAATTGGAATATAATGAATAACTAATTCATAGCCATAAAAAGTTCAATTGAAATCTTGAGGAAAAAGTTAGTTCATAATTAATGAATGGAAACCAAGAATCCACAATTGAATAGACATTTAAAGATAAAAGTAAGATGAGAGAAGAGAATAGAATCTGTTGTCAGCAAATCTGATGCTCCCCTCTTGCTCTTGCTCTTGCTCTTGATCTTCAATGGTCTCCAAGTTGCTTCAATCTCCAAAACTAATAAGAACTAGGGTTAATGTTCTAATCTAATGAAGTGTATCTCTAATCTAAGCTATGTAATCCCCCAAGCTAAGCTATGTAATCTCCAAGCTAAGCTATGTAATCCCCTCTTATTTTATGCCTTACATCATGTATTTATAGGTTACAAGTCTAATTTTTAGCTTAGGAACAAACCCAATCCTATTTGGAGTCAAAAAGGTGTCAAAATTCGCCCAAAACGCGTCCAGGCTCGCACCAGACCCTTCCCCAGCGCCCCGGCGCTGGGCACGGCGCTGGGATTCTGCCCCCCAGCGCCCCGGCTCTGGAAATACACTAGAAATGGGCGCCCCGGCTCTGGTCAAAAAGTTGACTTTTTCTGCTCTGACGTCCTTTGGGAAAATGGCCATAACTTCTTCGTCCGAACTCCGATTTAGATGATTCAAGATGATCTGGAAAGAGGAAAAGTAGATCTACAACTTTCATTCTTGAAGTTTTTCGAAATAATGTCCGGAGATATAGTCAAATTGGCTCTGAAGTGACTGCTGTGTAAATGGCAAGCCGAAAACGCGCATCTAGCCACCCCGCACGTCGATCCATGCATCTTTTGTCCCAAATCCTACAAAACAATATAAAACATGCTTGAATGGACACAAACACATAAAAATATCCTAAAAGACTTGAGAACAACAATAAATTATGCCCGAATGTATCCAATTCATGTGTATAAAACTCACTCATCAAATACCCCCAAACTTAAACCTTTGTTTGTCCTCAAGCAAAAACACAAAAATGTTATGCAATGCAATGTAATGAAACTAATCTGTATGCCTACGAATCCAACAGTAATGACAGAAACAAGTCTATTCAACCGGCCCTAGAGAAATCAAGTAAACATGATAATACATCATATTAAAACAAATCAGTAATTTTCCAATCAATCATCAAATCTTAGACTGTTATCACTGATATAGTGTGTGTGTGTGCTCCACAACAATGTTAACTGATATAAAATCAAATTTAAGACATAATAGATATCTTCGAAGGCATCATATAGTGAAAACTCACAAAATTCACGAACAAGCTAGATCCAACTAAAGTCAAACATCCACCAAGTTCAAGAGTCCAATCTGGGATACTTATGCTTTACTTTTTATTACGGGGGCTTTTTGATCTTTTCCCGTTTTATTGTTTTTTTTAACCATGACTGTGCAATGTCTCATTCCATTAGGCTAACAGTGTCACCCCTTAGCGAGCTTTCGACCAACGACTCCCAGACCATATAAGACCTTAGGGCGCCAGGTTTTAAGATACCCCTTCGGGCGTACTTACTCAAGTAACAAAGGCCCCGAAACAAAACTAGCCACCGGTAATTTTTTTTTTCTTTTTCTCTATTTTTTTTTGATAGATGGTTGGTGAGTGCGTTTTACGCTCCATCTCACGCTTGTGTTTATGGGGAGTGTTTCTCCTCAACCCACCACAAGACTCAACATGTTTTTTTTTAAAGCTTATATACCTCAAATTTTCCCCCCAAACTTAAGTTTTTATCAAAATTTAGCCATCTCCGCCTATTCATGTCTTTCATTCCTTCACACTAGTATTATCCTTAAGAAATCCATTATGTATCAATTTAAACTTAATCAGTCAACATAGCTGTTATTAACATGCTAACCTTAATTATACCAGTTTCAAATAGGAAAAGATTTAATTTATAACAAGAAATCACATCAAATCCTGAATATTCAATACTATACTTATATACTTAACTCCAGTCTCATCATTGGCCAAAATAGACTTTTACTATCTAACAGTTGGAATCATGCAAACTGCAACAAACATAGTAAACTAACTACTATTTTTTCGATTTTTAAATTTTTTTTTAAACAAAAAAACTGAATGCAAAAACTAAATGTAAATAACTAACTATATGCAATACGACACTAAAATTCCCCTAAACTTAAACTAGACATTGTCCTCAATGACTGAAATAGAAAAAATTAAAGCAGAGGACTTCCCTGAAAATATAGCAATCTTCCTCCTTGTCCGCTAAGTTTGGAGAATAGGCTAAGCACATGGAACAAATTGGGCACCACACTTGAATTTGACTTGAATAACCTGTAAAACCATGATAGAAGCAATTTTATTAAATCCTAAGTAAATGCAAATTCAAAACTACTAATATAAAACATAATAAAAACTAAAAATAAAAAATAAAAAATTAAACTTGGGTTGCCTCCCAATAAGCGCTTGTTTTATAGTCTCAGCCTGACTTTGTCTGGTCAATGCTATCCAATTCCTCTTCGAAAGTTGAGGAACCCTCCATCCATCGGAAATAATATAGCTTTTGGTAGGTTCCCTTTTACGATAGCCATTGTATTAAAGTCACCTAACATGCTTTCTTTAGATAAGATCACATTCAAGAACGTCCAACCTCTAGGTGGTTTCTCCATTGTGTCTGCGAATATATTCTGGCATTGAGGCTTGACTAGACACAACAATTTCTTCTTCTATCTTCTCCAGCTCATCGCACCATGGTTTCGAAGGTGTACTTGCTTTTACATCACTGAGAGTATTGCCGACGACATGACTACCAATCGGACAAGGTTTTGCAAATCTAACCGGACTCTTGAACTGTGGAGGAGAAGGCACTTGAGGCATAAATAACATTGGCTCATCATCATTGGGTCTCACAATTAGTTCTTCACCGACCTTGTTGTCATTATCCCCACTTGTCTCCTCTTTTTCATCTCGTGGCTCATCCAGTTATAGATTTGGCTCGGGCTCACCATCAGTCTCGGAATCCATGTCATAGGGCCAGGTGTATTGAGGACGGTTGTTCAACGCATGTGCTATCTATTCCACTTGATTTTCCAGATTTTTGATCAACGCCCCTTGGCTTTGCAAATTCAGCTCTACTTGATTCATTTTCTTGTCTTGTTCCTCATTCTTTTTTTCAGAAGCTTTAATAAATTTTTCCATGGCTTCCTCCCAATTTGAATGTTCTTCCTATTGTAGTGGAGGTGGACACAAGAAATCATGTGAGTTTGTTGGACTTGGAGCATAAAATTGATCTTGATTGTTACTCCATGAAAAATCCGGGTGATACCCCCAATCCTGATGATAGTTGTTGGGATAGACATAATTATTGGGGTAATCACCACTATACTGTACCGGCTCGAAACTGATGGCGCATTGATGACTCATATGATTTCCAGCACAATAATCACAAGTAACCGCCATACTTTGACGACGCTGAGCTTCAAAAGCTTCAAACATACTCGAAAGTGTCTCAATCTGTGCTGACAATGCAGAAAGTTTCTCGAGTCTGTCAATCTCCGCTCCCCTTGGTTGAGTCATGTTCGTGTATGGCCATTGATACACAAAGTCATCCATGGTACCTGAAAAGAGAGAAATATAGAAAGAGACTTAAAAATAAAAAAAAATGTTTAAATTAAGACTAATTTGATTGAAATTAATATTGGTAAATAATTATTAAATTAATTCCCCGGCAACGGCGCCAAAAACTTGTTGATCGATTTCGCAATCAATGAATACGTGCAAGTATACACGGTCAACAAGTAATAAAGTGAAAGTAGAGTATCGTTCCCACGAGGAATTATTTAATAAAAATCACCAAGTACTAATTCTTAACCAAACTAATTTTATTTAAACAATCTCAAATTGTGTTTTTTCTAATTAAGAAAACTAAATTAATCAATTAAAACTAAGATTTTAACGAATGAATTCAAATAAATAAAGATTAAGACTTCAATATCCCCAATTATGAATTATAAATCAATTATCCAATTATCCCAATTATTATGCTACTGAATTGTTAACAGGAATTCTCAAATGCCAAAAGTCTTTTTCCAAGTGATCAATTGCCTTCTATTTAATCCAGATTAATCTTGCTATATTCCTATGCAAAACAATTGAATTAAACTCCTTCAATTCCAATTCCTTATGTGTTACATGCGGTGAACAGATATTTCCATTCAATTCACAAACCTAATTATTCACTTTGCAAATAACTAAGTCAAATGATATCATGCCCAGTTCTAACCCTAGAATTCCTCTTCCAATTCCTTCTAGAGTAACAAAGTAATTACTGATCAGATAATTAAGCAATATGCACAAGACAAGATAAACAACTCACTTTAACATAAATAATTGGAATATAATGAATAACTAATTCATAGCCATAAAAAGTTCAATTGAAATCTTGAGGAAAAAGTTAGTTCATAATTAATGAATGGAAACCAAGAATCCACAATTGAATAGACATTTAAAGATAAAAGTAAGATGAGAGAAGAGAATAGAATCTGTTGTCAGCAAATCTGATGCTCCCTTCTTGCTCTTGCTCTTGCTCTTGATCTTCAATGGTCTCCAAGTTGCTTCAATCTCCAAAACTAATAAGAACTAGGGTTAATGTTCTAATCTAATGAAGTGTATCTCTAATCTAAGCTATGTAATCTCCAAGCTAAGCTATGTAATCCCCTCTTATTTTATGCCTTACATCATGTATTTATAGGTTACAAGTCTAATTTTTAGCTTAGGAAAATACCAAATCCTATTTGGAGTCAAAAAGGTGTCAAAATTCGCCCAAAACGCGTCCAGGCCCGCACCAGACCCTTCCCCAGTGCCCCGGCGCTGGGCACGGCGCTGGGATTCTGCCCCCAGTGCCCCGACGCTGGAAATACACTAGAAATGGGCGCCCCGACGCTGGTCAAAAAGTTGACTTTTTCTGCTCCGACGTCCTTTGGGAAAATGGCCATAACTTCTTCGTCCGAACTCCGAGTTAGATGATTCAAGATGATCCGGAAAGAGGAAAAGTAGATCTACAACTTTCATTCTTGAAGTTTTTCGAAATAATGTCCGGAGATATAGTCAAATTGGCTCTGAAGTGACTGCTGTGTAAATGGCAAGCCGAAAACGCGCATCTAGCCACCCCGAACGTCGATCCATGCAACTTTTGTCCCAAATCCTACAAAACAATATAAAACATGCTTGAATGGACACAAACACATAAAAACATCCTAAAAGACTTGAGAACAACAATAAATTAATGCCCGAATGTATCCAATTCATGTGTATAAAACTCACTCATCAGGTACACATGTAAACTTGATAATTTATCTTTTAATTTGAAAATTAATTATTCCAATATGTTAATGTTTATAACATGGTATAGATTTTACGATGACTAGTTAAAAGTGAAGTATCCCAGCATAACTGATAAAGATATTCAAATCAGTTAAATGACAAAGTAAGTTCAATTTCTTAAGCACGACATATATTGTGACAACCCGATATTTTCTATATAAATAAATCATCAATTTTGCGTATAAATTTTTAAAAAAATAAATAAATATGGGAGATATGTGTCAAGGTAATATGTATAGGTTTATTTGTGTGATAAATAAAATATATTTATTACATGAATTATTACAGATATATTTATTTTGGAATTATTGATTATTATCAAATATATTTTTATAATAATTAATTCTATATTGGAAATATTTTATTAATTATTTTTCAAGGAAAATATAATCTTATATTATTTAAATAATATATGAAATGATTTTAGAATAATTATAATGATTATTTCATCATATGTATTTTATTCAAGATATTAAGTTAATTATTTTGACTTAATTTATAATGTTAAATATGAAGGATAAATCAGATATGGAATCCAAACTCTAATTCTAGGTTTTGATCAAGGCATGAGAATAATATTATAATATTAATTATATTTTTGATTTTTCAGTGCTATAAATATATGCTGTATGTACGTGTTAATGATGATTGGTCAATTATGGTGCTTAATTTCAAAACCCTAATGTTAATTGGTTAAACCCTAGTTTTCTGTGGAAAACCCTAATTTGAAAATAAATTGTGAGTTTAAGACTGTTGTTTAACTGTGTTATATGATATATGTTATGTATTATATAATTTTATTATTAAACTCTAATAATATTTAGAAACCATAATTTAAAATTGAAACCCTAGTTTCAAACTGTTAAACCCTAATTGATTTGAAACCTTAATGTGAAAGTCATTCACGATTTTGAGAATTGGTTAAGCCGTTATGTAATAACGATAATATGATTAACGACTGGTGATATAGATATTAACCTTAAATAGGGAGAACTTTAATTATTCAATACCCTAATTTTTTTTAAATAAACCCTTATTATTTTTCTAAACCCTAAATTGCTTATGATGAACCCTAATTGCCAAATTGGCAAGGTTAATTTTGATTAGTGGTATTAAACCCTAATGTCCATGTATAAGATAAATACAAACTTAATTTAATTAACAATTTTAATTTTTCAAAATTTTAAGAAACAAAAATCAATTTATTTTTATACAAACCCTAGTTGCTAATTGATACAAATGCTATGTTCTAAACCTTAGGGTTGAACCCTAAGGGTCAAACCCTAAGGGTCAAACCCTAAGAGTTTAACAAGATTACAATTATGCCATTAAATTGATTTATCAAGTTACCAAAATACCCTTTTGTGCATTATTTGAGCTTGCTTGTAAATCTTTACAAAATGAGAGTTGTTGCCCAACTCCTACCAACTCTTGTGACTCATTATGAACAGCACACAGCCTCAAGACATCCCATTCATGCACCATGATGGTCTATAAATAGATTGAAGGAGAGAGAAAGTGAAGTTGTTTACTAAAAATTTGTCCAACACTCAAGCTAAAACTCTCAAGCCTCAAACCTACGAAATTATTAAGTTATATCAGTCCTAATCAAAGCCCCACGATCACAAACAATAGATCAGAAGCAAAAAAATCAAGAAATCGAAGTTAAAAAAGGTATAAAACCCTAAGCCTAGAAATCCTTTGATTCGATGTTATTTGTTGCAATTGATTGTTTAATGTTGTGTAATAGGATGTTAATTGATGATATGGGTTGATAAATCAAAGACCCATAACATCAAAGTATACGAATTTGAAGATTTGAGCAAGTTCGAAAAACCAAAATTTTTGGTCTGACAGTCAAATGTTAGAGGCTATAGATCTTTGCTCGATCATGATTTTTGTTGTTTAAATGTTGTTATTTGTAGCCTGCAATGTTATTTTTAATTAGCAAAAATAATCAAGTCCATATCTATTTTGGATTGAAAGTTATTCATGGTCAAAGGTCGTTGACTGACCATGACCAGTCAAAAATCTGGGTAAACCCAGAAATGAAAACAGTGTCTGACAACATTTTGTGAGCTTTATATCTAACAGGTTTTTAATGATTTGTTGTTGTTGTTTAATTAATTTTGTAGAATGATATATGGACTATAGTTAAAGACTATTAGATCCCTGAAATATGTAATAGATCGAACACGGTGGATGGTCAAAGTAGCTCAGTCGCTCACGGTTTTGTTTTCTGGAAATTTTCCAGAAAATTTTGTGGGTTATTTCTGATAGTGGTTGACCGGAGATTTCCGGCTAGATCTGTGGTTGTTAGATCAATGATATGTAATAGAGTGGTAGCCTTGCATGTTTTCTACACACTAAAGCTCTTAGATCACAAAAGCAGTTCATATGTTGCAAGTTATTATTGATCAAAAGTGGTCAGTTGGTCTGTTCTTCAATTCTGGGAAACCCAGAAATGAAGAACAGCCTCTGATAGTAAGTTTGGACGATTATATCTGTTTGGTGTTATGTGATTTGTCCATGTTGATTGTTGTATCTTGTAGTCTTGTATTTGTACTACATGATCTGACAAAAACTGAGTCCAGAATCACGACACACACTGAGTTATTCATGGTCAAACCTAGTCACTCGGTTCTGACATTGAAATTCTGGGTTTGATGAAGAACACCTACATTGACGCTTTCTGTCGCTAAAGCCCTATAGCGATAGTTTATTTTATTTTTAATTTTTGTAATTTCCGAAAATTGATTAAAAATAGAAAATTAATAATAAAAATTACAAAATTAGTTTTAAAAATTATCTTAAATTATGAAAAATAACTTTTAATTATTTGGGATATTTTTCATTAATATTTATAATTATTTGGATATTAATAATATTTAATTTATTTAATTAGTGTATTAAATAAATTAGAGAAAAATGATTTTAATTATATAAAAATCATTTTTAAAATGAATAAAGTGTTTAAAAATATTTTGGGTTAATTTTTGACAACTTTTAATATTTTGTGATGAATTTCATTAATTAATTAATATTAATGATATTTTAGTTATTTAATAAGTGTATTAAATAATTTGCGAAAAAAATAGAATTTAATGATTTAAAAATCATATAAAAATGATTTAAAGTATTATAAAATTATTTTAAGTTATAATATATAACTTTTGATATTTTGTCATGAAAATATTAATAATTTTATATTAATTATATTAGATTTATTTAATTGTTAAATTAAATAAATAAGTTAAAAATGATTTTATTGATTTAAAAATCATTTTAAATGGGAATAAAGTGTTAAAAAGTATTTTGACTTTACAAAATATATTTTCTATATTTTTGGAGAATTCTCATTAATGATATTAGTTTTATTTAATGATTATATTAAATAATTTAGTTACAAATGATTTTATTATTATAAAAATCATTTTTAAATAAAGATAAAGTGTTTAAAAATATTTTAAGTTATAAAATATAACTTTTAATATTTAAAGGATAATTTCATTAATTATTTGATATTAATGATATTTATATAATGATTTATGATATCAAATTTATTTAATAGTTATATTAAATAAATAGTTTAAAAAGATTTTATTTATTTAAAAATCATTTAAAAAGGATATTAGTGATTTAAAAATATTTTAATTCATAATTAATGACTTTTAATAATTAGATAATAGTTCTTTAATATTGAAATATTAATGGTGATTATTTAATGATGATTTTAAATGTTTTAAAAATCATTTAAGGATAATATAAATGTTTTAAAAATATTTTGAGTTATTATACATAACTTTAATATTTTGGCAATGGTTTTATTAATAGTTTGATGTTAATTGAATATAATTATATGGTATTTAGATCATTTAATAATGATTATGATATTTCAAAAATTGTGATAAATGATAATAATTGTTTTAAAATTATTATAAGGTCATGAATAATAGTACGACTGTTGTTTAAGTTAACTATTTGGATATTGAACTTTGAGATAGAGTTTTAGACTCGATATTTAACCGATAAAGCTGTCGGTAGACCGACATGTTTCAGAAATTGATCTGGTCTTAGATAATCTAGTTAGTTAACTGTTTATTTGTGATTCAATGGTGGTTAAAGTTGTGTGACAATGTGATTAGGAATGAGTTGATGTTAATTTGTGATGTCATGATTGTTGAACATGTGTGATAAGGTGATTAGATAATGTGTTGACTGCGAAATGCAGTACTATGTGTTATGGTATATTGTTCTAATCGAACGAATGATTTGATTAATGATATGTCGTGATAGAAAGATAGAACTAAGTTGAGAATTGTAAGCAGCGCATCAGGCAAGTATCCTAACTTTGCATTTTCTTTATGCAATAGACAGAAGTGGGAAGTTCAGAATTATTATTATTAATGTACAGATTGTTAAACCTATATTATATATACCCTTTGATTATCAACATGTTAGTATATGATAATTCGAATATATATTATGTTCGTTAATTTCTAGAAATGATTATACAAGTGTCCCCACTTGGATAATCATTGTATTTAATCACATGTTGATACACCTTTGATATACATATATGTTGAATTATAGATAATTGTTGAACAAGATAAGACCTTTGTTATGAAAACCCGACAGGTATGAAAATCCCGATAATGGGAAAAAAATTTATGCGCTCATGGCGGACAGAGTGAACGATAACATCGTTCTTGTACATGTAGTATTGATCAATATATGGTACAACGGGGCTGATCACCCTCCGTGCCCGTAAGTCATGATGGTTTACAGATGAATTTCTGTTTAAACCTTTTCGAAAATGAAAACAATGTTCATAGTATGTCACAGAAACCCCATGTATAGTCAATACGTATTTTTAAAAATTTGAAGGAGGGTTGTTATGTTATTGTTATTGGTACAAATTACTTCCCAACTATTGACCGGTTGTAGAAGAATATTATAAAGAAAACATTTAAATTCTTTCAACTTATATATATATATATATATATATATATATATATATATATATATATATATATATAAATATTTGCTGGGCACTCAAATGCTCATCCTTGCTTAATTTAAATGTTTTCAGATAAGTGTGAACAATCAGAAGGATCGGTCAAGAACAAGTGAAAAGGAAAGCAAACAGATTAGGTTTACGGTGTCATATAGTAAAGGTTACGTACTTGGGATTAAACTCTGATAAAGGTAAGATAAGTTTATAATTTATATTAGTGTTATTATTATTAGTAATATTTCCGCTCATAGAAATGGTATCGTGAAGTACCAAGTTCGGGTTTCAAGTATCCGGGTTCGGGGACTTTACAACATGGTATCAGAGCTATAGGGTTAGAAACCTTAGGTGGGTTAGACTTTAGGCTATAACCTTAGAACAGAGGGAAACATTGAAAATACAAATAACTCATATAGAGTTAGTTGGTCGGTACTATTCAAAGATGAATCTCGGCGAGTAGTTAAGCCACAGAGTTTCCTAACTCTGATAATAAAGTTGAAAAGTAATGGTGAATAGATCGAGTCTAAAAGACTGAAAGTGAATAAAAAGGAGATCGTAAAACAAAACAATTAAGATATATAATTGAATCATAAAATATACGATGAGATCACCCCGTGATCTGATCAAATTATGACAGCCAGAAAGAATCAATCTTATGATTGGAAAGTTTAAAGCAAGATTACTGTGAGAATGGTACAGATTCAAGAAAGGATTATGAATACGGATTAAATGAAATTCGAATGGAAAAGGGGGTTAAGATTAGGTGGGGATTTCAATGAGGACTCATGTCAGCAGCTGAGTTGTATGATTCCTTATATGGGCGGGGAATTGTACTTTGTGTAAAAACTACTTAGTATCTGGCACTGATAATCATTGAAATGTTTGTATCGCGCTATTTGCTATATGCATGTTAAGAGGGTGATTCCTTTCTCATGTGTATAAAAATAGATAGGTCATAGGTAGAGAACATAGGGTTAAGTACGAGTTCTTAAAACTCATACTTATGTGACATTCTTGACTCATAGTTATATGAAATGTTTATGAATCCCTCAGCGAATGGACGCCAAAGGTCTGACTAGGGTAAGTTCGTAAACTCATGTAATTGTGGCAAGTTTATGGACTCATAAGTGTGGTTTGACGAACTGGGTATAGTTAATTGTGAATGGATTATTGTGGATGATGGGAATAGATAAGATACTAAATAGTTAATCTTTAGTGAAGGCAAAAGAAATAGGTAGTATTGGTATTAGCTGAATATGTATGTTTCTATGCGGTATATGTGATAAGTATGTTTGTATAATGAAATATTTTTAACTTTTGTGTTGGACAAAGTTGTAAATCCCGACTTTTGAAGTCACAAAGGGATAGCGAATGTTTAAAATAGAATGTGTTATAGCATGTCAAGTGTCATGAATATGAGCCTATGTTGGATTAATGGGATAAGTTGGTATAAAGATAATAATTATTTATCTAAGCATTGGTTAATGCAGTTTTCAGAAACTAATATTATGAATACATGATTATTTGAGTAGAAAAATTTTGTGTGATATGATAAACGTATACGATAAGGCTTAGAATGTAAGAACAATTTATGAAAATGCCGTCAAGACGAAAAACGAAACCAAATGATAGAAGAATCTGTCAACAAAGCTGGAGGACAACCAGACTCGATACAGAAACTTGTGAATATAGACGCTCAAGCTGTGCAGAACGGAATACCAGCCGCAAAAGATCAACCAGATAATCGAACGTCGAACGTTAAAGACTTCAAGGTTGTCCTACTGCCAGAATTCAAAGGTACAAATGACCCTGTAGAAGCCCCAAACTTGGGTTAAGGAAATTAAAAAGGTGTTCGTGATAGTTAGGGTAGCTGAGGGGCAAAAGACCGCTTTTTCCACATGCATGATGAAGGGTGAGGCAAAATTTTTGGTGGAAAGCGAATTAGACAAGGGCAGGAGCAGGTGTGGTAACATGGGATAGATTTAAGACTTTATTTTTCGAGAATTATTTTTCATCTAGTATGCAGGCTAGGATAGAAGTAAAATTTCTTGAAATAAAGCAAGGGGATATGTCAGTGGCGGAATATGCCGCAAAATTCAATGAGTTAGCTAGGTTTGCTCCGCATCAAGTCGATACGTAGGCTAGAAAGGCTAGAAGATTTGAGCTGGGATTCAAACCTTGGTTCTACAATAAGGAGAGGAAGAACAAGGGCAAGATCGAGGGAGCTGAAAAGGTAAGAACTAATAGTGGAAGCAGGAGTGTTGATGGAAAAAGGAAGGCGAACAACTTTGGGGAGTGTGCAGGTGAAGCAAGAAGGTGTGAAAGAGAAGCAGGTGGTGTAATATGCAAAACAGTGGAAAGAACCACTCTGGGAATGTTTGAAAAGGGAAGATTGTATGCTGTAAGTATAGGCAGAAGGGACATATCTCTCCCGACTGTCTCAATCCAAGAATGTATAGTAAGTGTTTCAAGTATTGATCAATGGAGCATAAGGTGAAAGACTGTCCAATAAAGATAAGAGTGGTAAATAATGCGAATATGGGAAAAGATAGCAGGACATTGGCAACAATGGGACCAACATCAACAAATAAATCAATAGAATCAACTGTAAGCGTCTTCAACATGACCGTTCAAGATATCGTGGCAGCCGGGGATGTAACTCCAGGTATTACTCGACCAATTTTATTTTCTCATATATTATTTTTTTACATAAATAATAAATTATTTTATAAATTACTTTTGAAGGAGGAATTTGAGTTATTTTAGAAATCAAATTTCCGTTTAATCAGAAAGACAAGCTTTATATGATAGTTAAAGATCTGTTCGATCAAAGATGATCGAGATCTACTTGCAATGATTGTGAATGTTATGTACCCTGGTATGTGTAGGTTTTAAAGCGGTGATTCCGGGGACGGAATCCTTATAAGGGAGTGTGAATGTGACAACCCGATATTTTCTATATAAATATATCATAAATTTTGCGTATAAATTTTTTAAAAAAAAATAAATATGGGAGATATGTGCCAAGGTAATATGTATAGGTTTATTTTTGTGATAAATAAAATATATTTATCACATAAATTATTACAGATATATTTATTTTAGAATTATTTATTATTATCAAATATATTTTTATAATAATTAATTCTATATTGGAAATGTTTTATTAATTATTTTTCAAGAAAAATATAATCTTATATTATTTAAATAATATATGAAATGATTTTAGAATAATTATAATGATTATTTCATCATATGTATTTTATTCAAGATATTAAGTTAATTATTTTGACTTAATTTATAATGTTAAATATGAAGGATAAATCAGATATGGAATCCAAACTCTAATTCTGGGTTTTGATCAAGGCATGAGAATAATATTATAATATTAATAATATTTTTGATTTTTCAGTGCTATAAATATATGCTGTATGTACGTGTTGATGATGATTGGTCAATTATGGTGCTTAATTTCAAAATCCTAATGTTAATTGGTTAAACCCTAGTTTTCTGTGGAAAACCCTAATTTGAAAATAAATTGTGAGTTTAAGACTGTTGTTTAACTGTGTTATATGATATATGTTATGCATTATATAATTTTATTATTAAACTCTAAATAATATTTAGAAACCATAATTTAAAATTGAAACCCTAGTTTCAAACTGTTAAACCCTAATTGATTTGAAACCCTAATGTGAAAGTCATTCACGACTTTGAGAATTGGTTAAGTCGTTATGTAATTGCGATAATGTGATTAACGACTGGTGATATAGATATTAACCCTAAATAGGGAGAACTTTAATTATTCAATACCCTAATTATTATTTTTTAAATAAACCCTTATTATTTTTCTAAACCCTAAATTGCTTATGATGAACCCTAATTGCCAAATTGACAAGCTTAATTTTAATTAGTGGTATTAAACCCTAATGTCCATGTCTAAGATAATTACAAACTTAATTTAATTAGCAATTTTAATTTTTCAAAATTTTAAGAAACAAAAATTAATTTATTTTTGTACAAATCCTAGTTGCTAATTGATACAAATGTTATGTTATAAACCTTAGGGTTGAACCCTAAGGGTCAAACCCTAAGAGTTTAACAAGATTACAATTATGCCATTAAATTGATTTATCAAGTGACCAAAATACCCTTTTTTGCATTATTTGAGCTTGCTTGTAAATCTTTACAAAATGAGAGTTGTTGGCCAACTCCTACCAACTCTTGTGGCTCATTATGGACAGCACACAGCCTCAAGACATCCCATTCATGCACCATGATGGTCTATAAATAGATTGAAGGAGAGAGAAAGTGGAGTTGTTTACTAAAAAATTGTCCAACACTCAAGCTAATACTCTCAAGCCTCAAACCTACGAAATTATTAAGTTATATCAGTCCTAATCAAAGCCCCATGATCACAAACAACAGATCAGAAGCAAAAAAATCAAGAAATCGAAGTTAGAAAAGGTATAAAACCCTAAGCCTAGAAATCCTTTGATTCGATGTTATTTGTTGCAATTGATTGTTTAATGTTGTGTAATAGGATGTTAATTGATGATATGGGTTGATAAATCAAAGACCCATAACATCAAAGTATACGAATTTGAAGATTTGAGCAAGTTCGAAAAACCAAAATTTTTGGTCTGACAGTCAAATGTTAGAGGCTATAGATCTTTGCTCGATCATGATTTTTGTTGTTTAAATGTTGTTATTTGTAGCCTGCAATGTTATTTTTAATTAGCAAAAATAATCAAGTCCATATCTATTGTGGATTGAAAGTTATTCATGGTCAAAGGTCGTTGACTGACCATGACCAGTCAAAAATCTGGGTAAACCCAGAAATGAAAACAGTGTCTGACAACATTTTGTGAGCTTTATATCTGACAGGTTTTTAATGATTTGTTGTTGTTGTTTAATTAATTTTGTAAAATGGTATATGGACTATAGTTAAAGACTATTAGATCCCTGAAATATGTAATAGATCGAACATAGTGGATGGTCAAAGTAGCTCAGTCACTCACGGTTTTGTTTTCTGGAAATTTTCTAGAAAATTTTGTGGGTTATTTCTGACAGTGGTTGACCGGAGATTTCGGCTAGATCTGTGGTTGTTAGATCAATGATATGTAATAGAGTTGTATCCTTGCATGTTTTCTACACACTAAAGCTCTTAGATCGCAAAAGCAGTTCATATGTTGCAAGTTATTATTGATCAAAAGTGGTTAGTCGGTCTGTGAAACCCCAGATTTTATGAATAAAAAATTAATTTTCTCGAAATAATTTTTTTATATTATGGTGTGAATTTGAGATAATATTATAGTTGTGGGTAGTATTTATAAATTTTGAAAGTATGCAAGTTGTTATATTATATTCGATTGGTCAGGGAATATTCTTTGTGTCGGAAAATATTCGTACGACGGTACAATTATTGGTGGACCCCACAACAGAATTATTGTCGGATTGAGAAAACGACAAAAATATTTTATTGAAAATAACGGCGGAAGTTTTACCGTTGATACTGTTGAACTACTGGGTAGTAAAAGTACAGTAATACGCGTTGTTGCATAGTAGCACACGGTATTGATTATTGATATTTATGTGAGAAGTCGCCCAGTTTGATTCAATTATTGTCGATTAATAATATGAATTATTATAGCGATAATGACGTTTTGTTTTATTCGTATTATTAACGTAATAAAACAGAAACATCTTTTTATATAAAACAGAATACTTTATTAAAGTTATTCTATAAATAGAATATATTATATTTTATTATGCATAGTGTCGCATAGTGTTTTGCATAGTGTTGCATAGTGTTTGCATAGTAAAAATCTTTTTATATAAATAGAATATATTATATTTTATTTAAAAGATTTTTCTTTAAATATGGACCGTCAGATTAAAGTAAATCAATCTGGACCGTTCATGGATTAGTTACTATGCATTCCATTTTCCTATAAATAGAAGCTCATTCCTTCATTATTTTCTTACGAATTCACTGAACTCTAGAGAGAGAAACTATAGAGAGATAGAAGAAAAGCTTTTTGCTACTTAACTTTTCTCTTCCTATATCCAGTTTCTGTTACGGTAGGGGGTGTTATTCTTTCTTATTCATGAAGAGAATTGTTGTTATTCCATTTCTTATTATTCTGTTGGAATAACCTGTATACGCGGTCAACCCTATACTTGGTGACATTCTTCTATTATTCTATTGGAACATCCTGTCTGTGTGTTTTATACCGGACCTGGTTCTGTCTTTATTATTATTCCGTTGGAACATCCTGTCTGTGTGTTTTACACCGGACCTGGTTCCGTCTTTATTATTCTGTCGGAATATCCTGTCTGTGCTATACGCCGGACCTGGTTCCATCATTTATTATTCCGCATTTATTATTCTGTTGGAACATCCTGTCGGTGTGAATTTCACCTGACCTGGTTCCGTTATTTAGTATTCTATTGGAATAACCTACCTGTGCGAAGTTCCGCATGCATGGTGATTTCTGTTGTTATTCCATTCTTTATTATACTCAGTTGGTTAAAGTTTTGACTTCTATACTCCATGAAATTTGTAGAATATCCTTGATATTTGCGCTTCATCCAGTATCTTTTCAGGAAAATATTCTTCTGAGCCTTCTTGAATTTTACACCACAAAACAGTATCGTGTGGACAATTTGGACGTTATTGGTTCATGGACAAATTAATTCTTGAACTTGTTTTATTAAATTCTTATATCATTGTCATCATCCTCATGTTTATGTTATGTTGAAAGTCATCTGTGGCCTGTAGTGCATAGATGGACTTGGTATGATTATGACCAGGGATTATTCGGTGTAATCATGACCGTAATGTTACAAATGATGTGGAAAAAGTCCTCATTGGCCCGTAGTGCATTGATGGACAGTTTTTGGTATGATTATGGCTATGGATTCTCTTCGGCCGTTGTGCAAAGATAATTGTTTTATAGCATGATCAGGACCGTTGATGAAAACACGATTATCTTTGGCCCGTAGTGCATGGATAATTCGTGGTCGTGATACTAAAGAATATCTTTGGCCTGTAGTGCAGGGATGATTTAATGATGTGGATTATTTATTGAGCTGAGTCTCAGCGATAAAAGTGATGAAAAACTTTTTAAATCATAAAAGATAGTAGATTCTATTCTCTACTTGACTCTTTTAATGGATTGCTTGTTCCGCTGCAGTTAAACTTGATGTCTATTGTATTTTATCAGTTTAACATTGTTGGAGGCTAATGATAATTTATTCTGCATTATCTTAGTCATAATATTTCTTACTGGGCTAGTTGAGCTCACCCTTTCTTTCACTGTTCTCTTCAGGAAATGAGAACATAGCAGGGACTAGTCGGGGAATGGAGTGACGGTCCAGAGGATAGCATTAGTAGTCCTCACTATTCTGAGAAATAGTGTATTAATAATTGTAATGAGGACTCCTTTTGAGTTTGTATGATCTCTAGTAGACAATTATTGTATTCAAACTCACATTTGTATTTTGTCGTATTATACACGACAGTGGTATTAGTAAGTTGTATTTGAATTTTGTACCATGTATCTGACAACTCAAGATGGATGATGTATACCTAATTTTGGGGGCGTCACAGTTGGTATCAGAGCTTAGGGATATGATCCCTGGCTAAGATGTGAGACTAGAACTAGGAGGGGAGAGACGGGGAATTCCTTCGCTAGTATGACCTACCTAAGTTTATGTGCTATTTAATTGGTCGGTCAAAGTATAGGGATAATATGTGATATGTTAATTAACCCTTATTTTGTGGCAGTGTTTGAAAATGGCATCCGAGAATGTTGAGAACATCAATGGAGCTCAGGAGACCGTTGAGTCCCCACAGATCAATAATCAGGACAATGTGCAACAGGATGGCGATAATCCTCTTGTAAACAACAACACTGATCAATTGACGAACGACGGTACGTTTAGGATCTTTTTAGAATTCATGCAACATCAGGCGAAGGCGACTCCTGTTCATAATGCAGGTAAAGACAATGGCAACCCACGGTTGGTCACCGCTAAGCAGTTCAAGGAGCTGGGACCACCGGAGTTTTTGGGAAAGCCAAAACCACTTAAGGCGGAGACGTGGTTAAAGCAGATCACCAAGATTTTTGATGTCTTGGGATGCTCCGAGGAGCAAAAGGTTCCTTTTGCCACCTTTATGTTGCGTGAAGAAGCAGATCATTGGTGGGAATCTGTAAAACGTTCCCAGACTGACGCACTCAAGATGTCTTGGGAGAAGTTCCAAGAGCTGTTCAACGACAAGTACTTTCCCGAAAGTATTCGTCACATGAAGGAGGTAGAGTTTATCAAGCTGGAGCAAAATAATATGACCGTGTTGCAGTACGAGGCTAAGTTTGTGGAGTTGTCCCGGTTTGCATCCCATTTGGTCGATAATGAGGAGCGAATGGCGCGAATGTTTCTGCGAGGTTTAAAACCCGATATATGTCAATACCTCATTTCTCATAAAATTTGTTTATATTCAGATATTGTGAATAGGGCTCAGTTAGTGGAGCGCGATAATGAGTTATCACAACCAAAAGGTAATGACCAGCAGCACGATAATAATCATACCGGTGGCAACGGCCATCGGAACAATGATAATCATCGCGGGGGAAATTATCATACCAAGAATGGTAACCACTTCGGTGGTAATCGTGGCCAAGATAATAGAAATGGACATTTCAAGAAGAGAAGGTTCAATAATGATGGAAAGACAGCAACGCCAGCACCCGTTTCAAAGGAAGAAGAACGCCCATCGGTCGTATATTTCAAATGCGGACAGGAGGGACACATCCGTCCAAACTGTACGCAGCAGTCCAAAGCATGCTTTAATTGCGGAAGAGAAGGTCACCTAGCTCGATTCTGTCGTATGATGAAGTCAATTCCAGCTGGGATAATGATGCCAAAGGATGTCCCAGACAAGCCAAAGCCGGTAGTTTAAGAGAGAGCGTTTTTTTTTTCTCTCGTGACGAGGAACCTGAATAACATTATCACGGGTAAGTTAATCATAAGCTCTTACGAAGTCTATACCGTGTTAGATACCGGTTCTACTCACTCTTTTATTTCACCTAGTTGTGTTCAATGTTTGTACTTAACTCCAGAGAAGTTAAACTTTGATTTATCTATTGAAACTCCATTGGGAGAAACCTTCGTTACCTCCACTGTTTATAAATCTTATTTGATTCAAATCGACACTTTCACGTTACGTGTTGATCTTGTCTCTTTGAAAATACTTGTCTTTGATGCTATTTTAGGAAACGATTGGTTAACTACTCATCATGTTTTTCGTAAGGTTGTTAGCTTTCATATTCCTAACCAACCTATTATGCGAATTCAAGCAACCAAACCACTAAATTCAATCATTGTCATATCAAGCCATAAGTAAAGAGCCCCGATCCTTTTATTGATGACTTCCTTGTGTGGAATGGACCGAAGCCAGACTTTCTGTAGGCGACGTCGTGAATAACGATAACAAGTTGATAGGTATCATTGTGAGGTGCTATCTAGGTTAAGGGATAGAAGTCACAGTTGGTATCAATGTGACGTACTATCCAAGTCTTGAATGGGAGTAACAGTTTTGAATGATATTTTTATCATTAATAAATTTCTTGACGTATTCCTGAAGACTTCTTAGCTTACCCCAGAGCGTGAAATCGAATTTGGTATTGACACCAGTACAAAACCCATTTCTTAAACCCTCAAATATTTTCTTCACCTAAAACGAACGTATAACGTGCCAAAGATGTTGGCTCGAGCTGTTGAAGATTACGATCGTACCATGCAATATTATCGTGGGAAAGCGAACATAGTAGCTGACGTGTGAGTAGAAGATCGTATGCGTTTACAAGTTCGAATATACCAACTCACGTGAAGATAACGAATATACAAGTAGAATCGACTTTAATCGACAAAGTTAAAGCCGCTCAAGCTACACACTCGGAGCTGAAGAATGTGAAGAATTAAGAAGGTTCAAGAGGGCGTTATTTTAGAAGCAAGAATTGACGAATAGATGAAGTCTAAACGCTTGATTTTATTGGCCCATTTGAAATTCTTGATTGAGTAGGAACTGTGACTTATAGACTCGTTTTACCGCCAAATATATTGCGTGTTCATAACGTTTTTTTTTTCGTATCGATGTTACGTAAATATGTGGACGACCCGAACCACATTATTAATTTAGAACCGGATGAGATAGCGGATGATTTAACGTTTGAAAAGATACGTGTTACAATCTTGGATAAGAAGAATCGTATTCAACACTCAAAGGTTATATCTCAAGAGTTAGAATTGGAAGTGAAGTCAAGGTATTCTCACCTGTTCGGCATACCAGGTACGTACGTAAATTTCGAGGGCGAAATTCCATAAGGAGGGGAGATTGTGAAACCCCAGATTTTATGAATAAAAAATTAATTTTCTCGAAATAATTTTTTTATATTATGGTGTGAATTTGAGATAATATTATAGTTGTGGGTAGTATTTATAAATTTTGCAAAGTATGCAAGTTGTTATATTATATTCGATTGGTCAGGGAATATTCTTTGTGTCGGAAAATATTCGTACGACGGTACAATTATTGGTGGACCCCACAACAGAATTATTGTCGGATTGAGAAAACGACAAAAATATTTTATTGAAAATAACGGCGGAAGTTTTACCGTTGATACTGTTGAACTACTGGGTAGTAAAAGTACAGTAATACGCGTTGTTGCATAGTAGCACACGGTATTGATTATTGATATTTATGTGAGAAGTCGCCCAGTTTGATTCAATTATTGTCGATTAATAATATGAATTATTATAGCGATAATGACGTTTTGTTTTATTCGTATTATTAACGTAATAAAACAGAAACATCTTTTTATATAAAACAGAATACTTTATTAAAGTTATTCTATAAATAGAATATATTATATTTTATTATGCATAGTGTCGCATAGTGTTTTGCATAGTGTTGCATAGTGTTTGCATAGTAAAAATCTTTTTATATAAATAGAATATATTATATTTTATTTAAAAGATTTTTCTTTAAATATGGACCGTCAGATTAAAGTAAATCAATCTGGACCGTTCATGGATTAGTTAATATGCATTCCATTTTCCTATAAATAGAAGCTCATTCCTTCATTATTTTCTTACGAATTCACTGAACTCTAGAGAGAGAAACTATAGAGAGATAGAAGAAAAGCTTTTTGCTACTTAACTTTTCTCTTCCTATATCCAGTTTCTGTTACGGTAAGGGGTGTTATTCTTTCTTATTCATGAAGAGAATTGTTGTTATTCCATTTCTTATTATTCTGTTGGAATAACCTGTATACGCGGTCAACCCTATACTTGGTGACATTCTTCTATTATTCTGTTGGAACATCCTGTCTGTGTGTTTTACACCGGACCTGGTTCTGTCTTTATTATTATTCCGTTGGAACATCCTGTCTGTGTGTTTTACACCGGACCTGGTTCCGTCTTTATTATTCTGTCGGAATATCCTGTCTGTGCTATACGCCGGACCTGGTTCCATCATTTATTATTCCGCATTTATTATTCTGTTGGAACATCCTGTCGGTGTGAATTTCACCTGACCTGGTTCCGTTATTTAGTATTCTGTTGGAATAACCTGCCTGTGCGAAGTTCCGCATGCATGGTGATTTCTGTTGTTATTCCATTCTTTATTATACTCAGTTGGTTAAAGTTTTGACTTCTATACTTCATGAAATTAGTAGAATATCCTTGATATTTGCGCTTCATCCAGTATCTTTTCAGGAAAATATTCTTCTGAGCCTTCTTGAATTTTACACCACAAAACAGTATCGTGTGGACAATTTGGACGTTATTGGTTCATGGACAAATTAATTCTTGAACTTGTTTTATTAAATTCTTATATCATTGTCATCATCCTCATGTTTATGTTATGTTGAAAGTCATCTGTGGCCTGTAGTGCATAGATGGACTTGGTATGATTATGACCAGGGATTATTCGGTGTAATCATGACCGTAATGTTACAAATGATGTGGAAAAAGTCCTCATTGGCCCGTAGTGCATTGATGTACAGTTTTTGGTATGATTATGGCTATGGATTCTCTTCGGCCGTAGTGCAAAGATAATTGTTTTATGGCATGATCAGGACCGTTGATGAAAATACGATTATCTTTGGCCCGTAGTGCATGGATAATTCGTGGTCGTGATACTAAAGAATATCCTTGGCCTGTAGTGCAGGGATGATTTAATGATGTGGATTATTTATTGAGCTGAGTCTCAGCGATAAAAGTGATGAAAAACTTTTTAAATCATAAAAGATAGTAGATTCTATTCTCTACTTGACTCTTTTAATGGATTGCTTGTTCCGCTGCAGTTAAACTTGATGTCTATTGTATTTTATCAGTTTAACATTGTTGGATGCTAATGATAATTTATTCTGCATTATCTTAGTCATAATATTTCTTACTGGGCTAGTTGATCTCACCCTTTCTTTCACTGTTCTCTTCAGGAAATGAGAACATAGCAGGGACTAGTCGGGGAATGGAGTGACGGTCCAGAGGATAGCATTAGTAGTCCTCACTATTCTGAGAAATAGTGTATTAATAATTGTAATGAGGACTCCTTTTGAGTTTGTATGATCTCTAGTAGACAATTATTGTATTCAAACTCACATTTGTATTTTGTCGTATTATACACGACAGTGGTATTAGTAAGTTGTATTTGAATTTTGTACCATGTATCTGACAACTCAAGATGGGTGATGTATACCTAATTTTGGGGGCGTCACACGGTCTGTTCATCAATTCTGGGAAACCCAAAAATGAAGAACAACCTCTGACAGTAAGTTTGGACGATTATATCTGTTTGGTGTTATGTGATTTGTCCATGTTGATTGTTGTATCTTGTAGTCTTGTATTTGTACTACATGATCAGACAAAAACTGAGTCCATAATCACGACACACACTGAGTTATTCATGGTCAAACCTAGTCACTCGGTTCTGACATTGAAATTCTGGGTTTGATGAAGAACACCAACAGCGACGCTTTCTGTCGCTAAAGCCCTATAGTGACAGTTTATTTTATTTTTAATTTCTGTAATTTCTGAAAATTGATTAAAAATAGAAAATTAATTATAAAAATTACAAAATTAGTTTTAAAAGTTATTTTAAATTATGAAAAATAACTTTTAATTATTTGGGATATTTTTCATTAATATTTATAATTATTTGGATATTAATAATATTTAATTTATTTAATTAGTGTATTAAATAAATTAGAGAAAATGATTTTAATTATATAAAAATCATTTTTAAAATGAATAAAGTGTTTAAAAATATTTTGGGTTAATTTTTGATAACTTTTAATATTTTGTGATGAATTTCATTAATTAATTAATATTAATGATATTTTAGTTATTTAATAAGTGTATTAAATAATTTGCGAAAAAAATAGAATTTAATTATTTAAAATCATATAAAAATGATTTAAAGTATTATAAAAATATTTTAAGTTATAATTTATAACTTTGATATTTTGTCATGAAAATATTAATAATTTTATATTAATTATATTAGATTTATTTAATTGTTAAATTAAATAAATAAGTTAAAAATGATTTTATTGATTTAAAAATCATTTTAAATGGGAATAAAGTGTTAGAAAGTATTTTGACTTTACAAAATATATTTTCTATATTTTTGGAGAATTCTCATTAATGATATTAGTTTTATTAAATGATCATATTAAATAATTTAGTTACAAATGATTTTATTATTATAAAATCATTTTTAAATAAAGATAAAGTGTTTAAAAATATTTTAAGTTATAAAATATAATTTTTAATATTTAAAGGATAATTTCATTAATTATTTGATATTAATGATATTTATTTATTGATTTATGATATCAAATTTATTTAATAGTTATATTAAATAAATAATTTTAAAATGATTTTATTTATTTAAAAATCATTTAAAAAGGATATTTGTGATTTAAAAATATTTTAAGTCATAATTAATGACTTTTAATATTTAGATAATAGTTCATTAATATTGAAATATTAATGGTGATTATTTAATGATGATTTTAAATGTTTTAAAAATCATTTAAGGATAATATAAATGTTTTAAAAATATTTTGAGTTATTATACATAACTTTAATATTTTGGCAATGGTTTTATTAATAGTTTGATGTTAATTGAATAGAATTATTTGGTATTTAGATCATTTAATAATGATTATGATATTTCAAAAATTATGATAAATGATAATAATTATTTTAAAATTATTATAAGGTCATGAAAAATAGTACGACTGTTATTTAAGTTAACTATTTGGATATTGAACTTTGAGATAGAGTTTTAGACTCGATATTTAACCGATAAAGCTGTCGGTAGACCGACATGTTTCAGAAATTGATCTGGACTTAGATAATCTAGTTAGTTAACTGTTTATTTGTGATTTAATGGTGGTTAAAATTGTGTGACAATGTGATTAGGAATGAGTTGATGTTAGTTTGTGATGCCATGATTGTTGAACATGTGTGATAAGGTGATTAGGTTATGTGCTGACTGCGAAATGCAGTACTATGTGTTATGGTATATTGTTCTAATCGAACGAATGATTTGATTAATGATAGGCCGTAATAGAAAGATAGAACTAAGTTGAGAATTGTAAGCAGCGCATCAGGCAAGTATCCTAACTTTGCATTTTCTTTATGCAATGGACAGAAGTGAGAAGTTTAGAATTATTATTATTAATGTACAGATTGTTAAACCTATATTATATACACCCTTTGATTATCAACATGTTAGTATATGATAATTCGGATATATATTATGTTCATTAATTTCTAGAAATAATTATACAAGTGTCCCCACTTGGATAATCATTGTATTTAATCACATGTTGATACACCTTTGATATACATATATGTTGAATTATAGATAATTGTTGAACAAGATAAGACCTTTGTTATGAAAACCCGACAGGTATGAAAATCCCGATAATGGAAAAAATTTTATGCGTCCAAGGCGGACAGAGTGAACGATAACATCGTTCTTGTACATGTAGTATTGATCAATACAGAGTACAACGGGGCAGATCACCCTCCGTGCCCGTAAGTCATGACGGTTTACAGATGAATTTCTGTTTAAACCTTTTCGAAAATAAAAACAATGTTCATAGTATGTCACAGAAACCCCATGTATAGTCAATACGTATTTTCAAAAATTTGAAACAGGGTTGTTATGTTATTGTTATTGGTACAGATTACTTCACAACTATTGACCGGTTGTAGAAGAATATTATAAAGAAAACATTTAAATTCTTTCAACTTATATATATATATATATATATATATATATATAAATACTTGCTGGGCACTCAAATGCTCATCCTTGCTTAATTTAAATATTTTCAGATAAGTGTGAACAATCAGAAGGATCGATCAAGAACAAGTGAAAAGGAAAGCAAACAGATTAGGTTTATAGTGTCATATAGTAAAGGTTGCGTACTTGGGATTAAACTCTGATAAAGGTAAGATAAGTTTATAATTTAAATGTAGCTTTACTGACTACAGGTGGTTAAGTGGAAAAACGCCAAAACCCAGGTGGCTATCTGAACTTTACCCATAAATAAATACACTGAAGAATAGCTTATATCACCCACAGTAAAATAACACCTAAGATTTATAATAAATAATAATAATCTGAAAATGAAATCAAACCTCTAAATTAAAACCAATAATAGTAGCATCGGCAACCCACCAAATCTCAAAGAGCAAAAACCCAACAAAGTGATAGGATATCCACTACTTCTATCTGAAAACAAAGTGTTCTGTCCATAAGAAATTCGTATGATATAAAGTTGATTATTCAATTAATAAGAGAGTTCCAAAAAATGAATTTGCCACTATACCCAACAGAGAAGAAATACCCATTACCAAGAACCCAAAGATCCATGAGGAAAAGTTTCAATTCCAAAATAGATCAGCAATATAAAGTCCTTAAAACTAAAAACATAAATTTTCAATTAGATTTAAGCAAGTAATCCACAACCTCACAACAAACCATCACTTCAAAAAAAAAAATCAAACAAAAAGTAACCCAATAAAAATCATACTGAATTAACAACCACAAATGAACATTAAAATCAAATTTTCCCATACCAAAATAACCCAAAAGAGATTAAGCGTGATTGAACCCAGATGACAACCCATAGACACAATCAAAAAGCCCAACAAAACAAAACCTAATCATTAGAAGATAGTCACAATCACTAATAATCAGAAACCCACACAACAAAAAGAGCTTAAATCAATGTAGACATTGTATCTATTATATAAATGCAGTTTAAGAAAGAAACAGAGTAAGCCACATAAATCAAATAAAGTATTAGACCTTTGAAATTTTGAATTACCTTTTTAGTTCACAAATTGCTTAATCGCATAATTAGAATCCAAATAAATCATAGCAGAAACTTCAGTAAAATAAGACAAATGATTGTAGATGCATGCCAAATTCCTTTTTCTTCTTCAGGTCATGTTCCTCTTTAATTATATTATGGAGGTCTTAGAAGAGGATTTAGTGTCTGCTTGGTCATACTCATTTTAGGCTTTCTATCCAGTATTAGAGTTTATTTGTGGATTTATGATTGTGATTTGCATGTGTATTCCAATTCCAACTCTTGAGAGGATGAAGCACAATTCTTCTTCTCTTCTTCTGTTTCATATTTATTATTAAGTATACAAATCCATACACAAACCACCAACTCCAGCTCAAATTCTTCCTAAGCCAACATTGTTCTGTTTTTATTAGCTGTGGCCTTCAGGTTTATCAAACCAATATACTCCACATCCAAAATTTACGCCTACCTGTCCCTTATTTTATTTGCAAGTCTGCCTGTTTTCATATCAAGGAATTATG
Organism: Panax japonicus; assembly: GCA_020205505.1. Taxonomy (NCBI): domain Eukaryota; kingdom Viridiplantae; phylum Streptophyta; class Magnoliopsida; order Apiales; family Araliaceae; genus Panax; species Panax japonicus. Next base: position 57,846,030 of record CM035110.1, read on the forward strand.
TGATCAAAAGTTGCAATAAAACTTAATTGAAGAGGCAATATCCAAAGTACAACACTGAAGTGTCTGATGTATTTCCGTTTCATTTATTTCACGATGTTTTTTGAATAGTTGATTGTGTCATGAAAATTTAGGAAAATAGCTGCTACATCTTAGTCTAGTTAATTTGAAGTTTTTTTTTTGGTAAATTAGGTGAGTGGAAGTGGGTTGGCTAAAGTGTGTACTATATTATCAATTTTTTGTTGTTAGGTATGGGTTGTAAGTAGGATTCAGGTTCTGAGGTATAGAAATGTTTGCCTTTTTTCTGTAAACTTTGCTTGACTATCTTATTTATCACTTTACGATTTGTATACATACAGTAAATAATAAGATATTAATTAACTTTATTAGCGTGAGGCAGTTTGAGTCATGAGTTAATTATAATTGAGGCAATGCGCCATGAGTCAATTATAGCAAAAATCACAACAGAAAACAAACTCTAAAATTATGGTCCTATTGCATATACACATACAAAGATATATTAATGAGCAACAACCTGAGGTGTTATGGCTTCTTGAACAATTTGAAGAGCAAAATCTACCGGTGGACCGGGTTGCAATATAGTCTTCCTAAACAAATCCTGACAATTGAAAAACAATTTAACCTGACTATGCAATTGTTTATAAACAAATCAAAAGAAGTAAATAGTATACAAAATTACACTTCCAAAATGCCCAATTAACCCTCAACCATGATTAAGATTTGGAAACTGAAGCAACCAAACACAATCACCGGAAAAGAAAACCAAAAGAAGAAGAAGCAAAAATTGCTAGTCCCAAAACCCAAAACACAGATCTTCCAAAGATATGTAAATGGTTCCAATCAAACCGTAGCAAATAAGTTTGTACTATAAGGCAGAGGTAGTCGAAAATACCATTTCTTGAGAATGAGACAAAAAACATAATGCTCTAAATTTCTATCAACATAGAGGATTTTGGTATCCTATAAAATATATACTCTAAGGCACCACTACAAATTAAAAATAAAATAGTAGTAATAAATAAATACACTGAAGAATAGCTTATATCACCCACAGTAAAATAACACCTAAGATTTATAATAAATAATAATAATCTGAAAATGAAATTGAACCTCTAAATTAAAACCAATAATAGTAGCATCGATAACTCACCAAATCTCGAAGAGCAAAACCCAAACACTAACGGTTAAGTGGTAGGATATCCACTACTTCTATTTGAAAACAAAGTGTTATGTCCATACGAAATTCGTAAAGCTGATTATTCAATTAATAAGAGAGTTCAAAAAAATGAATTTCCCACTATACCCAACAGAGCAGAAATACCCATTACCAAGAACCCAAAGATCCACGAGGAAAAGTTTTAATTCCAAAATAGATCAGCAATATAAAGTCCTTAAAACTAAAAACACAAATTTTCAATTAGATTCAAACAAGTAATCCACAACCTCACAACAAACCATCACTTCAAAAAACAAAATCAAATAAAAAGTTATAGAATGGAAATAATTGTCATATACTCCATACGAAATTTGTGAGATTATAACAGATATAAGAGAGTTTACCTCAAGTTTAATAAATTATAATTATATCCTTCATCTGTCTTACTCCTTCATCTTTAGAACTCCATTTCCTCCTAGTAAATACACATAATGTAATAGTCCCATGCACCTGCTTATCAATAATATAGAAGAATAAGGAGTGGCCAATAATGGCTAGGGGAGAGGTATTGTACCATGACAGGAAATTTGTGGGACTCTTCAAGTGACCAACGCGTGATTGGATCGCAAGTGTTAGAGGGAGGAGAGTGAGGAAGAGGAGGAGTTTGGAGGTGTAGGATTGGTGGGCGGATGAAGGTTGGGGTCTGGTAGAATAAGAATACAGACTCATCATTGCTATGGAAGATGCACAAAGAGTGGAGAGAAATTGGAGTTTAAGTGAAGTTAACATGAAATGTATAACAGTTAATCATAGCAACTAAAAATCAACTTAGCAGTCCATATAATTTCCAAGTTATCCAACCAATTACCACCCAGTTTGTTATTAACGATGAAGAGGAAAAGGATTGGAAAGAGTCTAAAGTTATTTACCTGGCTAGCTTAGTGATTGGTTTTGCTTTGTGTTTGGCCTCTCTTTTTCCCTTCTTTCCAGTGGACTCTCTTTCTCTTCCTCACCGTGTATGCTTCGGTTTTGGAAACTCAGGTATTAGTGAAGCTAACTGATTTCAAGGGTTAGATTTATATGACGTTGACTAAAAATAATATACAAAACATCATAAAATTAATTAACCTCCACAATGATGAAAGTGTTTCTTCTATTTAACAATAACACGTCTCAGTCTCTCCAACCTACAGAGATGTTATGAATTTAGTAATTTACTAGCTATAACACACTCTTACATTTTTTGGACTTTTTTCAGTGAATTTTCTCTAGGAAATAATTTTTTTGTCTATGTTTATATTCTGTATGTACTCTGTTTGGCCTCTTTTTGAGGCTTCTAATGAATTTATGACTCATTAAGACTAAAATTTATGTTATGAATCAAAAGAATAGAAACTAAACATGACTAAATACCCAATATAACTTGAAACTCAACACCGACATTCAATCCCTAAAAGTTCTAAATTCCATCCCTTCAAATCGTAATCCAGCATACTTCACAATGCACTAAATTAAATATTTCAGGGATATATAAAAACTATAAATAAAAAACTATTAAAACCTCAAAAAAGATGCGAAGAGTACATGAATGTTAATATCATAGCTTCAATATCTGCGAACTGACGAATGACAATCCAGAACAATGACATCAGTGCGATGCCTTACTCAAAATGAAATAGGAACACATCCAACATTAAAAAGAGCAGAAAAATAAAATTTTAAGTAATTTGTGCAGTTCACCTTTTCCTATGTGGCGAGCAGCGCACTTCCTTAGGAGAAATCCAAGAAAGCCATGTCTGGGATGCTCAAACTTCCTGTGAGACATTCTTCTCCTCCTTCAATATTCATACAAAGGAAAAAAATTATCAACATATAAAATAAATCATAACAATGTAATATTCTTATTTTATACATTCTCAAAGTCCTTTCATCAAGTCTAGTTACATCCCCATTTACTAATTACTAGATCTATTCAGAACAGAGCAAAAAAAAAAAGGTTTTATTCAAAATACAAAATTCAGAGTTTAGAAAAAGGAAATAAAGGAGAAGCATAAATACCAAAAACCAAAAAAAACTTAAATACCGAGCAGATAATAAAATAGATTAATAAAACTCATATAATAAGGCCCCAGTTAACAACGGAAACTTAACATTCAAAATTTATTAAAATTAGGTACGTATGAAAAATACATATCATTACTCATATACGATCTAGAGTACAATCAACAGAGCTTATGTGAAAAAAAGCAAGCAAGCAAGCAAAAAACCTAAGCTTGAAATCTACTTTATTAAGCTGATACGAAAGACAGTCAAACAGAGCCTAAAACAAGTTTTACAATTTCATATCAATTTGAAGAGAAAAAGATTTCATAAATTATCATTTAAAAATGATACGATAATGAAAAGTTAAAGGGCTTAAAAAGCATCAAACTTTTTACGAATAAAGTAGTGGAAAAAGCATCCTCTATACAACTTGATTGTATACATCTAACAACTACATTGATTTACTTATCAGGAAGATGTTAAGTTGACCGCTAAAGCAACCAACTATCCACTACCGCTAAAGTAAGCTGCAAAACAAAAATCCATCAGGATTCTAACAGTCTCACGTCAATTAGAGTGAGAATGACTACTAATAAGAAAGGAATTATCTTAATAAGTATGCAAATATATCATTGTATTACCAAAATACAGACATATTTACAAATCTAAACACCTCTATTAAAATACATACATTTTCTGTACCAGTAAAACCCAATTAAGTAAAATTAACCCATCAATTTTTAGCTAACCATGAAAGAGATCACAAAATTTCAACTAACAGATCCAAAATCAAACAAATCATTGTCCACTTCAAATTTACCTGTATTTCAAAGATCAGAGACAATTTCCCACATGGGTATCAACAAATCTGATGGGAAAAAAAGAAACATCAAGTTATGAGTGACTAATGGGTCAGAACAATAATTTCTTGGGGATTGAAATTATGGGTTTGCAATAAAATTGTGGTTGGATCTAAGGAGAACTGAAGGGAATCAACTTTACCCTTGAACATTCCGGAGGGTCTGATTGAATCTGGAATCCAGGCTTGAAGCAAGAGAATTGGGATTTTCTTCTTCTTTTCTGTTGGTATTGTTCATGGTGCTCTTGTTGTTTCCTTGGCAAAAGCTTGCATGATTTGTGCTATCTCTTCCACCATTTGACTTCTCTTTAGTATTTTTCAAGCGCCATTAACCCCAAAATGCCCAAACTTAGAAAACTCAACTGAAAACTAAACCCCTTTTCAAGTCTCTTTTATTTTAGAAATCTACTTTAAGCTATCAATATAGATACATCTAAAATGAATCTACCTAGCTACATGATAAATCGAATTACATGCAATGTCAATATCAAGACTACAATTAAAACCATAAAAAGTAGAAATGAAAAATAAAGAACAAAAGCAAAGTACCAAATTCAAATGGAAATGAATGGATTAAATAGATTAAATGTGTAGAAGAGATGTTTGGTTTAGAGATTAGATAGAGAATTAACCTGGGTGTGATCTATGAAGCTAAATGTGTAGAAGAGATGTTTGGTTTAGAGATTAGATAGAGAATTAACCTGGGGTGTGATATATGAAGCTGCTGGGACGTGAGTAGCTTAAATTTCTTACTTTCTCTCTTTTAGATTCCTTCTTCAATTTCTTACTTTCTCTCTGATGGGTAGATTGACAGAGAAGAAGCGAGTGAAACCCTTGTTTTAAGTTTAAACCCCCTCCGTGTTGTGTTTTGTTGAGGAGACTACAACCATGGTGGATTTTTCGGTTTGAGAGAGATCGAATCAATGGAGGAAACATTTTTGAATTCAGATCTTAGGTCTTGGGTTTTGGGTTAATTGGTCTCTGTCTACAAAAATGAATCCATCTATTCTTTTAAGTTTCCAAATTTTCTTACTTCGACCAATAGATAAAGAAAAAGAAGTGATTTGGGTAATTATTACAATATGTATGCACAAATGAAACGAAGTAATCGTACCATGTGCAAGTGTGGATACGTGTGGGCGTATGAGTTTTTTTTTTTATGTTTTTTGGGTATTAGGGGTTTAGGGATTGCTAATGAATGGGAAAGTCCACTGGTGGAGGAAGAGGAAAGAAGGTGATGATTTTAAAAAAAAAACTTTAATAGACTAGAGCGGGAAATTAATATTTTCAAAAACACTTGTGTTTTGTATAGATAGAACTTATAACAGCTGTAACTCTTAAACTCACATGAGGATCGTTCCCCTTTGCCCGTTGGTGTTAGTTTTCACCATCAACAACCTAAATAAAATAATGTAGAACATATATTTGGTCCTGTAACACTATAAAAATTTTGAAACCCAAAGCAAGAATGTCTACGCAGATATAATAATTGCATGTTTAAATTATAAATAGTTGGCATGGAAACTAATAAATAAACATCAAAAAATGGGATATAAGAAACATCACTTTTTTCAGAACCACAAACATGACATCACATATGCCTCCCAGTGTCTTGATAAAAAAATCAAAATAATAGATATAAGAGAGTTTACCTCAAGTTTAATAAATTATAATTATATCCTTCATCTGTCTTACTCCCTCATCTTTAGAACACCATTTCCTCCTAGTAAATACACATACATGTAATAGCCCCCTGTGCCTGCTTATCAATAATATAGAACTTATTCAATTTTTCCCTCAATTTGAATAGAACCATTTACATTATGTATGGTATTTTGGTTGGTAAATATCCCAAACTAAAATACACCATTTTGTTCTTCGGGGGTCATCTTTAGATTTTCATTTAAAGACATGTAAATGGTTCCATTCAAACCGTAGCAAATAAGTTTGTACTATAAGGCAGAAGTAGTCGAGAATACCATTTCTTGAGAATGAGACAAAAAACATAAAGCTCTAAATTTCTATCAACATACAGGGATTTCGGTATCCCATAAAATATATACTCCAAGGCACCACTACAAATTAAAAAAAAATAGTAGTAATAAATACACTGAAGAATAGCTTATATCACCCACAGTAAAATAACACCTGAGATTTAAAATAAATAATAATAATAATCTGAAAATGAAATTGAACCTCTAAATTAAAATCAATAATAGTAGCATCGGCAACCCACCAAATCTCAAAGAGCAAAACCCAATTACTAACGCTTAAGTGGTAGGATATCCACTACTTCTATCTGAAAACAAAGTGTTCTGTTCATACGAAATTCGTATAATATAAAGCTGATTATTCAATAAATAAGAGAGTTCAAAAAAAAATGATTTTGCTACTATACCCAACAGAGCATAAATACTCATTACCAAGAACCCAAAGATCCATGAGGAAACGTTTCAATTCCAAAATAGATCAGCAATATAAAGTCCTTAAAACTAAAAACATAAATTTTCAATTAGATTCAAGCAAGTAATCCACAACCTCACAACAAACCATCATTTCAAAAAACAAAATCAAATAAAAAGTAACCCAATAAAAATTATACTTAATTAACAACCACAAATGCACATTAAAATCAAATTTTCCCATACCAAAATAACCCAAAAAAGAGAGTGGAGAGAAATTAGAGTTTAAGTGAAGTTAACAGGAAATGTATAACAGTCCATACAAAGCTAGCTTAGTGATTACATTAGACACTTTAAGCTAAGTAGGAGAATCCCACTTAATACAAAGCTATAAATTCTAGACAGGTTTGTCTTGGCAAATGTAGCTAATCACAAACTCATATATTAAGTAATTCCACGTGCTTGTGTAAGAGGACAAATCAACATTCAGGAGGAGTGAAACAGTTGAAAAAGATGAGTAACAGGCAATTAGAGCTTTAAGAATTCAGCAAACAGGAAGCAACCACTTTTCTTTAGCATTTTTCAATTTTTTTCCATCTTTTTATTGCAAAAATTTGCAAACAAATGAAATAAAATACAAAAATAAGTGGGAAGGAAGCAGAAATAATTATAAATGAGTGGAGAATAAAGCTTACCTGGGAACACTGGGAAAGAAGTTTTCCTCATGCAACCCCAACATCTGACTTCAGCTGCCGTTTCTTGGCTCGATTCACTGATACATTTGGCTTAGTCTTCTCCACATCAATTAGAGAATCACCTAAAAATTCAACAAAGAACATAAATTCAGCATAATTCAAGAAAGCCAAAGTGCATGCAACAAAGAAAGACCTCACCTAAAGACATTGGGGACAACAAAGGCTCACTGCTAGATATTAGTGGTGAAGATAGGTTTTGATTATTTTTTTCGTCATGTTTGTTTCTATAACTGCAAGAAGGGGAAAGGCAGAGAGATTACTCTGCATTTATTTAAATTGTCACCACCCTTCCCACTTGACCTAATGAGAGATTCCTTTATTTTTGTTTGGCAGTTCATCTTTTGAAAAGAACCATGATGAAATTGATTTTGAGTTTTTGGGGAATATTAGAGGCAAAGACTGGAGGATTTAGACAAATGTTTATGGAAATGGTAGCACAAACATAGGCAGAGAAGAGAGATATGGCCTGTGGTTTGATCCTTCAGAAGAGTTCCACCAATACAGTATTCTTTTGACTGATAATCAAATTGTGTAAGAAATCATAACCTTCCAAAAATTATTAGGCTTTTTCTAAATTTAGTTACACCCTTTATTTCAAACCATTGGGTTACTTTATCATATCTAGCATAATCTAATAATTATTCTTCAACTAAAGTTTGTTACCATAATTTAATTTTTACTATGTTAACTTCTTTTAGCGTTGAAGCATGTTGTTCTTCTTAGGCGCTCTACCTTGATATATGTCTATACAATAAAGAGAATATAATCAGTAAAAGAAATTCAAATCTTTCTTTGATTTTGTGTGACAGTTCAATTTAGTTACATGTTCAATATGATAAAGATGTGATAAAAACGCTTGCTTACTGGATATTCTGATAATTAAACTGACAAAAGCTAAACTTCTGGATGCAATATGAATATATATGATGGAATGGATTAAAACTGAATATAAATATGAATAATGCAATAAAACTAAATATAAATAGTGATAATGCAATAAACTCGGTGTATATATATACGATCGAATGGATTAAAACAAATATAAATAGTGATAATGCAATAAACATTGTTTGGTTATTTCACTATATATACTAAGTTTCTGTTAGTATTTCTAGTTTGTAATGTGTCGACATGCTGTTGTGATAAATTTGTTTCAAAATCTGAAACCATGTGTGATATGTCTCAACTTGAGCTCTTTCGAGTCTACACACTTTGCTTTTTGCTACGATCACCTCCTGGTGTTTCAGCCATTCCTGATTTACTTTAAGCCTTACAATAACTCTTGGAAGTAGTAATCCTTTCATAAACTATATGTGGATATGGGAATTATGAAGTGGTCCACCAAATGCAATTCACTTTTGCCATTGTATAATAATATTAAAATCATTTAGTTTAAAAAAAAGAAAAGCAATTAGATGATGCCTAACATCTTAAAACTTGAAAAAAAAACTAATAGTAAATTCAAAATTTTTGTGCACTCATCTTTTCAGCAACCAAAATAATATCTTCTTCAGTTCTTTTTTGAGTGGTCTTCATTTCCATACCAAGCAATGTTATGTCTCCAAAAAGCAAACTTTATATTTAATTAGGGTATTGAGAATGACAACAACTCATGATATTCTATTTATTATTTATATATCACAACAATTTAATTATCTATGCAAAACTAATTTTAGTGAATCTACTAAAAATGTAATTTCAAAGTGTTCCTTCATCAAGCTTCTTAATCAGATCAGTGTTTTCAATCTGTTTGTTTGAATTCCCTTTAATTCATATACCATCTGATTCTTTCATTGCTAGATATTAGTGGTGAAGATTGGTTTTGATTATTTTTTTCATCATATTTGTTTCTATAACTGCAAGAGGGGGAAGGGCAGAGAGATTACTCTCTATATAGGCTCACCTTCCACTCCCGCATCCGCAGATTTCTCTGGCTGCGTCGAATCAGACTGTTTTAAAGTCGAAACAAATGATTGAACCTCCTGGTCTCTAGATTTGACACCAGAATCCTTCACCAGACCTAGGGTTTCTACAGGCGGCATTTCATTAGTGGAGGGGGAGGTCTCAATCGCGTGTGACACCAATCAAAACAAATCAAACTCATAAAATTCACACATATAAATAGAGAGATGCGTGAATTCAAATAAAGCCCAATTGAAACTGTAATTGCTATTTGCAGAAGACAGAAATCTACTTATTCTTTTAGAGGGACATGGATAAATAATCAGCAATTTGTTTAAAGACATGAATTGATAAATTAAGCACACAAACTAACGGAATTGACATTGTCGATCAGAGAGGCGTTGGCGTGGGGAACCTCTTCAACCTCCCAACATTCCGAAAGTTTGAAGCGCAAGGTGGTAATGGTGGAGGAGTTGTGGAACAGAACAGGCGGCTACGACAGAGGATTTTGACTTCTCTTTCTTCTTCTCGGAGTGGGAGAGCTCGAGAAGGTTTAATTGAGATGGTAAAGGGATTGAGATTATGAGGATTAGATGTAGAATGGGTTAGGATGGATAGGTATAATAAGGTTTGGTAGTTCGATTGACAAAGAGAACGAAGAAGCAAGTGACTGAAGCAAGTCTAAACCCCCTCCGTGTTTTGTTATAATTTTTTGAAGGGTTAGATTTATCCCAAAGTTTTGATGGTCAAGATCTTTTAATAGGCTTTGAGCGGGATATTAAGTTTTTTCAAAAACAGTACTGTTTTTGTGACGCCCCCAAAATAGGTATACATCACCCATTCTGAGTTGTCAATACATGATATAGAAACGATTACAATTTTATTAATACAACAATAAAACTGTGAGTTTAAATACAAATATTATCTTCTAGACAATATCTATACCCAAATAAATCCTCATCATAATTATTTATATATTATTTTACAAAAATGGTGAGTACTACTAAACAACTCTCTCTATAACCATCATTCCATACCCCGACTCGTACTCGCTACATTCTCGCCTCCTGAGAAGAAAAATGGAACAAAAAGGAAAAGGGTGAGCTCAACTAGCCCAGTAAAGAACATTATGACTAAGATAATATAAAACAAATTTTCGTTTGTCTTCAACAGAAAAAAATCTGAGATAATATAGTAAATAACAAGTTTTAGATCAATATTTGCAGCGGAAAATAATAATTCATAGAAGAGTTACGTAGAGAATGAAATCTACTAGTATCTACGAATTTAACAGTCCATCAACAGTATTTTTATCCATGTAACATCAATCAATTCACATCTTGAATCATATATTCATCTTTTCACTACAGGTCAAAGATATTCATCAGTTGGTCATGTTCATCTCAACACCTGTTCATCTTTGCACTACGGCCAAAGATATTCATAATAAAAACAACCATCTTTGCACTACAGGCCAAAGATATTCAGTAACATCATCATTTAGGACTGAGGATGATGAAAAATATTTTTAAAGAAAACGAATCCAGTGAAACAAAAGAACAAATATTAAGGATTCGTACTTTAAATAATCTGAGTTCAAAAATACTTCATAAATAATCATATTGAAGTAAAATTCAAAAATGATCAAAATATTGATACAAACAAAGCTAGTATCCATAATAGATATTTTGGACGAAAAGGAAAAATTTTATTTTTCAATGAATAGTGCTGTATTCGTGAATAGTGTCGTATACATGAATAGTGTCGTATACGTGAATAGTAACCCCGACACAAAAAGTTCTAAATTTGATTAAAAGTTCAAACCAATATTTCGACATAATGATATTGAAGAAAATAATATCATTTTAAAAAAATAATATCCCTTACCTCGAAAGAATAGTACTTCTGGCTGGACTACTGAATAAAGTGCTGAAGAAACTTACACCGTATAGCAACACTCAAAGTATCAAAATACTCACAAGAATACGCTCAATATATAGAGAGAGAAAACTTCAGTTTCTGGTGTAATTTTCAATTCTAACCTAAGCACCCTATTTATATGAAAATGCTTAGAACACCAAAGCATAAAATTTAATAAAATATTATAATAATTACAAAATTTTCCTATGCCCACTTTTACTAATTGAACTCAGCACTTTGCACATGTTTGTGTAGCCCACCAAACACAAAAACGTTTTTCTTATTTAAATTATTTTAAACTTCCAAAAATCAATTATTTCGAAATTTTGGAACTTCAATAATTCATAATAAATAGTCCTTTATCAGAAAAATTCGAACCACATGTCCTTTCCATAGGAAATTTCATTTTCTACAACTTTGTAAGTTTAAGTTTTTCCAAATTCTAAACAGAAATTGACCGAAATTCACAAACGAGCGATTTTATAGGCTATAATCAAATTTCAGTCAAGAAATGGGCTCCACAAACATGAAAAACATGTTTTAAATATTTTTAGTAACAAAAATACTCCTCCTCCTCATATATTCATATATTCTACAATCATTGTAAAAATATCACCATTATTATATTATTAAAAATATAATAATATATTTAAATGAATTATTTTATCAGAAAAAGATAAAATATTTATTTTCAACAATTGTCATATTAAAAAATTTCTCCATCTATATCCACATAAAATTAATATTTTCATCATCATATAAATTAATAATTAATTATTTACAAATAATATTACAGAATCACAATACTGACAACCAGGCAGTTCCCAGGATAGAGGGGGCTTTCCAATAAGGATTTCTCCTTACTGGCGCGCAATTAGATGACATAACCTCTCCTTAGACAGAACTTTCTAGACATTGCCAACAATGTTATCCAATAATATTATTCAGATAATATGAATTATTGCTCCGATAATGAAAATACTATGTAATGACAATTATTGAAACAACAGTAATATAAAATATCAATGCAGCAATTATTGAATCAATAAAATAAAATACTGAACAGTAATTACTATAACAATTATTGAGTAGTGTCTTCTTACGTAAGAATCAATAATTGGTGCAATATCGTGTGCTACTGTGTTTTAACCACCGAGTATTTCAACAGTATTAACGGTAACAACTACCCGTTATTTATAACTAACTTATTCTTGTCGTTTTCTTCATCCAATCGCTTTCCGTTATGGGGCCAACACAAGGCTGCGCCGTCGTACGAATATTCCCCGACAGCAAAAATATTCCACGACCAAACGAACATTCCACAACAACAATAAATATTTTATAACCACTTGCTTATTTGAAATATTTACGCATTTTTACTCATAATTAACCACATTAATCAAATCAACCCTTACTATTTCAAAATAATAAATAGAGGAATTTAAATTTCATTTATTAATAATTTAGGGTATTACAGTTTTGTATAGATAGATTAATAAATTAATAATTGATTGATGTATCTATATATCAACAATGAAACGACAATTTTTATCACAATTAAATCTTTTCTGTTCACTTTATTTTGTTGTTATCCCTTTCTGAATTCATTCTCGCAATGTTTCAAGAAAATGAATGCGTTGACTTTTAACGGAACGACCATGTCACTTTTAAATTAATATTTACGTCATGCAATTGCCATGTACTATCATCCTAGTTGTTGCCACGTTGAAAAATAAATGAATTTAACTACTTTTTGTTGCATTTTTCTTTGCAAATTATCATAATACCTCAACATTAATAATGAAAAATTATTAGTATTTTTTTTGACAAATTTGTCTTTTATTGTATTCAAATATATTACATATATTATTAAAAATAAAAAAAATTTGAGTAAATTTTGAATTTGAGTAATGTCTTTAACATTATTTATAAGTATTTTCATAATAAACACAAATTAAAAATTAAAATACATAAAAATAAATTCAAACTTCACAAATATAACTAAAATTTTGAAAATTAATTATTATTTTTATTTTTGAAAGTTAATATAATTATTATTTATATTATAAAATTATTAAATCTAAGCTTAAATATAAAAGAAAGAAATATTAAAAAATAAAAATATGCTAAAAAGTAAGCTTTAATTTTTTTAGTATGTTACAAATTCAAAGAAAAGCCCAATTCAGCTGATATTGTGAAAATCCTTCAAACATCAATTATTATTATTATTAGTATTATTATTATTATTATCATCCTTTTTTTCTTAAAAATCATAAATATCATCAACAAACCCAAATTCAGTAACAGTTCCGAAGAGCACAACATCGCCGCCTCCACAAAGTTGCAGAAAAAGAAGATCCAACCCATATACCTGGGATCTGGAATTTGACTAAAGATGGAGGAGAAGAGTAGTGGTAGATTTTAATATAAATAAATACATTTAATTTGGATTTGTGGTGAAGAAGATGTTGAATTAGATTTAGATTTCTACTACTTCCTACTACAGATTCGCCGTCTCTACTGAAACAAAAGTCGCCGACGAGTTGTTGGAATTCTTTGTTTAGAGTGATGGATGGTGATGGTGGTGGTAGTAGTAGTAGTGAGGGAGAAGACTGGTTCGAAGAAGGAGAAGGAGAAGAAGAAGAAAGAATAATAAGAATAAGAATAAGAATAAGAATAATAATAATAATAATCTCTCAATTTTAAAATATTAGATAATTTTATATTTTTAAAGTAAAATTAAAATATTTAAAAATATGAATTAATTAATTTATATAAATACATTTATAAAAATTATTCATTAATTAATTTAATTATTTGTTATATATATTCATTTGATTTATATTTTGTTAATGTATATAAATACATTTGTAACAATTATTCATTAATTTATTTTCATTATTAATTAATTAATTTAATTTAATTATTTGTTATGTATATTAATTGGATTTATATTTTGTATAAGTAGTAAGTAGTATATACGTAAGTAGCATGTAGTATATACGTAAGTAGTATATTAGTTATCCAACTCAGCTTCTCTCTCCTGCCACGTATTGCCATGTTATTTTTCTGTTAAATGGTTAACAGACATAGACGGCAAAATCACTTTTTATAAATAATATATAGTTCAATGAGTTGACCGTAAAAAAAATAGTTCGATGATGCATTTGTAAATCGAGGTCGAGTAGAGTGGAAAAAAATGTATTTAACCCTAAAATTTTATGAGCCTATGTCTGTCAGTATTTAATAAGTGAGTGACTGATATTAAAATAAGACGTTTTTGTGTTTGCAACAAGGTTTTCAAACCCGGACCGGACCGTCGGTCGAACTGGAAAAAACCGGACCCGGTTCACTCAACGATCCGGTTTGGACCACTAAACCACTTCTGCTCAAAAACCGTTCAGAACCGGTGAACCGGCGATTGAACCGGTTGACCCAGTGAACCAGTGACCGGTTCACGGGTTTGACCGGTTCTCTCCTTAAAGATTAAAAAAAAATTACGGATTTTATTTTATTTTAGTAATTTAGTTGAGACTTTGTTTGGTATTTTACATATTTTTGCATTCATTTAATCAAACACTTGAACTTGTGGTTGAATTTCAGAATTTGAATGTATCTTAGAGATGTTTAGTTTTTTTTTTGTAGATAAATTGATTAATTTTACATATTTACTAAATATTATATACAATATATAATAATTAATATAATTAATTATTTATTATTTATTACATATTAATGACATCACTGGGTCAATAACGGTCCGACCACTGGTTGGACCAGTGACCCATCCACCTAGTAACTTTTCTAGTTCGATGACCGGTCCGGGTTTAAAAACCTTGGTTTGCAAATAGTGTAATAAATACATGTAATAATGAACTAGAGGGATGAAGACATGAAGTAGTCAAGTAGATCCAATGCTCTAAAGAACCCAACTTATCAACCAAGCCTTGTCATTCCCAGACCCAAAAAACATAACAATATTAAGTTGGGCTTATGTAATAGATTTTGTTGAAAAGTCAATTACAACTTTTGTTGTAATCTTTTCCAAAGAGAGCAACCACCCCAACCCAATTTAACTAGGCCATAATATCTAGTGTGTATATAGTCCACATACATAGGTCCATAATCCTAGTGAAGCTTTGTGTCAAAATCCAACCCCAATGAAACTTATAAAATGGTACATTAGTAACTTATATTGAACGTGATATTTTTACAATTATTAAAAATGAGGTGCAACAATTTTAAACAATTAAATCTCGAAAAATATTATTGCATATAATATTTGAGTATTATTTAATTTTGTGATTCATTTTATTAAATTTTTATTTTTTAAAATTTTTTTCTCTCGAATTTGACCTCACAGAACTTCGGGGCTGAATCCGCCCCTATATATATATATATATATATATATATATATATATATATATATATATATATATATATAGCTATGTAGTACACAATCGCCTATGACGACAGTTTTCCTGGACAATAGCGACAGTTCACCGTCGCCATAGACCAGAATAGCTATAGCGACGGGTGAATCTGTCGCTATAATTCAAAAAACATTGCAATTAAGAAATTAATGATTATGACAAATTTAAATAGAAAACTGATAAATCCACAATATTACACATGAAAAGTGTCGCTATAGATGTATAGCAACGGTGAAAAACTGTCGCTATACATCTATAGCGACACTTTTCATATGTAAATATCAAAAAGTATCGTAAAAATATTAATTTTCAAATAGTTAGGCTGATTTTTTGAAGTAAAATGTTTCATGCGGATGACATGACATGAACCAAGAATAAGTGAACTTTCATTTCTACTATACTATGCTAAATTGACTATGATGATTCAGAGTCCATGATAATTTCAGATCTCAATCAATTTTGTAATTAAAATAAATTATCGAGTTAATTTTAAAATAATGTTAATATCACATAAAATTATCACATAATACTCACATACTGTATGAGTGACACTCATTAATTTATTGTTCACATGACCCACTTAACTCAACAACAAATCCATATTTGACACCCATGCATCATATGAGCGGTATGTGATACTTTTATGTGATAGTATCATTATTGTTAATTATAGTTAATTTATATATTGAAAAGACGTAAATAATAAATTTTATGAAATTAATTATAATTAGGACGCGTAATCAGTCTAAATGATATATAATGTATTCATTGTGTAGTCGACTTGACATGCATATATAGTTTTATGAGGAGTAAGTAGTAACTAATGTAAATCTCATTCTTATTGATACAAAGTAGTTTGAAAAAAATTATAATAATAATTGTCCAAGTACATAACTACATATAACAGGAATTCAAACTGAGGTTGCTTAAACTTAAAGAACACACTAAATCCTTTGTCAAGAAAAACCAACAACTTACAAACACAATAGCTAGGTACCTACAACTGAACATTCTTTTTGTTTTTGTTCTTGTTTTTATTTTGACGTATTGGTGCCAAACAAAAATTAAATAATAGTCTCTAGACTTCACAAAAGTGTCATATTTGTTTTTTTTCCTGCTAAATTGAGAGTATATTGAAAGAAAACAAAGGAACAAGATATAGGACATAATCGCGAAACCACTATAGTCAGAGACATACCAATGATGCAGATGCTATAGTCAAAAGACTATAAATGTCAAACCCTAAGAAAATGACTTTTCTACAAATTTACTAAATTTCTTAATAGGGAATAATTTACATTTGATAATGTTATTACAATCTCGAGCAGTGGTAGAGGCAGCAAAGGGTTTATCTCCATGGTATATGCGATTTCGCTCGTTCAATATCTTGTAGACCATAATAGCCAAGCAAAGTTTTATGATGCACTAAGTCATGTAATCTATTCGAATGAACTGAACATGATGTATAAGTTGATCGCAGCTAAAAGATATCCCAAACCTATCAGCAAAAATAGCTCTAAATATATGCTTAGAAACTCACAATCAAAAAAGAGGTGATCAAATGATTCATTGGCTTGGTTGCATAGGCAACGTATATCAAGAGGCTACCTGACAAGTCCGTTATGAAAAGCAAATCAAAGGAGAAAAGAGGTATCTGCAGGTTGTGTCATACCAATTTATACTAACTTACAGTTGAGCCAGTACTGCGTATGACAGCCCAAATAGTGGAAGCTTTGACTTGAGAATGTCCTGCCCATAGCACTTGATCAGGTATGATTGAGGGAGGAGGGATTAAAAGGAGCTTCTGCTTCATGAGAAGAATGCTAGCATAGTTCTAGGGAGGAGAAGACCAAGTACAGTTGCTTATAATCTCACTAACAATGGCATTAAACAAGATCCCAAAATAGAGACAATGGGATCAAGGGGTGCCGAGTAAGAGGTTGGTTTTCCAGCCAAGGATCCTGTCACAGTCTAATACCCGGACCATTTCCAACTTTGTATTCAATAAAACGAACAACTAATTTCCCAAGGTTCAAGACTTTTCTCCAAATACAAGAAGCATCATAGGGGACGGGAGTAGTCCAAAAATTGTGCTTTAAAATCATAGTCTTTCGAACCCATTCTGCCCAAAAAGAGGTAGAATTAAAACTTACCACTTGCCACAAGTGATATATAATTTGTGCCTTATTCCATTCTTCAACACTTTTCAGACCCAAACCTCCCTCAGCAAGGGAAAAAGTGACTCTTTTCCAAGCTATTTTGGAGCCATACTTTTCAAGTGAGGCACCCTTTCATAAGAAACGAAACAATTTGATTCAAGTATATTATCTAGGGTTCATTGGAACTAAACATTACCAAACAAAATAAATGTTAGTAGCTCAGTTTTATAAACCCTGTTTGTCAAGCACAACTTATACTATATATATTTCCTGTAAAATTAATCTAAAAGTTAATTGGACTATACTTAATTGTCTCCTCAGATTCTCTGCAAGCAACTAAACGTTCAGAAGATTTTTAGATCAGAAACAAAAAGATTTAATGCCATGATTCAAAGGGTTTAATTTCCTCAAACAATTACCAACAGCTGATATATAAAAATGAATATTTTTATTTCCAAGCTCACGATATTACACCGCTACAAGTTATTTTTGCTAACTCTTAATAATTACACAATATATCTCACAAGCAGGGCTACCAAATTTTAATATTATACAAACGCACACCAGAATTCGAAACACCATGTAGTCTTCCACCTTAATTACGTATAAGGGCACACCAGAAAAAAAATTCAAAATTATTTTTTCTCCGTGAAGGTCAAGCTGACCTCCCACAATTTCTTGGCCAATTCTGGATCTCTAGCTATGGAGCTCGCTTTAGCTATGTTGCTGTCCATGAAATATTCACCACTAACCCCATTAACTTTCGGACTCAATGCCAAATAGCAACTAGTTGCTGCTCCCTGGCTAACATTTTTCATAAAAAATTGTGTACAACCAAGTATGCCTGCAATTCATCAGAAAGGAACCAGATAAATATATGATCGAACTAATTTTTTTATAATATGATTGATATATGTTCATACGACAACATAGAAGTGTTGATATTATTAGTAGAAGAGCGCGGAATAGGAAATTAAAAGGCTTGAATACATACAACCAAGAAGGCCGCTGTTTTGAGAAATATTGGTGGCAATAACTCCAGGATGAAGTGAATTTGCAGTCACATTAGCTCCTTCCTCCTGATAATGACCAAATAGAAAAATTAAGCAATGTTCTTATATTAAAATTAAGTTCTAACAAGCATGATGAATGACGATAACTGCAGTATGACTTACGTGAACAGGTGTCTTGCTATAATTGGTCATATTTGGCATGATTAAAAGATTACTTGTACAAAACTCTATATCGTACAAATATTATTTACACAAAATCCTCAATCAGTCGAAGACTTTTCACTTTGATTTTTGAATTCAATGTGAAATTATTAGAAAAAAGATGGAACATTAGCATTTTGGCTAAATAAAAATTGTACCTAAAGATGCCTAGTTTAGGATAAAAGTTTTACCGTCTTCATGTGTATATTTAGATAGTTATTAGAGTAAATGATTACCTTCAAGCGCCTTGCTAGCTCAACACAGTGCAATGTGTTACAGAGTTTGGACTGTCCATAAGCACTGTTGGGGTTGTAACTGGTAATTATGAACAAAATCAGAGGAAACATTTAATTTTAGATGAATGGAATATGGTATAACTCGTAACCTTTTAGTAGTTTGCTCTTAATTATGAAGAAAAAAAATAGTACATGTAATATTTACCTTGCTTTATCATTGATTTTGTCAAAACGAATTCCTTCTTTGTACCCATACCGGTGCAGCTCTGATCCTACATTAACGATCCTTCCTTCTTTACCACATTCGCGTGCTGTTTTTTTCAACGTGTCTAACAAAAGATTTGTCAAAAGGAATGGCCCCAAATGGTTAACGGCAAATTGCTGTTCTATGTTGTCCTTGGAAAGCGTGAATGGAGGTGCCATGATCCCTGCATTGTTACTGTCAACACCAAAGACTACGAGTTCAGTTATATGCTAAGGTAGATTAGGCCATTATGATACATTGAAGTGTATTTAAGAAAAATTACAAGACAAAAGACAATAAAATGTTAAATAGCAGCTTTCTCACACAAGGATGTTCAGGGGAAGACCGGTGGCGATAAATTCAGCAACAAATTTCCTTATGGATGCCTGTGAATTGAGATCAATCTCCATGACATCAAGTTTAGCACCGGGAATTTTCTGGCGTAATTCGTCTTTAACTTTTTCACCAGCTTTAACATTTCTCACTCCCATAATTACATGAACGCCACGCAAGGCAAGGACACGGGTAGTTTCTTTACCAATACCATTTGATGCTCCTGAGGTTATACAGTGTTATTAAGCACTTTTCGGTTAAGTCACAGATTAAGTACTGATCAATCTTATATAGTGGACCAAACAAGTTTATGGTAAAGTATGAAGCATCAGAAATTCAATTAAGTTAAGAATCATAATTTTTATAACGAGATAAATCTCGGTTTAAGGATTATCTTTTACATAAATCCACCGGTCGATCACATCTCCAATCTAATAGAACTACAATCTAATAGAACTATGATGAACAAAGCCTGAGAAACCCACAATTTTCTTGGATTTTGAATTTCACTGTCCTAAGATATTTTATCCCAATTGGAACCCCTTAAACCATAAGAAATGTTCCAACTATATGGTTTAGAAGATTGGCAACCACTAGATAGTTTTACTAATATTTAACCCCCAAAAGAAGAAGAAAAAAAACTCCTGATAATTCCAAAATATCAAAATGGATTTACTTATCCATATATTACATTGTTCTTAATTCAGCTTGGTATCTGTTAGTCAATCAGAACTGCATACTCATGTAAACATTTCAACAAGCACATTATGAGCTAATTTACAATAACATCTTAATAAAAAAATCTTGCTTTCTTTGTTTTCAAATAATAATACATTTCCTTTTATATAAAGCTCTTATTTCCCCCCTTCTTTTGGGAGTTGAGTAGGAGGTATTTGGACTTAAGTATTTTTCTTTCTTTCAAACTAATTTCTCATTCTTCTAGATGAATTGATGTCATGAATAAGTAATCAAAAATAGCTAAAACTAAAAGCCCAAAAACGTCTATATGATTAAGACATGCATATATATGAAGAACAAAATCAAAAACAATTCAAACCAATAACATGATAACATTAGAAATTGGGACCAGCCCATCAAAGAACTAAGTAAACTGTAAACATTATACAGAAAGAATAAAGTAAAAAAAAAAAGGAAATTAACCCAGATGAGAAAAAAGACCTGTAACAATGGCAACAAGGCCAGTTCCATCAACTCCTTTGGTAACTTTCTCAGCAGTGGAGCTGGCAGAGAACCCAGATTTTCCTTTAATTCCAAAGATCCACATATTTTTTTCAAATACCTAATAAGATTCTTGATCAAACACTGAAGAAACAACTAGTAGTAGCTCTTTTTTGCTAGTAATAGAAAATATTCTTGGCCTCTGTATTTAGCTATGGAACCTACACTATATATATTTATATATATAGAGGGCTTGAGAGATGTGTAAATTATTAATTAATTAGTTTATACCTAAAGTATAGCTCATGTATGACGTTGGAAACCGTGTTGAGGAATGAATGGAAACTGGGGAAACACTGTTGACTTCCATTGTAGCAGCCATCAAAATAGACCATATTAATTTGGGTGGTTACAATTATGGTAATATTAAAAACATTGCCAAAAATAAATTAATGATTATGAGTAATTTAAATATAATAGTTGAGGTTATAGTAATATTGATGATAATTTCAGATCTCTATAATTGAGAATTTTATAATTAAAAATATTATCTAATTAATTCTACGTTACGCAGGGTTAATTTGTATATTGAAAAGACATAAGTAATAAATTTTATGAAATTAATTATAATTATAATTATAATTATAATTATAATTATAATTATAATATGTCATCTGTCTAACTGATATATAATAATGTATTTGATATGTAGTCGACTTGACATTAGTTTGAAAAAAAAGAGTTAAAAAAATGTTGGTGGAAATTCACCAAACACATTTAAATGAGAGGTGTGGACTAACAAATGAAGAATTGGTATTGACAATGTAATCAACTCTAGCGTATAAGTTTTCAAAGTCCACTTAAAAAAATGTAGGGAAGGTGTAATCATTCTCATTATTGAAGGTGGAGGGATAAGAATGGGCAGATCCAGATTTTTCTTTTCTTTTTTTTTTTTTTTGGGGGGGGGGGGGGTGATGATGCACAAAATGTACTTTGTACACATCTGTCAAGTAATAATAAATACAGTAATTAAAGTAAGAAAATAAGACAAATATTAAAGTGGTTCGGTCAAGTTGACCTAGTCCACTGTTGAATGGCTCTAGTCGCCTGACACTTTATATTATGTCAAGTGTGTTGGAATGAGTACAGAGAGTACAAGCTTAAAGACACAAAAGTCAGTTGCCTCCTAATGATGGTGAGGCGTTCCATTTATAGAGATCCCGTGACAGTTTTGGGGCGAGCACGTAGCCACTACTTTAGTGGAGCTCCCAACCTCCTCCTAGACGTGCAAGATGGTTGACGTGCTCTCCGTGAGATCCAGGGACGAGGCTTGACCACTTCCTTTATGACGTGGGCGTGCTCAATTAACCCGACTGTGATGGATCACATTTGTTGGGCTAGCTAGACTTCTTGAACTTGGGCCTATAATATGGGTTTATAAGATGGGCTGGAGGACGAGGCTTATGAGATGGACTAGATCTTTGGACTAGAACCATCATTTGCCCCCAATGCCCTGCATCCAACAGAACTTGGAGAGGAGGGCATTCGGCTAAAATTTAAATTTTTGACAAAATTAGAAAAACTTTAGAAGGCCAAAACATGTACTTCTAAGGCTTTTTCGGGCTATTTCGAGCCAAACACGTCGATACGGTCGTTTTGATATATTACGGGCCCCGATCAGAGTTACGGATCAAAAGTTATGACTTAAATAGTAAAAGTACCTTTAAATTCGAATTCCTTAAAAATTCCTTTTTAATTTGTGACCTTCCCCTTCTCAGATAAACTCCTCTGGTTTGTGGGACTCCTTCTCTCTTATTCTTGAAGAACCTAGGTTATAAATTTGGAGGTTTTGTATCTTGTTCTTTTCAGATCTCTTCTTATTGAGAACTTTTCAGAGATCAATGTCGAACAAAGGAAGAGATAACCATAGGAGTGAATTGACTGATGAAGTGAGCTCCCAAGAGGCTGCCATGGTAGAGAATGAAGCGGGTGAGGTGCCTCAGGTTGATAACGTCGTGCATGGCACTGATGGCAGTGCAGATCCGTTTGGGGTTCATGGCGAAGCTGGACAGGGGCGATCTGGTGAAGGGCGAGCTAGTGGGCGAGCTGCTAGTGGGCGAGCTGCTGGTGATGGGCGAGCTACTCTAGGTGCTGGATCGTCCCATTCGAGTGAACAGGGGCGAGGATTTGCTAGTGGGCGAGCTGTTCCAGGTGCTGGATCGTCTCATTTGGGTGAGCAAAGGCGAGTTGGGCAGGCATTGGGCGAGCAGGAGCTGGTTTTGGGCGAGTAGGGGCTGGTTTTGGGCGAGCAGGATCGAGTCTTGGGCGAGCAGGAGGTTGGGGGTGCTGCTTTTGGTAACCACAGCCTGCCTCCATCAGATGTGACTCAAGAACTCCCAGGTGGTGGTTCAGGCCCTTCTTTAAGACCCCGAAAGATGAAACACAAAAGAAAATCGATCCTGGATGATGATAGGTCTAAAGTAAGTACCCTTTTCAGCTCACTCAATTCTAATGATGATATCTCAAGACTTATTTCTACTTATCATTGTGACGCCCCCAAAATAGGTATACATCATCCATCTTGAGTCGCCAAATACATGGTACAAAATTCAAATACAACTTAATTATACAATAGTCATGTAAAATACGACAAAACATAATCTAAGAGTTTTAATAAGAATATTATCATCTAGACAATATCCACACTCAATGGAGTCCTCATTACATTTATTGTCACACTATTTAACAGAATAGTGAGGACTACTAATGCTATTATGTGAACCGTCACTCTGTTCCCTGACTAGTCCCGGCTACGTTCTCATTTCCTGAAGAGAACAGTGAAAGAAAGGGTGAGCTCAACTAGCCTAGTAAGAAATATTAAGACTAAGATAATGCAGAATAAATTATCATTAGTCTTCAACAATGTTAAACTAATAAAATACAATAGACATCAAGTTTAACTGCAGTGGAATAAGCAATCCATTAGAAGAGTCAAGTAGAGCATGATATCTACTATCTTCAATGATTTAAAATGTTTTCATCAATTTTTATCGCTGAGACTCAACTTAATAAATAAACCACATCATCGAGTCATCCATGCACTACGGGCCAAGGATATTCATTAAATCATCAATGGTTATGACTATACCAAATAATCTCTGGTCATAACCATACCAAAAATTGTCCATCAATGCACTACAGGCTACTGATGTGATGCCCCCAAAATACGTATACAACACCCATTCTGAGTCGCCAAATACATGGTACAAAAAGCAAACTATAACTTTAATAATACAATTGTCGTGCAAAATACGACAACACATACTGTGAGTTTAAATATAAATATTGTCTTCTAGACAATATCCACACCCAAATAAGTCCTCATTATAATTATTCATACACTATTTTACAGAAATAATGAGGACAGCTAAAACATCTTTCTAGAACCATCATTCCATACCCCGACTCGATTCTGCTATGTTCCCACCTCCTGAGAAGAAAAATGGAACAAAAAGGAAAAGGGTGAGCTCAACTAGCCCAGTAAAGAATATTATGACTAAGATAATATACAACAAATTATCATTAGTCTTCAACAGGGAAAAATCTGATAGAATATAATAGACAACAAGTTTTAGATCAACAAACACAGCGGAAACAACAATCCATTAGAAGAGTCACGTAGAGAATGAATTCTACTATCTTCTAAGATTTAAGAGTCCATCATCAATATTTTATCCCTGTAACATCAATCAATAAACATCTTTTAATCAAATATTCATCTTTGAACTATAGGCCAAAGATATTCATCAAGTATCACCAGTTGGTCATGTTCATCTCAACACCTGTTCACCTTTGCACTACGGGCCAAAGATATTCATTAATCATTCATCTTTGTACTACAGGCCAAAGATATTCAGTAATATCATCATTTAGGACTGAGGATGATGAAAAATATTTTAAAGAAAACGAATCCAGTGAGACAGAAGGACATATATTAGGGATTCGTATAACAGTTTTATCCAAGATCAATAATACTCCATAATAACCAATTTTAAAGCAGAATTCAAAAATAATGATCAAAACATGGATATAATCAAAGATAGTAGCCAAAATAGACATCTTGGACAAAAAGGAAAATTTTTATTTTTCAGTGAATAGTGCTGTATTCGTGAATAGTGCCGTATACGTGAATAGTATCATATACGTGAATAGTAACCTCGACACAAAAAGTTCCAAATTTGATTAAAAAGTTCACCAATATTCCGACATAATGATATTGAAGAAAATAATATCATTTAAGAAGAAAATAACATCCCTTACCTCAAAATAACTGTACTTCTGACTGAATTTTGGGTATAGTGCTTACAGAACTTGCACCGTATAGCAACACTCAAAGTATCAAAATATTCACAAGAATACGCTCGATAATCTAGAGAGAAAGAAAACTTGTTTCTGGTGTGATTTTTAATTCTAACCTAGGCGTCTATTTATAGGAAAATGCTAGAACGTCAAAGGAGACTAAATAATAAAATAATATTATTATTAATTACAATTCCTACGCATGCTTTAAATTTTTGGGCAGCCATGTTGGAAGAATTCGGCAGCCCATGTGTGTATTCCACCAACCAAAAGTGGGCCCCCCCATAAATTTAATAAAAAATCATTTTATTTATCGAAACTTCAATAATTCATAGAAAATAGTCCGTTTATCAAAAAAAATACGAATTTTATGTCCATTCTGCCTGAAATCGAATTCTCTACAACTTTTCAGAAGAAATTTTTTCCAAATTCCCAACAGAAAATATTCAAAATCCATAAACGGATGATTTTTAATACCTCCACTTTGACAAAATACTGATAAAACACCTCAACATTAATTCCTTCATTAATAACCACATAAATAAATTCATCATTTATATCCACATCAAATAAATATTTCCTTATCATATAAATCAATAATTAATTATTCATAAATAATATTACAGAATCACAATTATGACAACCAGGCCGTTCCCAAGAAAGAGGGGGCTTTCTAATAAGGATTTTTCCTTACTGGCGCGCAATTAGGTGACCAAACCTCTCCTTAGACAGAACTTTCTAGACATTGCCAATAATGTTATCTAATAATATTATTCAAATAATATAAATTATTGATCTAATAATGGAAAATACTGTGCAGTGACAATTATTGAAACAACAATAATATAAACTATCAACTCAACAATTATTGAATCAATAAAATAAAATATTGAACAGTAACTACTGTAACAATTATTGAGTAGTGCCTTCTTACGTACGAATCAATAATTCAATAATACTGTGCAATGCCGTGTGCTACTGTGCCACCACGCGTATTACTGTATTTTAACCACCAGGTATTCCAACAATGTTAACGATAACAACTACGCCGTAATTTATAAAAACTCATACTTTGTCGTTTCTTCATCCGACGGTTATTCTGTTATGAGTCCCACGAATGGCTGCGCCGTCGTACGAATATTCCCCGACAAAAAGAATATTCCACGACCAAAAGAATATTCTCCGACAAAAATGAATATTTTATAACCACTTGCTTATTTTGCAAAATTTGCACATTTCACCCATAACCAAATCATTATATCAAATTAACACCTTAATAATTTAGAATAATGAATAGAGAAAATTCAATTTTATTTATAATAAGTTGGGGTCTTACAACTGAGGACTTTTACCATCGACCGTCGATGGTGGTTTTAATAGTTAATCAATCTGGACCATCGATGGTGGTTTTAATAGTAAATCAATCTAAACCGTCAGTGGTGATTTTAAAAGTAAATCAATCTAGACCGTTGATGGTGGTTTTAAAAGTAAATAATCTGGACCGTCGGTGGTGGTTTTAAAAGTAAATCAATCTGAACCGTCGGTGGTGGTTTTAATAGTAATTAATATGGACCGTCCGTTTTAATAGTAAATCAATCTGGACCGTCGATTATGGTTTTAATAGTAATCAATATGGACCGTCCGTTCTAATAGTAAATCAATCTGGACCATTCGTGAATTAGTTACTATATAGTCATTTCTCCTATAAATAGAAGCTTAATTCTTCTTTCATTCTCACCAATTCACTGAGATTCACAAGAGACACTATAGAGAGAGAAACTATAGAGAGCAAGAAGAAGAGTATTCTGCTACTTCACTATTGCAGTATCTAGTCTTCTACTAAGGTAAGGGGTATTATTTTTTTTCGTATTCATAAGGAATGCTATTTTTCGTATTCATCCTTTAATATGTCGGAATAACCTGTCTACGTGGATTAAGTACCGTATGACAGGTGAAAATCCATTTGCAGTTTTGTATGTTATTTCTTTTCATATTCTTAAATCTAAACTTACTATGGTAAGTATTGCTTCTATAATCCTTAAAATTAGTGGAATATCCTTGAGTTTTGCGCTTCATCCAGTATCGTTTCATTGAAATATTGATCTAAACTTTCTTATTAAATAACAATATTTTCAGCCGGGGTACTATTCATGGGTTACTATTCACCCAGTTACTATTCACTATAATATTATTCACTCGGGTATTCGGGGCACTTTTCATGCCAGAGTACTATTCACGAGTTACTATTCACCCAATTACTATTCATTCAAATATTATTCACTCGGGTATTCAGAGCAGTTTTCATGTCAGGGTACTATTCATGGGGTACTATTCTCGAAGTACTATTCACCGAAAAATTTATTTCTTTTTTGTCCAAATTATTTTTGATACATGGATATTATTCTTGAATTTTACTCCACAAAGCAGTATCATGTTGACAATTTGGACATTATTGAATTCTGGATAAATTAAATTATAAATCTTTAAAATTTATCCTTTATTTTCTTTTAATTGAATTCTTATATCATTGTCATCATCCTCATGCTTATATTGTGATGAAAGTCATCTTTGGCTTACGTGCATAGATGGACTGTTGATTGGTATGATTATGACTAGGGATAATTCGATATAATCATGACCATTGATGATTACACGAATATTCTTGGCCCATAGTGCAAGAATAATTTATGGATGTGATACTAATGAATATCCTTGGCCCGTAGTGCAGGGATGATTCGATGATGTGATTTATTTATTAAGCCGAGTCCCAGCGATAAAGTTAATGATAAACTTTTTAAATCATAAAAGATAGTAGATATAATGCTTTATTTGACTCTTCTAATGGATTCCTTGTTCCGCTGCAGTTAAACTTGTTGTCTATTATATTCTATCAGTTTAACATTGTTGAAGGCTAATGATAACTTATTATGCATTATCTTAGTTATAATATTTCTTACTGGGCTAGTTGAGCTCACCCTTTTACTTCCATTATTCTCTTCAGGAAATGAGAACGTAGCCGGAACTAGCCGGGGAACGGAGTGTTGGTCCAAGATGATGTTATAGTAGTCCTCACTATTCGATAAAATAGTGTGACAATAAATATAACGAGGACTCTATTTGAGTTTGGATATTGTCTAGAAGACAATATTCGTGTAAAAACTCTCAGCTCATGTTGTATAATTAAGTTTGTATTTGTATTCAGTACCATGTATTTGGCGACCCAAGATGGGTGATGTATACCTATTTTGGGGGAGTCACAGTTGGTATCAAATCTTAGGGATATGATCCCTGGCTGAGATGTGAGACAAGAGCTAGGAGGGGAAAGACGGGGAATTCCTTCGTTAGTATGACCCACCTAAGTTTATTTGGTATTTAATTGGTCGGTCAGAGTATATGGATAATATGTGAAATGTCAATTAACCCTTGTTTTGTGGTAGTGTTTGAAAATGGCATCTGAAAATGTTGAGATCAATAATGAAGCACATGAGACCGTTGAGTCACCAACTATCAACGCCCAGGAAAATGTGCAACAAGAAGACAATAATCCTCAGGTAAACAACAACACCGATCAAATGATAAGCGATGGGGTGTTCAGAGGCTTTATGCAATTCTTGAAACATCAAGCGAGAGCGGCTCCTATTCAAAATGTAGGTGGAAACACTGGCAGATGGTCACCGCTAAGCATTTCAAGGAGCTGGGACCATCGGAGTTTTGGGGAAATTCAGAACCACTTAAGGCGGAGACGTGGATAAAGCAGATCACCAAAATATTTGATGTGTTGGGATGCTCCGAGGAGCAAAAGGTTCCCTTTGCCACCTTCATGTTGAGAGGAGAAGAAGATTACTGGTGGGAATCAGTAAAGCGTACTCAGCCTGCTGCACTCAAAATGTCTTGGGAGAAGTTCCAAGAACTGTTCAACGACAAGTACTTTTTTGAAAGTATTCGTCACATGAAGGAGGTGGAGTTTATCAAGTTGGAACAAAATAATATGACCGTGTCGCAGTATGAGGCTAAGTTTTCTGAGTTGTCCCGGTTCGCATCCCATTTGGTTGATAATTAGGAGAGAATGACGCGAATATTTCTGCGAGGTTTGAGACCCAAAATACGTCAATACCTCATTTCTCACAAACTGTGTTTGTATTCAGATGTTGTAAATAGGGCTCAGTTATTGGAGCGTGATAATGAGTTAACCCAACCAAGAGAGAGCAGCCGAAAAGTCGATAATACCAGTGGTAGCAGTCATTGAAGCGATGACAACAAACGTGGAGGGAATCAAGATGCCAAAAATGGTAACCACCAACTTTAATGAACAGAGAATAATTTTCTTAAAATATATTTTTGAATATTATGGTGTGGATTTGATAAAATGTTATAGTTGTGGGTAATATTTACAAATTTTGCAAAGTAAGCAAGTGGTTATATATTATTCGATTGGTCGGGGAATATTCGTTTTAACAAAGAATATTCGTATGACGACACAATCATTTGTGAACCCCACAACGGAAGTATTGTCGTAATTAGAAAATGACATAATGATCTTTTTATAAAAATAACGGCGGAAGTTTTACCGTTAAACTGTTGAACTACCCGGTAGTAAAAGTACAGTAATACGCGTGGTTGCATAGTAGCACATTGTATTGATTATTGATGCTTACGTGAGAAGTCACTCAGTTATACTGAATTATTGCTACAGTAATTGCTGCATCATATCTCTCATATTATTGATTCAATTATTGTCACAGTATCATCTGCATAATATGTTATATTATTAAATCAATAATTGAGATGATAAAGTTATTTATATTTTTAAATTACAATATTTACAATGTCTAGAAGTTCTGTCAAGGAGAGGTTTGGTCATCTAATTGCGCTCCAATAAGGAGAAATCCTTATCGGAAAGCCCCCTCTTTTCTGGGAACGACCTGGTTGTTAAATATTGTGAGTTATAATATTAATGATGAATAAGTTCGTGTTGATTAAAGATGAATTTGATAGTTCTAATGTGTTGGGATTATTAGTGTTAGTGGAAATCGACATCTATTCCGATGATAATTGATGTTTGGGGGTTATATTTATATCTCAGGTAATTAATCGGATAAATGAGTAATTAATTGCTACTAATTCACATACTTATATAACTATTTGTTCATATGTGAGTACTATAAAATCACATTAATGTACTATTAGGGGAGTTGGTGCAAGATTGATAATACTTGCATGACTAAGTTAAAAATGGAGGTATAGATGGAGGTACTATACTGTAATTCGTATTTTCACATGATTATAACTATTGATTCACATGATTAAACTATTGATTCACATTATTTACTATTAGGGGAGGTGGTGCAAGTTTGATAATACTTACAGGACTAAATTAAAAATGAAAGAAAAGTTAGAGGTATTGTAGTGTAATATTTTGAGCCCCAAAATGTGCAATTATCAAAACTATATTTTTCTATAAATAGAAGCTCATTCTTCCTTCATTTCTCACCAATTCACTAAAGCTTTAGAGCAATTATTATAGAGAGAAATAAGAAGAAGAGAAGTCTTCTACCTCACTATTCCAATATCCAGTTCCTTCTAAGGTAAGGTGTATTATTTCTTTCGTATTCATGAAGAGAGCTTCTGTTATTCCATTCTTTATTATTATGTTGGAATAACCTGTCTATGCGAAGTACCGCACACATGGTGAAATTCTTCTGTTATTCCATTCTTTATTATTATGTTGGAATAACCTGTCTATGCGAAGTACCGTATACATGGTGAAATTCTTCTGTTATTCCATTCTTTATTATTCTGTTGGAATATCCTGTCTATATGGATTACGCTAGACCTGGTTCCATTCTTTATTATTCTGTTGGAATAACCTGTCTGTGCGGTCTATCGCATGCATGGTGAATTCTTCTGTTATTCCATTCTTTATTATTCTGTTGGAATATCCTGTTTGTGCGGATAACGCATGACCTGGTCCCATTCTTTATTATTCTGTTGGAATAACCTGTCTATGTGATTTATCACATGCATGGTGAATGATCCTTCGTATTCATTCTTTATTAAATTGTGGAAATGATCTGTCTACGTGGATTACCGCATGGCGGGTGAAAATCCATTTGCAGTTTCATATATTCTATGATACTCATTTGGTTAAAGTTTTAGCTTCTATACTCCATGAAATTAGTAGACTATCCTGGATATTTGCGCTTCATCCGGTATCTTTTCATGGAAATATTCTTCTGAGCATTCTTGAATTTTACTCCACAAAGCAGTATCGTGTTGACAATTTGGACGTAATTGATTTCAAGATAAATTAACTTATAAATTTTTAAAATTTATTCTTGAACTTGTTTTAATGAATTATTATGTCATTGTCATCATCCTCATACTTATATTATAATGAAAGTCATCTTTGGCTTACGTGCATAGATGAACTTGGTATGATTATGACCAGGGATTATTCAGTATAATCATGACCTGTAATGTTATAAATGATGTGGTAAAAGTCCTCAGTAGCCTGTAGTGCATTGATGGACAGTTTTTGGTATGATTATGATCAGGGATTATTCGTTATAGTCATGACCATTGATGATTTAATGAATATCCTTAGCCCGTAGTGCAGGGATAACTCGATGATGTGGTTTATTTATTAAGCTGAGTTTCAGCGATAAAAATGGATGAAAACATTTTAAATCATAGAAGATAGTAGATATCATGCTCTACTTGACTCTTTTAATGGATTGCTTATTCCGCTGCAGTTAAACTTGATGTCTATTGTATTTTATTAGTTTAACATTGTTGAAGACTAATGATAATTTATTCAGCATTATCTTAGTCATAATATTTCTTGCTGGGCTAGTTGAGCTCACCCTTTTGCTTTAATTATTCTCTTCAGGAAATGAGAATGTAGCCGGGACTAGTCGGGGAATGGAGTGACGGTCCAGATGATAGCATTAGTAGTCCTCACTATTCTATTAAATAGTGTGACAAAAAATGTAATGAGGAATCCATTGAGTGTGGATATTGTCTAGATGACCATATTCTTATTAAAACTCTTAGATTATGTTTTGTCGTATTTTACACGACTGTTGTATAATTAAGTTGTATTTGAATTTTGTACCATGTATTTGGCGTCTTAAGATGGGTGATGTATACCTATTTTGGGGACGTTACAGTAATCATGGCCAAGATAATAGAAGTGAAAATTTCAAGAATAGGAGATTCAATAATGATGGAAAGACGTTAGCTCCAGCACCTGTTGTTAAGGAAGGAGAACGACCGCCGATCGAATGTTACAAATGTGGAGGGGAGGGACACATCAGTCAAAACTATACGCAGCAGTCCAAAGCATGTTACAATTGTGGAAGAGAAGGTCACCTAGCCCGATTTTGTCGTGCACCAAAGTCAAGTCCATCTTTGATGGAGGCATCAAAGGCCGTCCCAGACAAGATTAAATCGGTAGTTCAAGGGAGAGCATTTGTCGTAACCTTCCTAAAAGCGAGGAATCTCGGGTAAGCTAATCATAAACTCTTGTGAAGTTTATATCTTATTTGATATCGTTTCTACCCATTCTTTTATTTCTCCTACTTGTGCTCAATGTTTAAATTTAACTCCGGAGAAATTAGACTTTGACTTATCGGTTGAAACTCCGTTGGGGGAAACCTTTATTACATCCACTGTTTATAAGTCTTGTTCGATTTAAATCGGTAATCGCACGTTACCTGTCAATCTTATTTCCTTAAAAATACTTGTGTTTGATGTGATTTTAGGGATTGATTGGTTAACTACTCATCATGCAAAAATTGATTATTTTCGTAAGGTTGTTAGCTTTCATATTCCTAACCAACCTATTATGCGAATTCAAGCAACCAAACCATTAAAGTCAATCACTGTCATCTCAAGCCATAAAGCTATTCATTTATTAAAAAATAGATGTCAAGCTTTCATAGCTCATGTCATGGATTTAAGCAAAAAAACGTCAATCTTGAATGATATTTCTATTGTTAATAAATTTCCTGACGTATTCCCTGAAGAACTTCTTGGCCTACCCCCAGAGTGTGAAATTAAATTTTGTATCGACCTTGAACCCGGTAAAAAACCCATTTTCAAAGCCCCATATCGAATGCATCTTGTTGAACTTCAGGAGTTAAAGACCCAACTGCAAGAATTGTTAGACATCAATTTCATTTGTCCTAGTACATCTCATTGGGGTGCTCCTGTTCTCTTCATAAAGAAGAAAAATGGAAGTATGTGACTTTGTATTGATTATCAGGAGTTGAATCATGTCACCATCAAAAATAGGTATCCGTTGCCATGCATTGATGACCTGTTTGACCAGTTACAAGGCGTCAAATTCTTTTCAAAGATCGATCTTCGTTCTAGATATCATCATTTAAAGATTAAAACCTATGACATCCCAAAGACTGCTTTCAGAACTAGGTACGGGCATTATGAATTCCTAGTCATGTTGTAAGACCCCAACTTTTATGAATAAAGAATAATTTTCTCGAAATATATCTTTGAATATTATGGTGTGGATTTGATATAATGTTATAGTTGTGGGTAATATTACAAATTTTGTAAAGTAAGCAAGTGGTTATATAATATTCGATTGGTCGGGGAATATTCGTTTTAACAGGGAATGTTCGTACGATGGCACAATCATTAGTGGACCCCACAATGGAAGTATTATCGTAGTTAGAAAATGACATAATTATCTCTTTATAAAAATAACGGCGAAAGTTTTACCGTTAAACTGTTGAACTACCCGGTAGTAAAAGTACAATAATACGCGTGGTTGCATAGTAGCACACGGTATTTATTATTGATGCTTACGTGAGAAGTCACTCAGTTATATTCAATTATTGCTACATAATTGCTGCATCATATCTCTCATATTATTGATTCGATTATTGTCACAATATCATCTGCATAATATGATATATTATTAAATCAATAATTGAGACGACAAAGTTATTCATATTATTAAATTTCAATATTTACAATGTCTAGAAGTTCTGTCAAGGAGAGGTTTGGTCATCTAATTGCGCGCCAATAAGGAGAAATCCTTATCGGAAAGCCCCCTCTTTCCTGGGGACGACCTGGTTGTTAAATATTGTGAGTTATAATATTAATGACGAATAAATTCGTGTTGATTAAAGATGAAATTGATAGTTCCATTGTGTTGGAATTATTAGTGTTAGTGGAAATCGACATTTATTTCGATATTAATTGATGTCTGGAAGTTATACTGACCAGTCGGGTAATTAATCGGATAAATGAGCAATTAATTGCTATTAATTCACATGATTATAACTATTTGTTCACATGTGTGTACAATTGATTCACATTCTTGTACTATTAGGGGAGTTGGTGCAAGATTGATAATACTTGCATGACTAAGTTAAAAATGGATGTATAGATGGAGGTACTATACTGTAATTCATATTTTCATATGATTATAACTATTGATTCACATGATTAAACTATTTTTTCACATTATTTACTATTAGGGGAGGTGGTGCAAGTTTGATAATACTTGCAGGACTAAATTAAAAATAAAGAAAAAGAGGAATGTATTATACTGTAATATTTCGAGCACCAAAACGTGCAATTATCGAAACTATATTTTCCTATAAATAGAAGCTCATTTTGTCTTCATTTCTCACCAATTCACTAAAGCTTTAGAGCATTTATTATAGAGAGAAATTATAGCGAGAAAAAAGAAGAGAAGTATGCTACCTCACTATTCCAATATCCAGTTTCTTCTAAGGTAAGGGGTATTATTCTTTCATATTCATGAAGAGAGTTATTTTTTTTCAATACTCATAAGAGTTGTTATTCTATTCTTTATTATTATATTGGAATAATCTGTCTATCCGAAGTACCGCATACATGGTGAAATTATTCTGTTATTCCATTCTTTATTATTTTGTTGGAATAACCTGTCTGTGCGGTCTATCGCATGCCTGGTGAATTTTGTTGTTATTCCATTCTTTATTATTCTGTTGGAACATCCTGTCTGTGCGAATTACGCATGACCTGGTTCCATTCTTTATTATTCTGTTGGAACATCCTGTCTGTTCGAATTACGCGTGACCTGGTTTCATTCTTTATTATTATGTTGGAACATCCTGTCTGTGCGGATTACGCATGATCTAGTTCCATTTGTTATTATTCTGTTGGAATATCCTGTCTGTGAGGATTACGCATGACCTGGTTCCATTCTTTATTATTTTGTTGAGAATAACCTATATGTGCGGTCTATCACATGCCTGGTGAATTCTTCTATTATTCCATTCTTTATTATTCTGTTGGAATAACCTGTCTATGTGGATTATCACATGCATGGTGAATGATCCTTCGTATTCATTTCGTATTAAATTATAGAAATGATATGTCTACGTGGATTACCGCATGACGGGCGAAAATCCACTTGCAGATTCATATATTCTATTATACTCAGTTGGTTAAAGTTTTGGCTTCTATACTCCATGAAATTAGTAGAATATCCTGGATATTTGCGCTTCATCCAGAATCTTTTCATGAAAATATTCTTCTGAGCATTATTGAATTTTACTCCACAAAGAAGTATCATGTTGACAATTTGGACGTTATTGATTTCTAGATAAACTAAAATTTTAAATCTTTAAAATTTATCCTTGAACTTGTTTTATTGAATTATTATGTCATTGTCATCATCCTCATGCTTATATTGTGATGAAAGTCATCTTTGGCTTACGTGCATAGATGTACTTGGTATGATTATGACCAGGGATTATTCGGTATAATCATGACCTGTAATGTTATAAATGATGTGGTAAAAGTCCTCAGTGGCCTGTATTGCATTGATGGACAGTTTTTGGTATGATTATGACCAGGGATTATTCGGTATAATCATGACCATTGATGATTAAATGAATATCCTTTGCCCGTAGCGCAGGGATGACTCGATGATGTTGTTTATTTATTAAGCTGAGTCTCAACAATAAAAATTGATGAAAACATTTTAAATCATAGAAGAAAGTAGATATCATGCTCTACTTGACTCTTCTAATGGATTGCTTATTCTGCTGTAGTTAAACTTGATGTCTATTGTATTTTATCAGTTTAACATTGTTGAAGACTAATAATAATTTATTCTGCATTATCTTAGTCATAATATTTCTTACTGGGCTAGTTGAGCTCACTCTTTTGCTTTAATTGTTCTCTTCAGGAAATGAGAACCTAGTCGGGACTAGTCGGGGAATGAAGTGATGGTCCGAGATGGTGTATTAGTAGTCCTCACTATTCTATAAAATAGTGTGACAATAAATGTAACGAGGACTCTATTTGAGAGTGGATATTGTCTAGAAGGCAACATTCTTGTTTAAACTCTCAGCTATGTTTTGTCGTATATTACACGACTGTTGTATAATTAAGTTTGTATTTGAATTCTGTACCATGTATTTGGCGACTCAAGATGGGTGATGTATACCTATTTTGGGGGCGTCACACATGTCTTTTGGATTGACTAATGCTCCTGCTGCCTTCATGGATATGATGAACTAAGTATTCAAGGAATATTTGGATCATTTTGTAGTCGTCTTTATTGATGACATCCTCATATATTCTAAAAGCCATGAAGATCATGAACAATACTTGAGGATGATACTCCAAAAACTTCGTGAAAACAAGCTTTATGCCAAGTTGAAGAAGTACGAGTTTTGGCTTGAGAAAGTAGCATTCCTTGGGCACGTGATATCAAATCATGGAATATCTGTTGACCCAGGAAAGATTGAAGTAATTCAAAGCTGGGAGCAACCCAAGTCAGTGACCAAAGTATGTAGCTTTCTGGGCTTAGCTGGTTATTATCGGAGATTCGTGGAATGATTTTCTCGAATCGCTACTCCATTAACTCAGCTGACTCGAAAAGATATAAAATTCAGTTGGAGCGAGGAATGTGAGAAGAGTTTTCAAGAAATCAAGATGAGACTCATTTCAGCACCTGCTCTGACAATACCATCTGGCTCGGAGGGATTTTTCATCTACAGTGATGCTTCGGGCAAAGGGTTAGGATGTGTTCTCATGTAAAATGGGAAAGTCATAGCATATGCCTCTCGATAACTCAAAGAATATGAGAGGAATTATCCTACTCATGATCTAGAGTTGGCAGTTGTTGTCTTCGCATTTAAAATTTGGAGGTATTACCTGTATGGGGAGAAAGTGGAGATACATATGGATCATAAAAGCCTCAAATATTTCTTCACTCAAAAGGAACTCAACATGTGGCAATGACGTTCGCTCAAGCTGTTGAAAGATTATGATTATACCATCCAATACCATCCTGAAAAAGCGAACGTAGTAGCTGACGTATTGAGTAGAAGATCATATGCGGGTACGAGTGCGATATTGTCAACGCAAAGACTCATTTTATATGACTTGCAAAGGATGGAGATAGAGTTAAAGACTCTAGGGACCCACGTGATGATGGCAAATATATGAGTAGAACTGACTTTAATTGATAAAGTTAAAGCTGCTCAAGCTACGGACCTGGAGCTGATGCGTATGAAGAAGAAAGTACAAGAAGGTTTTATTCTGGAAGCAAGAATCGATGAAGAAGGAATACTTCTAGTCAACTCCAGACTTTGTGTTCCAAACGACCCTGATTTAAAGTATAAGATCTTGATGGAGGCACACAACACACTGTTTTCAATCCATTCTGGGAGTACCAAAATGTATCGTGATCTTTGACATAAATTTTCGTGGAGCAATATGAAGATAGAGATAGCGAGTTTTATCTCAAGGTTTTTAACTTGTCAATGAGTCAAGGCAGAGCATCAAATGCCAAAAGGTCCATTGCAACCACTTGAAATTCCAGAATGGAAGTGGGAGCACATTACCATGGATTTCGTTACTGGTCTTCCCAAGGCTTTTCAAGGCATAGATGCAATTTGGGTCATTATTGATAGATTGACCAAGTCTGCTCATTTTTTACCTATACGAGAAACTTATACACTTGAATGTCTTGCTCGTATATACATAAATGAGATTGTAAGACTACATGGTATGCCAGTATCCATAGTTTCTAATCGAGACCCAAGATTCACTTCACAATATTGGGTTAGTTTGCAAAAAGCTATGGACACGAATTTACGATTTAGTTCGGCATATCATCCTCAAACGGACGGTCAATCGGAGAGGACTATTCAAACTCTTGAGGATTTATTAAGACTCTGTATCCTTGACTTCAAAGGAAGTTGGGATAAGTTCTTGCCATTAGTGGAATTCTCCTATAACAACAGTTATCAAACAAGTATTGACATGACTCCATTTGAGAAGTTTTATGAACGCAAGTGTTGTTCTCTAGACAACGTTGTTGAGATCGAAGTTGGGACGTATGACTATTGAAAAGATTCAAACGATCCGACAACATATAAAAACCTCACAAGATCGATAAAAGAGTTATGCTGATCTTCATCAAAAGGACGTGGAATTCAATATCGGAGATCATGTGTTGTTACGCGTTGCTCCATGGAAAGGAGTTATGAGATTTGGAAAAAGAGGAAAGCTCAATCCTCGATTCATTGGCCCATTTATAATCCTCGATTGGGTGGGAACTGTGGCCTATAGACTCGCCTTACTGCCAAGTATGTCTCGTGTTCATAACGTTTTTTACATATCTATGTTACTTAAATATGTGAAAGACCCAAACCACATTATTGAATTAGAACCGGACGAGATAGCGGAAGATTTAACGTATGAAGAGGTACCTGTTAAAATCTTACATAAGAAGGATCATATTCTACGCTC
Organism: Panax japonicus; assembly: GCA_020205505.1. Classification (NCBI taxonomy): domain Eukaryota; kingdom Viridiplantae; phylum Streptophyta; class Magnoliopsida; order Apiales; family Araliaceae; genus Panax; species Panax japonicus. Next base: position 57,885,027 of record CM035110.1, read on the forward strand.
CAAGATTATGCCTCAAGTCAAGGTTTTATGGAGAAACCATAATATTGACGAAATGACCTGGGAATTAGAATCCGAAATGAAATCAAGGTATTCTCACCTCTTCTTCATATCAGGTACGTATCCTAATTTCGAGGATTAAATTTCATAAGAAGGGGAGGTTGTAAGACCACAACTTTTATGAATAAAGATTAAATTTTTCTCGAAATATATTATTGAATATTATGGTGTGGATATGATATAATGTTATAGTTGTGGGTAATATTTACAAATTTTGCAAAGTAAGCAAGTTGTTATAAAATATTCGATTAGTCGGAGAATATTCGTTTTAGCAGGGAATATTCGTACGATGGCACAATCATTGGTAGACCCTACAACGAAAGTATTATCGTAGTTAGAAAATGACAGAAATATCTTTTTATAAAAATAACGATGAAAGTTTTACTGTTAAACTGCTGAACTACCCGGTGGTAAAAGTACAGTAATATGCGTGGTTGCATAGTAGCACACGGTATTGATTATTGATGCTTACGTAAGAAACCACTCAGTTTACTCAATTATTGCTACAGTAATTATTGCATATTATCTCACGTTATTTGATTCAATTATTGTCACAGTATCATCTACATAATATTTTATATTATTAAATCAAGAATTGAGACAACAAAGTTATTCATATTATTATATGCAATATTGATGATGTCTAAAAAGTTCTGTTGAGGAGAGGTTTGGTCACCTAATTGCGCGCCAATAGGGAGAAATCCTTATCGGAAAGCCCCCTCTTTCTTGGGAATGATCTGGTTGTTAAATATTATGAGTTATAATATTAATGATGAATAATTGTTGAAGTATTAAGAATGTGTTTATTGAAGATAAGTGAATTACAAAAGTTAGAAGGGAATAATGCAAACTTGGAAAATTTTAGGGGTACTAAGGTATAATAAGTTAAATCAATCTGGACCATTGGTGGTGGTTTTAATAGTAAATCAATCTCGACCGTCGTTGGTGATTTTAATAGTAAATCAATCTGGACCATCGATGGTGGTTTTAATAGTAAATCAATCTGGACCGTTGATGGTGTTTTTAAAAGTAAATCAATATGGACTGTCGGTGGTGGTTTTAAAAGTAAATCAATCTGGACCGTCGGTGGTGGTTTTAAAAGTAAATCAATCTGGACCTTCGATTGTGGTTTTAATAGTAATCAATATGGACTGCCCATTCCTACTTAGTAAATCAATATGGACCGTCGATTGTGATTTTAATAGTAATCAATATGGACCTGTCCGTTCTAATAGTAAATCCATCTGGAATCGTTCGTGAATTTGTTACTATATAGTCATTTCTCTTATAAATAGAAGCTTAATTCTTCTTTCATTCTCACCAATTCACTGCGATTCACAAGAGACACTATAGAGAAAGAAACTATAGAGAGCAAGAAGAAGAGTATTCTGCTACTTCACTATTGCAGTATCCAGTCTTCTACTAAGGTAAGGGATATTATTTCTTTCGTATTCATAAGGAATGCTATTTTTCGTATTCATCCTTTAATATGTCGGAATAACCTGTCTACGCAGATTAAGTATCGTATGACAGGTGAAAATCCATTTGTAGTTTTGTATGTTATTTCTTTTCATATTCTAAATCTAAACTTACTATGGTAAGTATTGCTTCTATAATCCTTGAAATTAGTGGAATATCCTTGAGTTTTGCGCTTCATCTAGTATCGTTTCATTGAAATATTGATCTAAACTTTCTTATTAAATAACAATATTTTCAGCCAGGGTACTATTCATGGGTTACTATTCACCCAGTTACTATTCACTATAATATTATTCACTCGGGTATTCGGGGCACTTTTCATGCCAGGGTACTATTCATAAGTTACTATTCACCCAATTACTATTCACTCAAATATTATTCACTCAGGTATTCAGAGCAGGTTTTATGTCAGGGTACTATTCACGGGGTACTATTCCCGAAGTACTATTCACCGAAAAATTTATTTCTTTTCTGTCCAAATTTTTTTTTGATATATGGATATTATTCTTGAATTTTACTCCACAAAACAATATCATGTTGACAATTTGGACATTATTGAATTCTGGATAAATTAAATTATAAATCTTTAAAATTTATCCTTTACTTTCTTTTAATTGAATTCTTATATCATTGTCATCATCCTCATGCTTATATTGTGATGAAAGTCATCTTTGGCTTACGTGCATAGATGGACTGTTGATTGGTATGATTATGACTAGGGATAATTCGGTATAATCATAACCATTGATGATTACACAAATATTCTTGGCCCATAATGCAAGAATAATTTGTGGATGTGATACCAATGAATATCCTTGGCCCGTAGTGCAGGGATGATTCGATGATGTGATTTATTTATTAAGCCGAGTCCCAACGGTAAAGTTAATGATAAACTTTTTAAATCATAGAAGATAGTAGATATCATGCTCTACTTGACTCTTCTAATGGATTGCTTGTTCCGTTACAGTTAAACTTGTTGTCTATTATATTCTATCAGTTTAACATTGTTGAAGGCTAATGATAACTTATTCTGCATTATCTTAGTCATAATATTTCTTACTGGGCTAGTTGAGCTCACCCTTTTACTTCCATTATTCTCTTCAGGAAATGAGAACGTAGCCGTAACTAGCCGGGGAACGGAGTGTTGGTCAAAGATGGTGTTATAGTAGTCCTCACTATTCGATAAAATAGTGTGACAATAAATATAATGAGGACTCTATTTAAGTTTGGATATTGTCTAGAAGACAATATTCGTGTAAAAACTCTCAGCTCATGTTGTATAATTAAGTTTGTATTTGTATTCAATACCATGTATTTGGCGACCCAAGATGGGTGATGTATACCTATTTTGGGGGAGTCATAATTATCTATTAACTTTTTAACTTCCTCATCCATGGCTTGGGCCGTTGTAGTGGAGGCATCCCCTTAGCTTTTGGCGAACTGGCTTGTAACGAGGGTTAACATTGAGACGGTGTGTGGCTACTTCTGGGTCGATGCCCTCCAAGTCTTGCATGTGACCATGCAAAAACATCCATGTTATTTTTGAGAAAGTCTATTAGTTGGTAGAACTAGATCTTCATTGAGGGAAGAACCAATGTACATCCTTCTGTCTGGGTGTTCCTTGTCCAAGACTATAGGGGAGAGCTCCTCGATGGGCTCTCCTCTTTCTATGGTGGAGTCATCCCTTGGGTCAAGGACCTCGACCTATAATGCTTCTTCCGGCTTCCTGGTCTTCATGGAGGAGACATAGCACTCCCTTGCTGTTACCTGGTCTCCTCTAACTTCTCCGACTCCATTTGGGGTTGGAAAACGAAGGATAAGATGATAAGTGGATGGGACAAACCTCAATGTATTAAGAGTTGGTCGCCCCAGTATGATGTTATAGGCTGATGGGCAGCCTATAACTAGGAAATTTACCATCATTTTAGATCTTCTTGGTGCCGCTTTGGTTGTGATTGGCAGGGTGATGGACCCTAGGGGATATACCTTCTCCCTTGAGAACCCCATGAGGGGGGACCTGATAGGCTGCAATCTCTCCCTGCCCATGTTGAGTTTGTCAAAAGCTTCTACGAACAAGATATCGATAGAGTTGCCACTGTCTACCAGTATTCTGCTTACTTGAAAATTGGCCACGATCATGGTGAGCACCAGAGGGTCATCGTGCGGGGTGATGAATCCCCTTCAAATCCTCATCTAAGAAGGATATGACTTCGTTGGCATCTTGACTGGGCATCTTGGATGGGCTCCCCTCTTCGGGGTGCCTTACTTTTCTGGCATGTGTCTTCATGGCAGATAGTGACTCTCCCCCTCATGCGAATCCTCCCGAGATGGTGTGAATCTCCCCAACTGGATTTTGATCTTCCTGGTTGTGAGTTGGTGATGGTGCCTGTCTTCTACCAGCGATATACTGGCGTAAGTTAACCACGATGAATGAGATCTTCAATTTGTTTCTTGAGTTCATAGCAGTCGTCGGTGTTATGACCGTGGTCGCGATGAAAACGACAGTACTTGTTCCGGTTCCTGCATTTTTGAGGAGACTTCATCCTCGCTGGCCACTTTATGGTGGGGTCATCCTGGATATGTAAGAGAATGTTTCCAATGGTAGCATTGAGGGGAGTGAATGGTCGTCGATCATTCTGAGGAGCAAGACCGAGTCTGTCTTTGGCAGATACCCTCTCTGTCCTGCTTAATTTGATGTCACTCTCCCTCTAATCGTCCCTATCTCTTCCTTTTCTCTTCTCTCCTGCTCTAGAGGATTCACCTCGTCTGGCCCTTGTGACGTCCTCATCATTCATGTATTTCTGGGCCTTTGCTAGTAGCTCAGTCATGTTCTTTAGTGGACGTTTCATCACTGAGAAAAGAAAACTTGAGGAGCGGAGGCCTCCCAAAAATGCAGTTATGGTTACTTTATCATCAATGTTCTTCTACTTGAAGTACCTCCTTGTTAAAACAAGTGAGGTAGTCCCTTAGGCTCTTGTCTTTGTCTTGTTTTATGCTGAGAAGATGTGTGACGGGATTCTGATGACGTCACCCCCCAATAAAGTGGGACACAAAAGACCTGCTCATTTCAGCAAAGGTTGATATGGAGGCTGGAGAGAGCTTGGCAAACCACTGTCGAGCGGAGCCCCTCAAGGTGGTTGGGAATGCCCTACACATGATTTCATTAGAGATGTTATGGAGCTGCATCAGGGTTTTGTAGGTTTCAAGGTGGTCTAGCGAATCTTTCATTCCTGTCAAAGGTCTCCACGGATGGCATTTTGAACTTTTGAGGGAGTGGATAGTTTGCTACGTCAGGCTTGAAAGGCGTGTCTATTTACGCTACAAGGTAGTCCACGGTTTCTGGTCCTCGGGCCTTTATAGCGTTGAAGACAACACCTAGTTGGTTTTGCACTTTCTTGATTTTCTCATCTTAGTGAATAAGGGCACCCCTGGAAGGATCATGGGGATGGCTCCCATGTTCCATGCTATGGTTTTCACCTTCATCTTCTTGGAGATGAGAATATCCACCTTGGGAAGCAGGAGGAGGATGTGGATCATGATGGACTCCCCTTTATGGAGCTCCTTGTTGTCCAGGGGGTGGAGCTCCTTGATGAACTCCTCCTCCATGTTCGGCGAGCAGGAGTTGTAGTATTTGCTGGTTTTGGATAGCCAACTGTTGCATGGTCTCCAACATCTGCTGTGGACTTGGAGCTGAAGTATTTGAGATGAGATTGGTGTACGGAGGAGCACCCTCTTCTAGTCGTAGATTGTCTTCTGGTTGGTTCATGGACCTGGTTGTTATCGCCATTGGTTTAGATGTTTGAAGGTGAAAATCTTTTCGATTCCCACAGACGGAGCCAAACTGATGATACACAAAATGTACTTTGTACACACATGTCAAGTAATAGTAAATGCGGTAATTAAAGTAAGAAAATAAGACAAATATTAAAGTGGTTCGGTCAAGTTGACCTAGTCCACTGTTGAATGGCTCTAGTCGTCTGGCACTTTATGTGATGCCCCCAAAACAGGTATACATCACCCATCTTGAGTCGCCGGATACATGGTACATAAATTCAAATACAACTTAATTATATAACAGTCGTGTAAAATACGACAAAACATAGCTGAGAGTTTAAACAAGAATATTGTCATCTAGACAATATCCACACTCAATGGTGTCCTCATTACAATTATTATCACATTATTCCGTAGAATAGTGAGGACTGCTAAAGCCATTTATCCTGGACCATCACTCCATTCCCCGACTCGTCCAAGCTATATTCTCATTTCCTGAAGAGAACAATGAAAGAAAGGGTGAGCTCAACTAGCCCAATAAGAAATATTATGACTAAGATAGTGCAGAATAAATTATCCTTAGCCTTCAATAGTATAACAACTGATAGAATACAATAGACAACAAGTTTTAAATCAACAACTGCATCGAAAATAAACAATCCATTAGAAGAGTTAAGTAGAGCATAAAATCTACTATCTTCTATGATTTAAAAAGTTTTTCATCAACTTTATCGTTGAGACTCAGCTTAAAAAAAATAAACCACATCATCGAATCATCCCTGCTGTAAGACCCCGATTTTTTTTATAAATAAAATTGAATTTCGTCTATTCATTATCATGAAATAATAAGGAGTTAATTTGATATAATATTTTGGTTATGGGTGAAATGTGAAAATTTTGTAAAATAAGCAAGTGGTTATAAAATAATCATTTTGTTGAGGAATATTCGTTTGTTCGTGGAATATTCTTATTGTCGGAGAATATTCGTATGACAGGTGCAGCCATTTGTGGGCCCCATAACGGAAAATGATCGGATGAAGAAAATGAAAAACTTGAGTTTTTATGAATAACGGCGTAATCGTTACAGTTAACACTGTTGGAATACCCGATGGTTAAAATATAGTAATACACGTGGTTGTATAGTAGCACACGATATTGTACAGTATTTTTGAATTATTGATTCTTACGTAAGAAGGCACTACTTAATAATTGTTACAGTAATTACTGTTCAATATTTTATTTTATTGATTCAATAATTGCTGCGTTGATATTTTATATTATTGTTCTTTCAATAATTGTCACTGCACAATATTTCCCATTATCAGATCAATAATTCATATTATTTGAATAATATTATTAGATAGCATTATTGGCAATGTCTAGAAAGTTCTATCAAGGAGAGGTTTGGTCACCTAATTGCGCTATAGTAAGGAGAAATCCTTATCGAAAAGCCCCCTCTTTCCTGGGAATGACCTGGTTGTCATAATTGTGATTCTTTAATATTATTTGTGAATAATTAATTATTAATTTATATGATAAAGAAATATATATTTTTATATGGATATAAATGAAGGAATTAAAGCTAAGGTGTTTTATAAGTATTTTGTCGAAATAAAGAATAACATTTGAAAATTTTCAAAAAATTAGTTTATTACTTGATTTTGTAAAATCAATAACTCTTTGTGTATAATGAGTTAGGAGATAAGCCATATATCAAAAGAAAACCCTGGAAGTAAGCTAAACGTAGAAATTTGAATCACCCAAAAATCCTTTGTGGATTTTTCGTGGTGACTGTTTGAGTGAAACTGGTACGTGGGACTTATAGTCCGATAATCAAATCAGTGTTCTTAAGCTCTATTGTGTGAGTTATAATTTTAATCCGACCATTGGATCATTGTGATTTTTGAATATGTTATACATATATAAGTTGGGTATATATCCACAAATTTTTGAACCGTTAAAAATTAAGGTATGATTTGTTATGAATTTTAAGAGGTGTTGAAAATCGTCCGTATGTGGATTTCAGTCATTTTCTGTTTGGAATTTGGAAAATATTTCTTCTACAAAGTTGTAGAGAATTCGATTTCCTATGGAATGGACATAAAATTCTTATTTTTCTGATAAAAGGACTATCTATTATGAATTATTGAAGTTTCTGATTATTGTTTAAATGATAAAACATTTTGGAAATTTCTAGAATTGGTGGACCCCACTTTTGGTTGGTGAGAAATGTGCTCAAATTTTATTTCAAATATGGTGGGTGGGAATAGTAGCAGGTAAAGCCATCAGGTAGCAGGTCAAGTCTGCTTCGGCGTGCTAGCATTTTCCTATAAATAGGTGCTTAGGTTAGAATTAAAAATCACACCAGAAACAAGTTTTCTTTCTCTCTATATTATCGAGCGTATTTCTGTGAGTATCTAGATCCTTTGAGAGTTACTATTCAGTGCAAGTTTCCTTCAACATCATATCAGATAATCCATGTAGATATACTGTTCTTTTGAGGTAAGGGATGTTATTTTTTTTTGTAATGATGTTATTCTTTCAATATCATTATACCGAAATATTGATATAGATTTTATTGTGGAATTTCTAACTTTTTGTGTCAGGGTTACTATTCATGTATACGGCACTATTCACGTATGCGACACTATTCACGAATACGACACTATTCACCAAAAAATAAAAAATTTCCTTTTTGTTCAATATGTATTTTATGGTTACTATCTTTGATTGTATCCATGTTTTGATCTTTATTTTTGAATTCTACTTCACACTTGGTTATTATGGAGTATTATTGAATTTAGATAAACCGAAATACGAATCCCTAATATTTGTCCTTCTGTCTCACTGGATTTGTTCTCTAAAATGTTTTTCATCATCTTCAGTCATTAATGGTGATACTTGATGAATTTCTTTGGCCTGTAGTGCAAAGATGAATGATTACCTGATGAATATCTTTGGCCCGTAGTGCAAAGATGAATATTTGATTAAAGATGTATATTGATTGATGTTATAGGGATAAAATATTGATGATGAACTTTTAAATTCATAGATGATAGTAGATTTCATTCTCTACTTAACTCTTCTAATGAATTGTTGTTTCCGCTACAGTTATTGATCTAAAATTTGTTGTCTATTATATTCTATCAGATTTTTCCCTATTGAAGACTAAGGATAATTTGTTGTATATTATCTTTGTTATAATATTCTTTACTGAGCTAGTTGAGCTCACCCTTTTCATTTTTGTTCCATTTTTCTTCTCAGGATGTGAAAATTTAGCAGGGACTAGCTGTGGTATGGAGTGATGGTCCAAGGCAGTTGTTATAGTAGTCCTCACTATTTTGTAAAATAGTGTATCAATAAGTGTAATGAGGACTTATTTGAGTGTGAATATTGTCTAGAAGATAATATTTGTATTTAAACTCACAGTATTTGTGTTGTCGTATTTTGCACGACAATTATAATAATAAAGTTATAGTTATTTTCTGTACCACGTATTTGGCGACTGAGAATGGGTGATGTATACCTATTTTGGGGGTGTCACACTTGCACCACGGCCAAATATATTCATTTAATCATCAATGGTCATGACTATACCGAATAATCCCTGGTCATAATCATACCAAAAACTGTCCATCAATTCACTACAGGTCAATGAGGACTTTTACCACATCATTCGTCACATTATGATCATGATTATACCAAATAATCTCTGGTCATAATCATACCAAGTCCATCTATGCACGTAAGCCAAAGATGACTTTAATCACAATATAAACATGAGGATGATGACAATGACATAATAATTCAATAAAAAAAGTTCAAGGATAAATTTTAAAGATTTATAATTTAATTTATCCATAAATCAATAACGTCCAAATTGTCTACATGATACTGCTTTGTAAGAGTAAAATTTAAGAATAATATTCATGTACCAAAAATAATTTGGACAGAAAAGAAATATATTTTTCGGGTGAATAGTACCTCGTGAATAGTTCTTCAGAAATAGTAACCCGTGAATAGTACCCCGATACAAAAAGTGTCCCGAATACCCGAGTAAATGATACTTGAGTGAATAGTAAGTGGATGAATAGTAACCTATAAATAGTAACTCGTGAATAGTACTCAGACACGAAAAGTACCCCGAATACCCAAGTGAATAATACCAGAGTGAATAGTAACCGGGTGAATAGTAACCCGTGAATAGCAACTCGTAAAAAAAATACTAAAGAAAATGATATTCCATGACGAGTACAAAAGAAATGATATCTCAGACGAGTATAATAGAATATACGAAACTGCAAATGGATTTTCACCCGCCATGCGATAATCCACGTAGACAGATCATTTCCACAATTTAATAAAGAATGAATATAAAGGATCATTCACCATGCATGCGGTAATCCACATAGACAAGTTATTCCAATAGAATAATAAAGAATGGAATAACAGAAGAATTCACCATGCATGCGATAGACCGCACAGATAGGTTATTCCCAATAGAATAATAAAGAATGAAACCAGGTCATGCGTAATCCGCACAGACAGGATATTCCAACAGAATAATAAAGAATGGAACCAGGTCATGTGTAATCCGCACAGACAAGATATTCCAACAGAATAATAAAGAATGGAATAACAACAGAATTCACCAGGCATGCGATAGACCGCACAGACAGGTTATTCCAACAGAATAATTAAGAATGGAATATAGAAGAATTTCACCATATATGCGGTACTTCGCATAGACAGGTTATTCCAACATAATAATAAAGAATAGAATAACAGAAGAATTTCACTATGTGTACGACAGTCCGTGTATATAGGTTATTCCAATAGAATAATAAGGAATGGAATAGCAATAGCTCTCTTCATGAATACGAAAGAATAATACCCCTTACCTTAGAAGAAAATTGGATACTGGAATAGTGAGATAGCAGACTTCTCTTCTTCCTCCTCTCTATAATTTTTCTCTATAATAATTGCTCTATAGCTTTAGTGAATTGGTGAGAAATGAAGGAAGAATGAGCTTCTATTTATAGGATAATATAGTTTCGATAATTGCACGTTTTAGTATAATACCTTCCTCTTTTTCTTCATGTTTAATTTAGTCCTTCAAGTATTATCAAACTTGCACCATCTCCCCTAATAGTAAATCATGTGAATCAATAGTTCTAGACATGTGAAAATACGAATTACAGTATAGTACATCCATCTATACCTCCATTTTTAACTTAGTCATGCAAGTATTATCAATCTTGCACTAACTCCCCTAATAGTAAATCATATGAATCAATAGTATACACATGTGAACACATAGTTATAAACATGTGAATTAATAGCAATTAATTACTCATTTATCTGGTTAAATACTCGATTGGTCAAAATAAACTCCAGACATTAATTATTATCGAAATAAATGTCAATTTTTGGTAAAACTAATAATTCGAACACAATGGAAATTTCATCTTTAATCAACACGAACTTATTCATCATTAATATTATATTTTACAATATTTAACAACCAGGTCGTTCCTAGGAAAGAGGGGGCTTTCCGATAAGGATTTTTCCTTATTAACGCGTAATTAGGTGACTAAACCTCTCATTGACAGAACTTCTAGACATTGTCAATATTGTAAATAATAATATGAATAAGTTTTTCGTCTCAATTATTAATTTAATAATATAATATATTATGCAGATGATACTATGACAATAATTGAATCAATAATATGAGAGATATGATGCAGCAATTACTGTAGCAATAATTGAGTATAACTGAGTGACTTCTTACGTAAGCATTAATAATCAATATTGTGTGCTACTATGCAACCACGCGTATTACTGTAATTTTACTACCGGGTAGTTCAACAGTTTTAACGGTAACACTTTCGTCGTTATTTTTATAAAAAGATAATTCTGTCGTTTTCTAACTACGATAATACTTCCGTTGTGGGGTCCACCAATGATTGTGCCGTCGTACGAATATTCCCTGTTAAAACGAATATTCCCCAACCAATCGAATATTATATAACCACTTGCTTTTTATGTAAAATTTATAAATATTACCCACAACTATAATATTATATCAAATCTACACCATAATATTAAAAAAAATATTTCGAGAAATTTAAATCTTTATTCATAAAATTTGGGATCTCACAATCTCCTCTCCTTATGAAATTTTGCCTTCGAAATTTACGTACGTACCTGGTATGCTGAAGAGGTGAGGATACCTTGACTTCATTTCAGATTCTAACTCTTGAGGTATAACCTTTGAGAGTCGAATGTGATCCTTCTTATCCAAGATTTTAACACATATCTCCTCATACGTTAAATCTTCTGCTATCTCGTCTAGTTCTAATTTAATAATGTGGTTCAGATCGTCCACATATTTATGTAACATCGATACGTGAAAAATGTTATGAACATGCGACATACTTAGCGATAAGGCGAGTCTATAGGCCACATTTCCTACTCGATCGAGGATTTCAAATAGGCCAATTAAATTGAAAGTTGAGATTTCCGTTTTTCATTAACTCTTGCTTCTAGAATAACGCCCTCTTAAACCTTCTTCTTCACATTCATTAGCTCTGAGTATGTAGCTTGCTCGGCTTTAACTTTATCGATTAAAGTCGATTCTACTCGTATATTTGATATCACCACGTGGGTCCTTAGAGTCTTTAACTCTATCTTCATCATTTGTAAGTTATATGAAATGGGTTTTTGTGTTAACAACATCGCACTCGTAAACGCATACGATCTTCTACTCAACGCATCAGCTACCACGTTCGCTCTTCCACGATGATATTGAATGGTATGGTCATAATCTTTAACAGCTCGAGCAAACATCTTTGGCGCATTATACGTTCGTTTTGGTTGAAGAAATATTTAAGGGTTGAAGAAATGGGTTTTGTTCTATGTCAATACAAAATTCAATTTCACGCTCTGGGGGTAGGCCAAGAAGTCTTCAAGAGTACGTCAAGAAATTTATTAACGATAGAAATATCATTTAAAAACTGTGACTCTTATCCAAGACTTGGATAACACATGAAATGAAGGTTTCTACTAACGAAGTTTCAACCGATAAGTCAAAGTCTAATTTCTCCGAAGTCAAATTTAAGCGTTGAGCACAAGCAAGAGAGATAAAAGAATGGGTAGAACCGGTATCTAATAAGGTATAGACTTCTCAAGAATTTATAATTAACTAACCCGTGCTAACTTCGTTTGGGTTACTCGCTTTTTGAGAAGTCATGAAAAATGCTCTTCTTGAAACCACCGACTTTGTTTTGTCCGTATCCGCCTTTGGTGCCACTGTCTTAGCTGGACTTGACTTTGGTGCACGACAAAATCGGGCTAGGTGACCTTATTTTCCATAATTATAACATGCTTTGGACTGCATCGCGTAGTTTGGCCTGATATGTCCCTCCCCTCCGCATTTGAAGCATACAATTGGTGGTCGTTCTCCTTCCTTGAAAATGGGTGTTGGTGCTGCTATCTTTCCATCGTTGTTGAACCTTTTCTTCTTAAAATTTCCACTTCTATTATCTTGGCCATGATTACCACCGAAGTGGTTACCATTATTGGCATGATAATTTCCCCCATGATGGTTATCATTGTTCAGATGGTCGTTGCCACCTGTATGATTATTATCGTGTTGCTGGTCATTACCTTTTGGTTGTGCTGACTCATTATCACGCACCAATAACTGAGCCCTATTCATAACATCTAAATATAAATAAAGTTTGTGAGAAATGAGGTATTGACGTATATCGGGTTTCAAACCTCTTAGAAACATTCGCGTCATTCGCTCCTCATTATCGATCAAATGGGATGCAAACCTGGATAACTCCGCAAATGTAGCCTCGTATTGCGACACAGTCATATTGTTTTGCTCCAACTTGATGAACTTCACCTCCTTCATTTGACGAATACTTTCGGGAAAGTACTGTTGGGTAAAATCTAGTTACACACAACACGCAAGTATACGTGGTCAACAAGTAATAAAGTGATAAGTTGAGTATCGTTCCCACAGAGAATTATTTAATAAAAATCACCAAGTACTAACCCGTAACCAACTCAATCTTATTTAAACGAATGAAATGCAAATTAAATAAATTAAACTACTATTAACTTCCACTAATTAAATTAAGACTATGGAGATTTAAGATCACAACTTCACTTATTGCTCATTTAAGTTAACACACTTCTCATCAATTATTCTCTATCCCGAATTGTTAATCAAGAACACGAAAGTAATATTAACCACCTCTCGATGCACTAATACCGTATTAACGTCAATCCACAATTAAGATAGAAATTCGTTAAACACCTTAATCAACTAACCCACTATATCTCTATGTGAATTACAATTTAAGAAGGTTGAATACTAAGTTCTCTATAAGATTACATATGGCGTCAAGCATATCTCTACCTTAACACTCATCAAGTTTAAGCTACTAACAAAATCCTGAACACATGCTATCATGATTAGATCTAAATCTATACTTCATCTCTCGAGTTCATATAGATTATCACGTTAATTGATGGCCAAGCAATTAAATAATTAAGTCCAAATCACAATAGACAATTCTCACAATAGAAAATACTAATTAATAACGAAGTATATTAAAATAAACTACACAATAAGATCCATTATAATCTCAAACAAAGAATTAGTTCATTATTATTGAATTAAAACTAAGAATCCACAATTGAATACACATTAAAAGATAAAGATAGAAGAAGATGAGAAGAAATAATCTATTGTCTGTAGATTTGACGTTCCCTCCTTGCTCCTACTTCAAATCTTCAATGGTCTTCAAGTTGCTTCAATCTCCAAATCTAATTAGAACTAGTGTTTTTCTCTAATTTACTCTAATCTAATTTAATAGAATGCTCTCTAATCTCCTAATTATCTCCTCATAATCTCTGTTAATCTGTTTTATTCCCCTCCTTTTATAAGCCTTTGTACATGTCTTTAAGTCCTCTTGGAAGTCCTTGAATCAAACAACTCGAAACAATCCTTTTCGGACTCAAATTCGGACAAAATCTCTTCATTTTCGCACATACCCAGCCCCGGCTGGCCTTTTCCCTTGCAAAAACCCAGCCCAAGCTGGGTAGTGGACTGCTAAAGCTCCCAGGTACCCAGCCCCGGCTGGGTCCTAAGCACAAAAACGCCCAGCCCCGGCTGGGTACCAATCTGCCAATACACTTTTCTGCTGGAACCTCCTCTGCTAAAACTGCCATAACTTCTAAACCGAGAAGAGTTACGAGGCCCGAGACCTATCAAATCGAAGCTATCGACGAGATCTATAACTTTCATTCTTTGAGATTTGAGAAATAACGAACGCATGATGGTCGAAATTGGACTGGAAGTGACTGCTGCGCAAAATCACCACCCAAAACGGTGAAGTTCAACGTCCGTTGGTAGAAATGTCATAACTCTTTCATCCGAACTCCGATTGGAATGATTCAAGATGTTCCGGAAAGCTAAGAAAATGCTCTACAATATAGTCCAAGCTCCAAGCCAAGAACATGAAATGACATGAAAGCAAAAATGATATCCGGCTTGCTTTTGTTTGCATTTTTCGTGCTTTTCCTTACCAATAATCGCTCACATCGCTTCCAAACGTATAACCTACAAAACAAACACAAAATGCATGAAAAGTAACTAAGACACATGAATAAAAACAACTAATTCAAGTAAAAGATACCGGATAAGTAGGTATAAAACCTACTTATCAAATACTTGTCGTTGAGCAGTTCTTGGAACTTCTCCCAAGACATCTTGAGTTCGTCAGGCTGGGTATGCTTAACAGATTCCCACCAATAATCTGCCTCTTCACGCAACATAAAGGTGGCGAACTGAACCATTTTCTCCTCTAAGTATTCCAAGACATCAAATATCTTGGTGAATTGCTTTATCCACGTCTCCGCCTTAAGTGGTTCTGGTTTCCCAAGAACACCGGCGATCCCAGCTCCTTGAACTGCTTAGCAGTGACCACCCGAGAGTTGCCAGTGTTTCCAGCTGCATTTTGAACAGGAGTCTCTCTCTCCTGATGTTGCATGAATTACATAAAGCCTCTGAACATCCCATTATTCATCATCTGATCGGTGTTGTTATTTACCTGAGGATTATTTTCTTCCTGTTGCACATTATCCTGGGTATTGATCGTTGCTGACTCAATGGCCTCATGTGCTTCATTGCCTATCTCAACATTTTCAGATGCCATTTTCAAACACTGTCACAAAACAAGGGTTAATTAACATATCACATATTATCCATATACTCTGACCGACCAATTAAATACCAAATAAACTTAGGTAGGTTGTGACGCCCCCAAAATAGGTATCCAACACCCATTTTGAGTCGCCAAATACATAGTACAGAAATAACTACAACTTTATTAATATAATTGTCGTGCAAAATACGACAACAGATAAACCGTGAGTTTAAAAACAAATATTGTCTTCTAGAAAATATCAACACTCAAATAAGTCCTCATTACAATTATTGATACACTATTTTACAAAATAGTGAGGACTACTAAAACGACTTTCTAAAACTTTCATTCCATACCCCGACTAGTACTCGCTACATTCTCGCCTCCTCAGAAGAAAAATGGAACAAAAAGGAAAAGGGTGAGCTCAACTAGCCCAGTAAAGAATATTATGACTAAGATAATATAGAACAAATTATCGTTAGTCTTCAACAGGGAAAAAATCTGATAGAATATAATAGACAATAAGTTTTAGATCAATATTCGCAGCGAAAATAGTAATTCATAGAAGAGTTACGTAGAGAATGAAATCTACTATTATCTATAAATTTAAAAGTCCATCATCAATTTTTTATCCCTGTAACATTAATCAATATACATCTTGAATCAAATATCCATCTTTGCACTACAGGCCAAAGATGTTCATCAGTTGGTCATGTTCATCTCAACACATGTTCATCTTTGCACTACGGGCCAAAGAAATTCATAAAAAATTCATTCCTCTTTTCACTACAGGCCAAAGATATTCAGTAATATCATCATTTAGGACTGAGGATGATGAAAAATATTTTAAAGAAAATGAATCCAGTGAAACAAAAGAACAAATAATAAGGATTCGTACTTTAAACAGTCCAAGTTCAAAAATACTTCATAAATAATTATAGTGAAGTAAAATTCAAGAATGATCAAAATATGGATATAATCAAAGCTAGTATCCATAATAGATATTTTGGACAAAAAACGAAAATTTAATTTTTTTTGTAAATAGTGCCGTATTCGTGAATAGTGCCGTATATGTGAATAGTGTTGTATACATAAATAGTAACCCCGACACTAAAAGATAAGAATTTCACAAGAAAAATCTTACCAATATTTCGGCATAATGATATTGAAAGAAATAATATCATTTATAAAAAAAATAACAATCCTTACCCCGAAAAGACAGTACTTTTGATTGAAATACTGGATATAGTGCTGAAGAGATCTTGCACCGTATAGCAACATTCAAAGTATCAAAATACTCACAAGAATACGCTCGACAATATAGAGAGAGAAAACTTATTTCTGGTGTGATTTTTAATTCTAACATAAGCACCCTATTTATAAAAAAATACTTAGAATACCAAAGTAGAAAATTTAATAAAATTTTAATATATTTATATAAATTTTCCGTAGCCCACTTTTTTGGTCAAGACATCAGCTATACAAGTGACAAAATCAACAAAAATGTTTTTCTAAATAAAAATATTTAAAACTCCAAAAATCGATTCAGACCCGATATACCGAAACTTCAATAATTCACAATAAATAGCCCTTTAATAAGAAAAATTTGAATCTTATGTCCATTCCATAAGAAATTCAATTCTTTACAACTTTGTAAGTTTAAGTTTTTTCCAAATTCCAAGTAGAAATTGACCGAAATCCACACACGGACGATTTTACAGGCTATAATCAAATTTCAGTCAAGAAATGAGGTCCACAAACATGAAAAACATGTTTTAAATATTTTTAGTAACAAAAATACTCTTCCTTCTCATTATTCATATATCTCACATTCGTTGTAAAAATATCACCATTATTATATTATTAAAATATAATAATATATTTAAATGAATTATTTTATCAGAAAAGATAAAATATCAATTTTCAACAATTGTCACATTAAAATTTTCTCCATCTATATCCATATAAAATGAATATTTTCCTTATCATATAAATCAATAATTAATTATCCATAAATAATATTACAGAATCAAAATACTGACAACCAGGCCGTTTCCAGAAAAGAAGGGGCTTTCCAATAAGGATTTCTCCTTACTGGCGCGCAATTAGGTGACCAAACCTCTCCTTAGACAGAACTTTCTAGACATTGCCAATATTTCTATCTAATAATATTTTTCAAATAATATGAATTATTGATCCGATAATAGAAAATACTGTGTAATGATAATTATTGAAACAACAATAATATAAAATATCAACGCATCAATTATTGAATCAATTAAATAAAATATTGAACAGTAATTACTGTAACAATTATTGAGTAGTGCCTTCTTACGTAAGAATCAATAATTGGTGCAATACCGTGTGCTACTGTGTTTTATCCTCCGGGTATTCTAACAGTATTAATGGTAACAACTATGCCATTATTTATAAATAACTTATACTTGTCGTTTTCTTCATCCAATCGCTTTCCGTTATGGGGCTAACACAAGGCTGCGCCGTCGTACGAATATTCCCCGACAGTAAGAATATTCCACAACCAAACGAATATTCCCCGACAACAATGAATATTTTATAACCAGTTGCTTATTTAAAATATTTGCATATTTTATCCATAACTAACCACATTAGTTAAATCAACCCTTACTATTTCAAAATAATAAATAGAGAAAATTTTATTTTATTTATAATAAGTTGGGGTCTTACAACCTCCCCTCCTTATAAAATTTCGTCCTCAAAATTGACGTACGTACCTGGTGTTTTGAAAAGGTGAGGATACCTCGCTTTCATTTTCGTTTCCAACTCCCAGGTCATTTCCTCAATAGCATGATTCCTCCACAAAACTTTGACTTGTGGTATGACCTTTGTGCGTAGGACATGCTCCTTCCTATCCAAGATCTTGACAGGTACCTCTTCATACGTTAAGTCTTCGGCTATCTCGTTCGATTCTAACTCAATAATGTGGTTTGGGTCTTTCACATATTTACGTAGCACAGATATGTGAAAAACATTATGAACATAAGACATACTTGGAGGTAATGCGAGTCTATAGGCCACATTTCCTACTCGGTCAAGAATCTGAAATAGACCAATAAATCTTGGATTGAGCTTTCCTCTCTTCCCAAATCTTGTAACTCCTTTCCATGGAGCCACACACAATAATACATGGTCCCCAATACTAAATTCCACGTCCTTCCGATGAAGATCTGCATAACTCTTTTGTCGATCCTGTGTCATTTGTATACGTTGTCGAATCATTTGGATCTTTTCTGTAGTCATACGTACCAACTCTGGTCCCAATAATGTTGCTTCACCCACCTCATCCCAACATACTAGAGAGCGACACTTTCGTCCATACAATGCTTTAAATGGGGCCACACCTATACTTGCCTGATAACTATTGTTGTAGGAGAATTCCACCAATGGTAAATACTTATCCCAACTCCCTTTGAAGTCTAGGACACAGAGTCTTAATAGATCTTCAAGAGTTTGAATAGTCCTCTCTGATTGTCCGTCCGTTTGAGGATGGTATACCGAACTGAATCGTAAATTCGTGCCCATAGCTTTTTGCAAGCTAACCCAAAATCGTGATGTGAATCTTGGGTCACAATCTGAAACTATGGATACTGGCATGCCATGCAATTTCACAATCTCATTTACGTACATATGAGCAAGATGTTCAAGGGAATAAGTCTCCCGTATAGGCAAGAAATGAGCAGACTTGGTTAACCTATCAATAATAACCCAAATAGCATCTATGCCTTGAGAAACCGTGGGAAGACCCGTAACGAAATCCATGGTAATGTGTTCCCACTTCCATTTCAGAATCTCAAGTGGTTGCAATGGACCCTTTGGCACTTAATGCTCTGCCTTTACACGTTGACAAGTTAAACACCTCGAGATAAACTTCGCGATCTCTCTCTTCATATTGTTCCACCAAAATGTATGTCGAAGATTACGATACATTTTGGTACTTCCAGGATGGATTACAAACGGTGTATTGTGTGCCTCCATCGTACTTCAAATCAGAGTCATTAGGAATATAAAGTCTGGAGTGGACTCGAAGTATAACTTCTTCATCGATTCTTGCTTCTGGAATAGCACCTTCTTGTACTTTTTTCTTCATATGCATCAGCTTCGGGTCTTTGGCTTGAGCAACTTTAACTTTTTTGATTAAAGTAGGCTCTATGCGTATACTTGACATCATCGCATGGGTCCCAGGAGTCTTGAATTCTATATTAATCTTTTGTAAATCACACAAAATGGGTCTTTGTGTTGAGAACATCGTACTCGTTCCCGCATATGATCTTCTACTCAACGCGTCAGCTACTACATTCACTTTTCCAGGATGGTATTGAATAGTGTGGTCGTAATCTTTCAACAGCTCGAGCCAATGTCGTTGCCGCATGTTGAGTTCCTTTTGGGTGAAGAAATATTTTAGGCTTTTAAAGTCTAAATATATCTCCACTTTCACCCCCATATAGATAGTGCCTCCAGATCTTTAGCACGAAAATGATTGCCGCCAACTCTAGATCATGAGTAGGATAATTCTTCTCATATTCTTTAAGTTGTCGCGAGGCATAGGCTATGACTTTCCTATATTGCATGAGAACACATCCTAACCCTTTGCCTGAAGCATCGCTGTAGATAACAAATCCATCTGAACCAGACAGTATTGTCAGAACAGGTGCCGAAATGATTTTCCTCCTAAGCTCTTGAAAACTCTTCTCGCATTCCTCGCTCCATACAAATTTTGTATCTTTTCGAGTCAGCTAAGTTAATGGAGTAGTGATTTGAGAAAATCCTTCCACGGATCTCCGATAATAACTAACTAAGCCCAGAAAGCTACGAACTTCGGTCACCGTCTTCGGTTGCTCCCAACTTTGTATTGCTTCAATCTTCGCCGAGTCAACAGATACTCCATGTTTTGACACCACGTGCCCAAGGAATGCTACTTCCTCAAGCTAGAACTAGCATTTCTTCAACTTGGCAAATAGCTTGTTTTCACGAAGCCTTTGGAATACCAGCTTCAAATGGTGCTCATGATCTTCACGACTTTTGGAATATATGAGGATGTCATCAATAAAGACCACAACGAATTGATCCAAATATTCCTTGAATACTCGGTTCATCATATCCATGAAAGCCGCATGAGCATTTGTCAATCCAAAAGACATGACTAAGAATTTATAATGCCCATACCGAGTTCTGAAGGCAGTCTTTGGAATATCCTCAGTTCTAATCTTTAGCTGATGATATCCAAAACGAAGATCGATCTTTGAAAAGAATTATTCTCCTTGCAACTGGTCAAACAGGTCATCAATGCGAGGTAGCGGATACCTATTCTTGATGGTGACATGGTTCAATTCTCGGTAGCCAATACAAAGTCGCATACTCCCATCTTTCTTCTTTACAAATAAAACAGGAGCACCCCAAGGAGATGTACTAGGACGAATGAAACCGATGTCTAACAACTCCTATTATTTGACCTTTAACTCCTGAAGTTCAATAGGAGCCATTCGATATGGGGTTTTAGAAATGGGCTTTGTACCGGGTTCAAGATCAATAAAGAATTCAACGACACTTTCTGGTGGTAGACCGGGAAGTTCTTCAGGAAATACGTCAGGAAATTTACTAACAACAGGAATATTATTCAAATCCGATGTGTCTTTATTCAAATCCATAACATGGGCTAAGAAAGCTTGACATCCGTTTTTCAATAAACGAATAGCTTTATGACTTGATATGACAGTGATTGATTTTAGTGGTTTAGTTGCTTGAATTCGTACAATAGGTTGGTTAGGAATATGAAAACTAACAACCTTACGAAAATAATCAATTTTGGCATGATGAGTAGTTAATTAATCAATTCCAAAAATCACATCAAATACAAGTATCTTTAAAGAGATAAGGTCAACAGGTAATGTGATGGTGCCAACTTGGATCAAACAAGATTTATAAACAGTTGATATGATGAAAGTTTCTCCTAATGGAGTCTCCATAGATAAATCAAAGTCTAATTTCTCTGGAGTCAAGTTTAAACGTTGAGCACAAGCAGGAGAGATAAATGAATGGGTAGCACCGGTATCTATTAAGGTATAAACTTCGCAAGAATTTATGATTAGCTTACCCGTGAGCACCTCATTTGGGTTCTTCGCATTTTGACCAGTCACGACAAACGCTCTTCCAGGAACCGTTGACTTTGACTTTTCTGGGACAACCTTTTGAGTCACCATCCCCGCTGGACTTGGTTTTTCTACCGTACAATCTCGAGCGATATGTCCGTCCTTTCCACAATTATAGCATACCTTAAACTGTTGTGGGCAGTTTGGGCTGATATGTCCCTCTTTTCCACATTTATAGCATACGACCGGTGGTCGTTCTCCTCCCTTAGAACCAGTTACTACTGGTGCTGACGTCTTTACATTGTCATTGTTGAATCTCCTCTTTTTAAAATCTCCTCCTGACTCGCTTCTTCTATTTTCATGGCCATGATTACCACCAGAGTGGTTACCACTTTTGTCTGTATTTTTCTTTCTCTGTTGGTTATCGTTGTTCTGATGATTGCTGTCACCGGTATGATCCTGGTTGTGGTCCCTCGGTTGAACGTACTCATTATCTCGCTCTAATAATTGAGCCCTGTTGACAACATCTGAATAAAGAGAAAATCTATGAGAAATGAGATATTGACATATGCCGGGTTTCAAACCTCTTAGAAACATCCGCGTCTTACGTTCCTCATTCTCCACCAAATGAGGTTTAAACCTGGATAACTCTACAAACTTTGCCTCGTACTGGGACACCGTCATGTTGTTTTGTTATAGTCTAATAAATTCCACTTCCTTCATATGATGAATACTTTCAGGAAAGTACTTGTCATTGAATAGTTTCTGAAATGTTTCCCAAGACATGCTGAGTGCGGCTGGATGGGTACGCTTCACAGATTTCCACCAGTAATCTGCCTCATTACGGAACATAAAGGTGGCGAATGGAACCTTCTGTTCCTCCGTGCATCCCAAGACATCGAATATCTTGGTAATTTACTTGAACCACATTTCTGCCTTAATCGGATCTGGCTTTCCCCAGAATTCTGGTGGTCCCAACTTTTTGAACTGCTTGGCTGTGACAAACCGTGTGTTGCTATGATTTCCACCTGTATTTTGTACACGAGTCTCCTTCGTCTGATTTTGCATGAACTGCAAAAAGTTTATAAACATCCTATTGTTCATCGTCTGATCAGTAGTGTTTTTTACAGGAGGAACATTGCCAACCTGTTGCACGTTTTCCTCATTGGTGGGTAAAGGTGTCTTCACGGTCTCATTTACTCCACTATTAACATTCTCGGTTGCCATTCTCAAATACTGCCATAAAACAAGGGTTAATTGAAGAAATTAACATATCACATAATATCCCTATATTCTGACCAACCAACAAATAAGTTTAGGTAGGATACACTAGCGAAGGATTTATTCGTCTCTCCCCTCCTAGTTCTATTCCCCGATCTCCCCCAGAGATCATATCCCTAAGCTCTGATACCAACTGTGACGCCCCCAAAATAGGTATACAACACCCATTCTGAGTCGCCAAATACATGGTACAGAAATAATTATAACTTTATCAATACAATTGTCGTGCAAAATACGACAACACATAAACTGTGAGTTTAAAAACAAATATTATCTTCTAGACAATATCAACACTCAAATAAGTCCTCATTACAATTATTGATACACTATTTTACAAAATAGCGAGGACTACTAAAACGACTTTCTAGAACCTTCATTCCATACTCCGCTAGTACTCGCTACATTCTCACCTCCTGAGAAAAAAAATGAAACAAAAAGGAAAAGGGTGAGCTCAACTAGCCCAATAAAGAATATTATGACTAAGATAATATAGAACAAATTATTGTTAGTCTTTAACAGGTAAAAAATCTGATAGAATATAATAGATAACAAGTTTCAGATTAATATTCGCAGCGGAAATAGTAATTCATAGATGAGTTACGTAGAGAATGAAATCTACTATTATCTATGAATTTAAAAGTCCATCATCAATATTTTATCCCTGTAACATCAATCAATATACATCTTAAATCAAATATTCATCTTTGCACTACAGGCCAAAGATATTCATCAGTTGGTCATGTTCATCTCAACACCTATTCATCTTTGCACTACGGGCCAAAGATATTAATAAAAAATTCATTCATCTTTGCACTACAGGCCAAAGATATTCAGTAATATCATCATTTAGGACTAAGGATGATAAAAAATATTTTAAAGAAAACGAATCCAGTGAAATAAAAGACACATAATAAGGATTCGTACTTTAAACAGTCCAAGTTCAAAAATACTTTATAAATAACCATAGTGAAGTAAAATTCATGAATGATTAAAACATGGATACAATCAAAGCTAGTATCCATAATAGATATTTTGAAGAAAAAACAAAAATTTAATTTTTCTATAAATAGTGTCGTATACGTGAATAGTAACCCCGACACTAAAAGACAAGAATTTCACAAGAAAAAATCTTACCAATATTTCGGCATAATGATATTGAAAGAAATAATATCATTTATAAAAAAAATAACATTCCTTACCTCGAAAAGACAGTACTTGTAAGACCCCGAATTATTAATAATTGAAATTTAATTTCTTCTATTTATCATTTTGAAATAGTAAGGGTTGATTTGATTAATGTGGATAGTTATGGGTAAAATACACAAATATTTCAAAATAAGCAAGTGGTTATAAAATACTCATTGTTGTCGGAGAATATTCGTTTGGTCGTGGAATATTCGTACTGTCGGGGAATATTCGTACGACATCGCAGTCTTTTGTGGGCCCCATAACAGAAAGCGATTGGATGAAGAAAACGACAAATATAAGTTGTTTAAAAATAATGGCGTAGTTGTTACCGTTAATACTGTTGGAATACCCGGTGGTTAAAATAAAGTAATACGCGTTGTTGCACAGTAGCACACGGTATTGCACAATATTTTTGAATTATTGATTCTTACGTAAGAAGGCACTACTCAATAATTGTTACAGTAATTACTGTTCAGTATTTTATTTTATTGATTCAATAATTGCTGCGTTGATTTTTTTATATTACTGTCGTTTCAATAATTGTCACTACACAATATTTTTCATTTATCGAAGCAATAATTCATATTATCTGAATAATATTATTAGATAATATTATTGGCAATGTCTAGAAAGTTCTGTCTAAGTAGAGGTTTGGTCACCTAATTACGCGCCAGTAAGGAGAAATTCTTATTGGAAAGGCCCCTCTTTCCTGGGAACTGCCTGGTTGTCAATATTGTGATTCTGTAATATTATTTATGAATAATTAATTATTGATTCATATGATGAGGAAAATATTGATTTTATGTGGATATAGACGGAGAAAAATTTTAATGTGACAATTGTTGAAAATTGAAATTTTATCTTTTTCTGATAAAATAATTCATTTAAATATATGATTATATTTTAATAATATAATAATGATGATATTTTTACGATAAATGTGGGATATATTAGTATATTTGGAGGAGTATTTTTGTTACCAAAAAATATTTAAAGCATGTTTTATGTGTCGGTGGACCCCATTTCTTGACTGAAATTTGATTATAGCCTATAAATTAGTCCGTTTGTGGATTTCGGTCAATTTCTGTTTGGAATTTGGAAAACCTTTCTTCTGCAAAGTTGTAGAGAATTGAATTTCCTATAAAAACTCGCGAGATTCAAATTTTCTGACAAAAGGGCTATTTATTATGAATTATTGAAGTTCTGAAGCACTGAAATGATTTTTGGAAGTTTAAATTATTTTAAATTAGAAAAACATTTTTTCTTACTTTTTCTAGAAAGTGGCATGTGCTTATTGAGCTGAAATCAGATTTCAAGAGTGGCGTAGGAATTTTGATATATATATATATATATATACATATATATATTTATATTTTATTAAATTTTCTGCTTTGGTGTTCTAAGCAATTTTCTATAAATAAGTGCTTAGGTTAGAATTGAAAATCACACCAGAAACTGAAGTTTTCTCTCTTTATATTATCGAGCGTATTCTTGTGAGTATTTTGAGTATACTTTGAGTATTGTTATACAGTGCAAGTTCAAGTCATAGCCTATATCCGGTGTTTCAACTAGAAGTACTATCTTTCGAGGTAAGGGATGTTATTTTCTTCTCAAATGATATTATTTCTTCAATATCATTATGCTGAAATATTGGTTGGAATTTTTTTATCAAATTTGAAACTTTTTCATGTCGGGGTTACTATTCATGAGTTACTATTCACTAGTTACTATTCACGAGTTACCATTCACGAGTACTATTCACGAAGTTTGATGATATTTTTTGTGAAATTTCTATCTTTTGGTGTCGGAGTTACTATTAAAGTATACGACACTATTCACCAAAAAATGAAATTTCTTCTTTTCGTCCAAAATATCTATTCTGGATACTAGCTTTGATTGTATCCATGTTTTGATCATTCTTGAATTTTACCTCACTCTGATTACTTATGAAGTATTTTTGAACTTGGATTGTTTAAAATACGAATCCTTAATATTTGTTCTTTTGTTTCACTGGATTCGTTTTCTTTAAAATATTTTTCATCATCCTCAGTCCTAAATGATGATATTACTGAATATCTTTGGCCTGTAGTGCAAAGATGAATGATTTCTTGATGAATATCTTTGGCCCGTAGTGCAAAGATGAATAGGTGTTGAGATGAACATGACCGACTGATTAATATCTTTGGCCCGTAGTGCAAAGATGAACAAGTGTTTAGATGAACATGACCAACTGATGAATATCTTTGGCCTGTAGTGCAAAGATGAATATTTGATTCCAGATATATATTGATTGATGTTACAGGGATAAAATATCGACGATGAACTTTTAAATTCATATATAGAAGATAGTAGTTTGCATTCTCTACTTAACTCTTCTAATGAATTGTTGTTTCCACTGCAGTTGTTGATTTAAAACTGGTTGTCTATTGTATTCTGTTAGATGTTTACCTGTTGAAGACTAACGATAATTTGTTGTATATTATCTTAGTCATAATATTCTTTACTGGGCTAGTTGAGCTCACCCTTTTCCTTTTTGTTTCATTTTTCTTCTCAGGAGGGGAGAATGTAGCGAGTACTAGTCGGGGTATGGAATAAAGGTTCTACAGAGAGTTGTTTAGTAGTCCTCACCATTTTTTATCAATAATTATGATGGGGATTTATTTGCGTGTGGATATTGTCTAGATGACAATATCTGTATTTAAACTCACAGTTTATATGCGGTAATAATAAAGTTGTAGTTATTTCTGTACCATGTATTTGGCGACTCAGAATGGGTTGGATGGAATGGACCTATTTTGGGGGCGTCACAGTACTTCTGATTGGAATACTGGATATAGTGTTGAAGTGATCTTGCACCGTATAGCAACACTCAAAGTATCAAAATACTCACAAGAATACGCTCGACAATATAGAGAGAAAAAGAGAGAGAAAACTTATTTCTGGTGTGATTTTCAATTCTAACCGAAGCACCCTATTTATAGGAAAATGCTTAGAACACCAAAGCAGAAAATTTAATAAAATATTAATATATTTATATAAATTTTCCTTAGCCCACTTTTTTGGTCAAGACATCAGCCATACAAGTGACAAAATCACCAAAAATGTTTTTCTAAATAAAAATATTTAAAACTCCAAAAATCGATTCAAACCCGATATACCGGAACTTCAATAATTCATAATAAATAGTCTTTTATCAGAAAAATTTGAATCTTATGTCCATTCCATAGAAAATTCAATTCTCTACAACTTTGTAAGTTTAAGTTTTTCCAAATTTCAAACAGAAATTGACCGAAATCCACATATGGACGATTTTACAGGCTATAATCAAATTTCAGTCAAGAAATGGGGTCCACAAACATGAAAAACATGTTTTAAATATTTTTAGTAACAAAAATACTCTTCCTTCTCATTTATTCATATATCCCACATTCATTGTAAAAATATCACCATTATTATATTATTAAAATATAATAATATATTTAAATGGATTATTTTTTTAGAAAAGATAAAATATCAATTTTCAACAATTGTCACATTAAAATTTTTCTCCATCTATATCCACATAAAATGAATATTTTTCTTATCATATAAATCAATAATTAATTATCCACAAATAATATTACAGAATCACAATACTGACAACCAGGCCGTTCCTAGGAAGAGGGAGCTTTCCAATAAGGATTTCTCCTTACTGGCGCGCAATTAGGTGACCAAACCTCTCCTTAGACAGAACTTTCTAGATATTACCAATATTGCTATCTAATAATATTATTCAAATAATATGAATTATTGATCCGATAATGGAAAATACTGTGTAAAGATAATTATTGAAACAACAATAATATAAAATATTAACGCAACAATTATTGAATCAATTAAATAAAATATTGAACAGTAATTATTGTAACAATTATTGAATAATGCCTTTTTACGTAAGAATCAATAATTGGTGCAATACCGTGTGCTATTGTGTTTTAATCTCCGGGTATTCCAACAGTATTAACGGTAACAACTACGCCGTTATTTATAAACAACTCATACTTGTCATTTTCTTCATCCAATCACTTTTCGTTATGGGGCCCACACAAGGCTGCACCGTCGTACGAATATTCCCTGACAGTAAGAATATTCCACGACCAAACGAACCTTCCCCGACAACAATGAATATTTTATAACCACTTGCTTATTTGAAATTTTTGTGCATTTTACCCATAACTAACCACATTAATCAAATCAACCCTTACTATTTCAAAATAATAAATCGAGAAAATTTAATTTCATTTATAATAAGTTGGGGTCTTACATAGGTCATACTAGCGAAGGAATTCTCCGTCTCTCCCCTCCTAGATCTTGTCTCACATCTCAGTCAGGGATCGTGTCCCTAAGCTTTGATACCAACTGTGATGCCCCCAAAACAGGTATACATCACCCATCTTGATTCGCCAGATACATGGTACATTTTAAAGATTTATAATTTAATTTATCCACAAATCAATAACGTCCAAATTGTCAACATGATACTGCTTTGTAGAGTAAAATTCAAGAATAATATTCATGTACCAAAAATAATTTTGACAGAAAAGAAATATATTTTTTGGGTGAATAGTATCCTATGAATAGTACTTCAAAAATAGTACCCCGACATGAAAAGTGTCCTGAATACCCGAGTGAATGATACAAAAGTGAATAATAATCGGGTGAATAATAAACCATGAATAGTAACTCATGAATAGTACTCCGGCACGAAAAGTACCCCGAATACCCGAGTGAATAATACCAAAGTGAATAGTAACCGGTTGAATAGTAACCCGTGAATTGCAACTCGTAAAAAAATACCAAAGAAAATGATATTCCATGACAAGTACAAAAGAAATGATATCTCTGACGAGTATAATAGAATATACGAAACTGCAAATGGATTTTCACCCGCCATGCGGTAATCCACGTAGACAGATCATTTCCATAATTTAATAAAGAATGAATACGAAGGATCATTCACCATGCATACGGTAATCAACATAGACAGGTTATTCCAACAGAATAATAAAGAATGGAATAACAGAAGAATTCACCATGCATGCGATAGACCACACAAACAGGTTATTCCTAACAGAATAATAAAGAATGGAACCAGGTCATACGTAATCCGCACAGACAGGATATTCCAACAGAATAATAAAGAATGGAATAACAACAGAATTCACCAGGCATGCGATAGACCGCACAGACATGTTATTCCAATAGAATAATAAAGAATGGAATCATATAAGAATTTAACCATGTAAGCGGTACTTCGCATAGACAGGTTATTCCAACATAATAATAAAGAATGGAATAAAGAAAAATTTCACCATGTATACGGTAGTCCGCGTATACAGGTTATTCCAATAGAATAATAAGGAATGGAATAACAATAACTCTCTTCATGAATACGAAAGAATAATACCCCTTACCTTAGAAGAAAACTGGATACTGGAATAGTGAGGTAGCAGACTTCTCTTCTTCTTTCTCTCTATAATAATTGCTCTATAGCTTTAGTGAATTGATGAGAAATGAAGGAAGAATGAGCTTCTATTTATAGGAAAATATAGTTTCGATAATTGTACATTTTGGGGCTCAAAATATTACAGTATAATACATTCCTCTTTTTCTTCATTTTTAACAAGAGCCAAGTTCTAATGAATAGGAAACAAGCTCAAAGAAAAGAACTTATGACACTGTTAGTGACAGTGATCATGGTTTAAAAGATATTGACGAGCCTAAACATAGTAAATGTGTTAGAATATCAAAATCTGTTGGTCCAGTTTTTCTAACTTATTTGTTAGAAAATGAGCCTCAAACTTGTAGAGAATCGGTATCGAGTCCCAAAGCTCCATATTGGAAAGAGATTACAAATAGTAAAGTAAAGTCCATTATGCACAATCATACATGAGAATTAGTAGATCTCCCACCAAGCTCTAAACCTCTTGGATACAAGTGGATATTCAAAAAGAAAATAAAAGCGGATGAATCTACAAATAAATATAAAGCAAGACTTGTAATCAAAGGATACAAACAAAAGGAGAGTTTGAATCATTTTGATATATATTCTTCTGTGACAAGAATATCCTCAATAGGGATGTTAATAGCCATTGCAGCTATATACAATTTGGTGATGCATCAAATAAATGTGAAAACAACTTTCTTGAATGATGACTTAGAAGAAGAAATATACATGGAACAACCAGAGGGGTTTATTGTTCCAGGATAAGAAAAAAAGTTTGTTGGCTTATGAAGTCTCTTTATGGATTAAAACAAGCACCTAAACAATGACATTAAAAAATTTGACAGTACAATGGTGTTAAATAGTTTCAAGTTAAATAAGTGTGACAAATGTGTATATGTCAAGGACACTGAAAAATAGTTTATCATTATTTGTCTTTATGTAGATGATATGCTCATTATGGGTAGTAATCATAGTTTTTATAGCATCTCCATGGCAACAACTAGGCGTCTTGGCACTAGAGAAGAACAAGACATCGCCTTGGACGCTGAGACGCTAACGCTTACCCAAGTGATTAAGTCATTTTGTACCCATGACTCATCATAACGGACTAACTATATGATGTAATTTCTATTATTTATTAGACTTGTAATCTATGTTGAATGTTGACTTGGTCGATCTTTTATTCTCTACGTAGTATTTGTTAACCTTTTCTACTAGTTTTCAATATCAAGTGTTTTATTTTTAAATTTTAATTGTGGAGTATTCATATATTTGTGCTTTTAATTGTATCCCATAGTGTTAGGTAGTATGTTTTGAGATTTAATGCATAGAAAATTTTATTATCGAATATGCTTTTGAAGTAAAACAAATAATGTATAAATTGTACATTATTAACGACTTGTCGCCTTATGGACGCTTTATCGCCTAGGTGTCCTAGCGGTCAACTACCGCTGCGTCTCTCCGTGGCGCCATAACAATTATGGTAGTAATAATGAAATCATTAAAACTACCAAGAGAATGTTAAATAATGTTTTTGACATGAAAGACATGGGTGTTGCCGATATAATATTAGGAATTAAAATTTCTAAAACATCGGATAAGTTAGTGTTATCACAATCACACTATATTGCGAAAATACTCAAGAAATTTAATCAATATAATTGCAATCCTGTGGGAACACCGGTAGATATAAATCTACGCTTGTCGAAAAAATAAAATATAGACCATATCAAAACCTGAGTATGCACAAATAATTGGAAGCCTTATGTATGTAATGAATTTTACACGTCCTAACGTAGGATATGTTGTTAATAAATTGAGTAGATTTATAAGAAATCCAGGACAAGATCACTGGAAAGCGATTATAAAAGTTTTAAGGTCTTTAAAATACACTTAAAACTTTGGATTGCAAGACTCGAGATATCTAGTAGTACTTGATGCGAACTGGATATCAGATATAAAAGACTCTAAATCTACAAGTGGCTTTGTGTTTACACTAGGCGGAGGAGCAGTATCATGGAGATCTTCTAAACAAACATGCATTGCTCGATCAACGATAAAATCTAAATTTATTGCATTGGATAAGGCTGGAGAAGAAGTTGAGTGGCTTCTTCACTTTTTAGAAGATATTCCTATGTGGCTTAAACTTGTGCCAGCTGTTTGTATCCATTGTGATAGTCAATCAGCAATTGGAAGGGCACAAAGTCACATACATAATGGTAAGTCTAGACATAAAAATTGCTCGCTAATGACATTATGTATATTGAATACATAAACTCGAAAGAGAATATAACAGGACCCGTTAACTAAAAGCTTGATTAGAGAACAAGTAAAAATAACATCGAGGAGAATGTGTTTAAAGCCTATAAATAAGGATCGTCATTGTAGAAACCCAACCTAGTTGACTGGAGATCTCAAGATCTAGGTTCAAAGAGAAAATTAAATTGTGAACAATTCAACCAACTCATAATAAAGTAATTAATTTCTTCTGCTCATTCCTATGGTACGAGATAGTGATACCTGCAACGGTTTTAGGATAAGCTATGCTTTTAATGATTCTTATATCTTGATAATCAAGTAGAGTATGGCAAGATACTCTTATTAAGAATCATCTATGTGAGTGTGTTAGGTCTCTAACTTTTAGTTTTATTTTGATGATAACATTAATTAGTAAATAAATTAATTAAAAGAGTAGAATCCTCTCCATATGATTTTTTTATTATAATTGTTTTAATTATCTTATTTACTTTGACCAAAAATATTTTTCTTAATCTTATTGAATTGATTTTCCTGATAATTTAAAAGTGTTAAAGAAAATACATGTTGATCAAAATAGTGCTGAGATAATTATTTTGAGACAAAAAGGTGAATTAATATGCTCATTGTTGCTAGTTTGACTTCATGTGTTGGTATATGTAAAGATATGAAAAATGAATGTGCTGAGATACGGAAAGATTAAATTGAAATTTGGAATTAATACATATTAAATGTGTGCGTGGGTAACCGTACATGTGTATATATATATATATATATATATATATATATATATATATATATATATATATATACACATTATGTATGCACCACTCAGTTCTTAATTCGTTTCTTTCATTCCGCCCTTATTGGTATCAAAGCCAAGTTGTTTGTTGTTCTAGTTGCTGGTAAGACCTCAAAAATCATTTATCTTTTCTTTTTTAAAATTCTCTTTTCCTCTTGTTTTGAAGTCACCTAACTTACTGTAGTCCACCTTGTTCGTGTCTAACCTTTGTAAGTCTGGGTGAACAGTGTCAGGTTATTGAACTAGGTATGATTCTGCTTAGGGTAAGAGAGTATGCATGAAGGAACAATGAGTAAAACCTTTTGAAATTGCTAAATTATGAATAGATTATTTAGATCTAACTTCCTCAGCTAGTAACCGGTTAGCTTTGCCTCATGTTCCAAACATAGTTAACTAGGAGAACATAGTTATGAAAACATTAGTCAAGTCTTAAGTGATTGGAACATACCCAAGGTTTCCCCTAGAGAAATTTACCAGTCAACCTTTTTTGATAACTTCAAAACAGATTACAATGTAAAAACTATTGAAAAGGTTTACGTCATTAACAAAGAATATGAAAATTGTAGACTTTTATCTCCTGATGTAATTAAAAAACATAGGAAAAAGGGTTATAATTTCATTCATATTGGTCTTGTTTAAGTTACTGTTAAGCCATTAAACATAAAAGGAATTACTTCAAGCATCTACCTCTACCTTAGAGATGCTAGATTTCTTAATTATTACCCAAGCATTATTGGCATCATGGAATTAAGTTGCATAATGGACCTATCCATTTCAATTGCTTTCCTGATTTCACTTTAAGCCTAAGTGATCACAATTTATTAAATGCATTAACTTTAAACATTAAAACTGCTGGAGAAATTACTCAAATGATTGAGGGTTCTCAGTCTCTTGATTTGATTTATAAGATATATTACAAGACCATGAAAACAAATTTAAATGTTCATGCTCTTAGCAAAAGTCCTAAAGATCAAATAGTTCTAATTCAAAGTTCAACTAGTGATGCTAATATCCAAATTCCGAGAACCATTCTCTGGAAGGATATTACGTTGCCCAGTCAATGGACTTTACCCAATGAAATACCTCAACAACTAGTCAATAACAGTTTTTTAAATATTGAAAAAGTTAGCCAATTTTCTGATGGTATGGTCAAAATAAGTTTTGAACGAACCAGAAGGCCAGTTATCATAGAAGATTTTACTAGTTCTTCAGCACCTTTCGTCCATACTAGAAGAGATACTGAAATACTTAGTAACCCTTATATTAGGGCTATAAAAATGAAAGGTATCCTTTATCAAGGTCAGGCTAGTCATCCTTGTTATACTCATAATGACCCAGTTGAAGAAGAAGGTTCTTCTTCTCCGACTCCTTCAGAGTTTCCTACTTAGTCAGACTTTGAAGCTCCCATTAATAATCAATTAAGAGTTATTAAAAAAGAATTCAAATTAGATTGGGATGGTCTTGTTAAATATTTTAATTCCAAATCTAATAGAGAAAAAAGATATTTATTTCGTTCAAATCATCCAACTGATAAAGAACGAGATAAAGTAGTTAATAGATGGAAACGATTTATTAACAATGAACAGATAAGCATTACTTTGTCAAGGTAAATGTAATGTTATAACCAAAACTCAATGGGTTAAAGAAGATAGGTCAAAAGTTTCTTCTAGTCATCCTCCTTTAGAAACTGTTCTTCTTCTAGTCAAAAATACATCCGTTGTTGTCAGCCCGTTCAAAATTTCTGATGGCAATAAAGACGATAAAAAAATTATTGAACAATTAAATTTCAATAATCAATATCTAGCAACCATAGGTAAGCAACTAGATAAAATTGAAGAAAACTTTGAGGAAACAATTATTAAAAAGTTTGATTCAAAAATTGAACAACCTTTATTAAAACTACCTGAAAATAGAACTAAATTAGGTTTACCACCAAATAGTCATAGCGAACTTGTCAAAGTCATTGACAAATTTATTAAGAAATTAAAATTTGAGAATTTAGCTGGTACAAGTGGCACTATAGCTACCATTGATCAGTTTGAATCTGATAATGAAAGTGATAGTCCATCTGAACAATCTGATATAGTTTCAGATCTCAATGATCAGCTAAACAGGTTAACTATTAATAACATTGATATTACGTGAAATTGGTATTCTAGACCTATTCCTCCAGATTTAAAATTTGAAGAAAGAAATCTAGATAAACAATTTTCTATTTCTTCTAATAAAATTTATGAATGGAATATCGATGGTTTCAGTGAACAAGAAATTTGAAATAAATTAAATCACATGTTCATGGTAGCTAATAGCTGTATCACTAAATTCAACAATCTAACTCAGCCGGATATGTTGAATTAATAGCTAGTGGATTCACTGGTATTCTTAGATCTTGGTGGGAGAAACATCTCACAGTAGATACTAGGTTATCAATAATTCATGCTGTCCAATTGGATGACGACGGAAACCCAATCTTTGATGAAGATGTTGGTGTTGGTCCGTCTGATGGAGTTAATACCCTAATATTCACCATAATTAAACATTTGTTGGAACTCATAGTAATATCACTGAAAGAATTCACGATCAGTTAAGTAATCTCGCTTGTCCCACTCTAAGTGATTTTAGATGGTACAAAGATGTTTTTACTTCTAGAGTTATGATGCATAATGATAGCAATAAACCATTTTGGAAAGAAAAATTCGTTAATGGTTTACCTTCATTATTTGCTCATAAAGTTCGTGAAGAATTGAGTAAAAATCTAGGTTATATTGATTATGACAATTTAACCTATGGTGATATTATAAGTTATATTCAAAAAAATTGGATTAAAAATGTGCATTGATTTTAAATTGGCTAAGCAAGCTAGTAAAGATAAAAACAAAGCTAAATATGAGTTAAAAACTTTTTGTGAACAATATGGTTTACCTCCTGTTGCTCCTTCTAGAAGAAAGCAAAGAAATAAACGTATTGATTCCCATAAGAATCAAGATAGTTATTATACTAAGCCTAAAACTTTAGGTAAGAAATACAATAAATCTAAAATTTTTGATAAAAATAAAATTATTTGCCACAATTTTGGGCAGAAAGAGCACTATAAAAATGACTGCAAAATAAAACAAAAATATCTCAGTTATATGTTTCAAGTAAAGATACTAAACAACTATTATAATTAATGAGAATAGAGAACAACATCAGTAATGATGATGGTTCTGATATTTCTTATCCTTCTAGCAGTATCAGTAACAAGGAAACAAGTAATGATAATGAAGAAGTTACTATTTGTGCTGATAATTGTAACAAAAATTGTTGCAATAAAAGACTAAATGTGATTACCAAAGATAATGAAGAAATCTCGTTGTTGATCGATTTAATTCGTAAAATTTCTAACCCTGAGTTAAAAATCCATTATATAAGATAGTTAAAAGATTTATTGACCAAAGATAACAAAGTTACAAACAAGATCATTAAGGCCAAAGAGAAGCCTATATTTAGCCTTAATAAAACCCTTGAAAGATTTAAACTTCCGATTAAAGAAATTACCCTTCCAGATTTAAATCAAGAAGTCAATAAACTTAAAAGAGAAATTTCTAACTTAAAATTGGATGTTTCTAATTTAAGAAAAGAGATTGAAGACAAAAAAATCTGACCTTCAAGTACATGATTCCTCTTCTAGTGATGAAAATCACGATGAACTAGAATCATCAGGCACTAAAAAAGAATTAAAGATATAACCATCCAAAAATGGTATATCTCTATTAACTTGGTTATCGATAAAACCTTCTCGATACGACTTTCTGCCTTAGTTGATACAGGAACATATCTGAATTGTATCCAAGAGGGATTAATCCCAACCAAGTACTCTAAGAAAACTAGTGAAAAATTGAATTCAGCTAATGGTAGTCAAATGAAAATAAAATATAAACTTCCTAAAGTTCATATTTGTCAAGATAACATGTGTTTTAAAATGTCATTTGTTTTAATTCGCAATCTTACAGATAAGATCATCTTAAGATTACCGTTTATATATATCTGTTATATCCTTTTACTACTAGTAATGAAGGTTTAAGTTGTAAACATTTATGAAAAAGAATAACATTTAAGTTTCTTATCAAACCCAAAGAAAAAGATTTGAGATTTATCCAAGATGAATCCATTTCTAATTCTTTGAATATGTTAAATTGCAAATCCACCCATTTAAACTTCTTAAAGGATGAAATTAAATATAAGCAGTGTTGAAGAACAACTTAAAATTAAAGGCATTCAATAAAAGATTGAAGAGCTAGAAACTTATTTAAAGGAAAACCTTTGTTCAGACTCTCTTAATGCCTTTTGGCATCGGAAGAAACATATTGTAAGGCTTCCTTACGCCAAGGAATTCAAAGAACATTTGATTTCCACTAAGGCTAGACCTATACAAATGAATCATGAACAAATGGAGTTATGTAAAAGGGAAATTAATGATCTCCTTAGTAAAGGGTTAATTAAACCTAGTAAATCCCCCTGGTCCTGTCCTGCCTTCTATGTCAATAACGAGGCAGAGAAAGAGAGAGGTGTTCCCCATCTAGTTATCAATTACAAACCGTTAAACAAGGTTTTAGAGTGGATTAGGTATCCTTTACCTAATAAGGAAGACCTCATTAATAGGTTAAGCAATGCCACTATTTTCAGCAAGTTTGACCTTAAATCCGAAATCTGGCAAGTTGCCATTCACCTTGAGGATAGGTACAAAACTGCTTTTACCACCCCATTTGGATATTACTAGTGGAATAGTTCAGGCATTTGGATTGAAGAATGCCCCCAGTGAATTTCAGAATATTCTGAATGATATTTTGAATCCTTTCAGTCATTTTATCAGTCGTTTACATTGATGATATTCTCATTTTCTCCAGATCCATCGAAGAACACATTAAACATTTGAATTCGTTCTTCAAAACAGTTAAAAATAATGGACTTGTTCTATCCCCTTCCAAATGCAGTTTATTTCAAACTAAAGTTCGGTTTCTTGGTCTCAATATTTATAAAGGACTTATTCAGCCTATTGATAAAGCTATTCAATTTGTTGACATATTTCCTGATAAGATTACCAATAAAACCCAACTACAGAGATTTCTAGGCTTGCTCAATTATATTGGCTAGTTCTATGAAAATCTCAGAAAAATTTGCAAACCTCTCTTTAAGCGTTTGCAAAATAATCCTCCTCCTTAGACTGACATTCACACTTCCGTCGTCCAGCAAGTTAAAAAATATGTTAAGGCTTTGACTTGCCTTGGCATCTCCAATGATTCAGCCTTCAAAATTAGTTGAAACTGATACCTCAGATATTGGATTCAGAGGTATCCTCAAACAGAAATTGACCCCCATTTCTTCCGAGCAAATTGTTCGATTTCATTCCGGTGCATGGAATCCTACACAGTTAAATTACTAGTACTATTAAAAAGGAGATTCTTTCCTTAGTTTTATGTATTAATAAATTTCAAAGTGACTTATTAAATCAAAAGTTTTTGGTCTGAATTGATTGCAATATCTGCAAAATATATTTTAGAGAAAGATGTTGAAAATATCACCTCTAAACATTCTTTTGCGAGATGGCAAGCCCTGTTAAGCATTTTTGATTTTGAAATTGAATATATCAAAGGTAGTAAAAATTCCATTCTTGACATTCTGACTCGGGAATTCATTAATACAGGTTACCATACAGTCAAAATGAGTTTGCGAGGAGGATCATCTTCTCGTGGTTCGGGCCGCCCTTCTGGCCTAAGTAATCAACTAAAAGGAACTTTGGTTCCTCATCCAGTTAGCCCAGGTCCCTAAGACCAACCCAGTTAATAAATTTTAGGTCCTTGGTACTGTTCCTAAGACTTATAGTTCTGTCATAGTGAGTAACCCTAAACCAGTTGATCCTTTCTATGACTCATCTAGGGCCTCTTCCTCAAATCCTAGTCACCCTCCTTCTCAGTTCAAACTCAATTGGGAAAATCACTTATTTCATATTGAACCTCACATGAAACCAAAGATAACCTAATCAAGCTTGCTTCATAGTATTTTCTTGTTGGATGGCATTTTATTCCTCTCGCTCCTTATAAATCACTTGTGTATTATAAGGATATTCTTTTAGAAACTGAGTCAATTTTCATCAAACCTATCTATGCTAGGGATGATGAATCTAAAGTCCTCTATCATTCACTCTACATTAAACAAATCATTCAGGTCATTGACTGGGGAAATCATCCCTCTGATCTTAGACAGCTCTCCAATCAAAATAACTTGTTCTGTTATTTCGATTATATGGAAGCCCTGGAATAAGATCTTTCTTCACCAGAATGAATCACACAGTCACTCGTGGTTCTTACAATTTGACCACAAATTCAAAAGTCAAGTTCCTCTCTAGTTTCTTCTTTGGTGGTCGAGATTTGGTTCTTTTTTCGACCTCCTCCCTGATCTTTAGAGGCTCAGCTCAGTCATTTTTATAATCATAGTAAATAGCAACAGAAATATGAAGGTATCCCTGTTCTTCTTTAGTTTATTAGTAAATATAAAATACAATGGATTCTTAAATGGTAATACGACCTTCTCACCCCAACTACTGTGACAGATTTTTAGTCTCCTAAGTATAGTTATTTAGTATCTCAAACAACAGTTTCATCGGTCACTTTAGTCACCCGCCTTTTCTTTGTCAAATGGTGGGATAAATTTGATATCAATAGAATAGTAGGTCAAGTCCAGAAAGAGTTTCCTACTGTTCCTCTCCCTCTTGTTCCAGTTAAATCAATCCCTTCCAAAGGATCTTTAGTAAAATAAAGAATCAAAAGCTAGTCCAACCAATTCATCAAGCTTCATTAATATTTCTAATATCAAGAACTATTCCAGTAAAGATCTAAAGTTAATCGCCCAGGCTATTCATGAAAGAATCGATGAGTTACATGAAGAAGCATCAATATGCTCCTCTTCCTCTTCCAGAAACACTTCAGCTAGTAAATTTGAAGATGATGATGACCTCTACGGCACAATCAACCTTCAATATGCTCAGGATCCATTTGCCTGACGTCTCAGTCATTTATTTCTCCTACTATTCCACCGAAAGCAGCTCTCAATCAAATGCACCTGCTCCTGCAGCCACCTAGTTAAAAGATTCTCATACTTTTCCACCGAAAACAGCCTTTTTCCCAAAAGATTCGGCCATTTCGTAAAAAGTTGCCGAAAGCTTTTATACATAGTAAAAAGTCAGCATTGTTTTACTGTTCACCAATAGTAAAAATTATCTGTAATCATTTGCTTTTGTAATAGTAAGAGTGTAATAGTTCTTTCTTTATTCTATAAAAGGAACATGAACTTAGTTAAGGGGGTAGACTTAAAAAGACTCAGAGTTCCTTCTCTGACAAATCTTTAGCCTCAGTTCTCTCTTCCCTTCATCAACCATTCTTAATGTCATAAGTAAACTTGTAAGTCATTTTTATTTTTCAGTATTGTTTGTAAATATTTTCAGTTATCAATAAAACTATTATGTTTTAGTAATTTCATTGTGTTGTTTATATACGCCACTCAGTTCTTAATTTGTTTCTTTCATTCCGCCCTTAATGGTACTATTACAATCTTACTATTACAAAAACAAATTATTACAGACAATTTTTACTATTGGTGAACAGTAAAATAGTGCTGACTTTTTACTATGCATAAAAGCTTTCGACAAATTTTTATGAAATGGCTGAATCTTTTGGGAAAAAGGCTGCTTTCGGTGGAAAAGCAGGAGCATCTTTTGACTAGGTGGCTGCAAGAATAGGTGCATGTGACTGAGAGCTGCTTTCGGTGGAAAAGCAGGAGCAATAAATGACTGAGATGTCAGGCAAATGGGTCCTGAGCATTTTGAAGGTTGATTGTTCTGATGCTTCTTCATGTAACGCATCGATTCTTTCATGAATGGTCTGGGCGATTA
Organism: Panax japonicus; assembly: GCA_020205505.1. Lineage (NCBI taxonomy): Eukaryota > Viridiplantae > Streptophyta > Magnoliopsida > Apiales > Araliaceae > Panax > Panax japonicus. Next base: position 57,925,627 of record CM035110.1, read on the forward strand.
ACTTTAGATCTTTACTGGAACAATTCTTGATATTAGAAATATCAATGGAGCTTGATGAATTGGTTGAACTAGCTTTTGATTCTTTTATTTTACTAGAAGATCCTTTGGAAGGGATTGATTTAACTAGAACAATAAGGAGGGGAACAGAAGGAAACTCTTTTTGGACTTGACCTACTATTCTATTGACATTAAATTTATCCCACTATTTGACAAAGAAAATGCGGGTGACTAAAGTGATCGGTGAAACTGTTGTTTGAGATACTAAATAACTATACTCAGGAGACTGAAAATCTGTCACAGTAGTTGGGGTGAGAAGGTCGTATTGCCATTTAAGAATCCATGGTATTTTATATTTACTAATAAACTGAAGAAGAATAGGGATACCTTTATATTTTATTGATATTTACTATGATTATAAAAATGACTGAGCTGAGCCTTTAAAGGATCAGGGAGGAGGTCGAAAGAAGAACCAAATCTCGACCACCAAAGAAGAAACCAAAGAGGAATTTGACTTTTGAATTTGTGGTCAAATTGTAAGAACCGCGAGTGACTGTGTGATTCATTCTGGTTAAGGAAGATCTTATTCCAGGCTTCCATATAATCGAAATAACAGAACGAGTTATTTTGATTAGAGAGATGTCTAAGATCAGAGGAATGATTTCCCTAGTCAGTGACCTGAATGATTTGTTTAATGTAGAGTGAATGATAGAGGACTTTAGATTAACAATCCCTAGCATAGATAGGTTTGATGAAAATTGACTCGGTTTCTAAAAGAATATCCTTATAATACACAAGGGATTTATAAAGAGCAAGAGGAATAAAATGCCATCCAGCAAGAAAATACTGGGAAACAAGCTTGATTGAGTTATCTCTTGGTTTCATGTGAGGTTCAATATGAAACAATTGATTTTTCCAATTGAGTTTGAACTGAGAAGGAGGGTGACTAGGATTTGAGGAAGAGGCCCTAGATGGGTCGCAGAAAGGATCAACTGGTTTAGGGTTACTGGCTAGGACAAAACTATAGGGCTTGGGAACAGTACCAAGGACCTGAAATTTATTAACTGTGTGACACCCCCAAAATAGGTATACATCATCCATCTTGGGTCGTGAAATACATGGTACAAAATTCAAATACAAACTTAATTATACAACATGAGCTGAGAGTTTTTATCCGAATATTGTCATATAGACAATATCCAAATTCAAATAGAGTCCTCATTATATTTATTGGCACACAATTTAATAGAATAGTGAGGACTACTATAACACCATCTCGGGCCATCACTCCGTTCCCCGACTAGTTCTGGCTTCGTTCTCATTTCCTGAAGAGAACAATGGAAGTAAAAGGGTGAGCTGAACTAGCCCAGTAAGAAATATTATGACTAAGCTAATGTAGAATAAGTTATCATTAGCCTTCAACAATGTTAAACTGATAGAATATAATAGACAACAAGTTTAACTGCAGCGGAACAAGCAATCCATTAGAAGAGTCAAGTAGTGCATGATATCTACTATCTTCTATGATTTAAAAAGTTTATCATTCTCTTTATTGTTGGGACTCAGCTTAATAAATAGATCACATCATTGAATCATCCCTGCACTACGGGCCAAGGATATTCTTTAGTATCACGTCCATAAATTATTCTTACACTACAGGCCAAGAATTATTCGTGTAATCATCAATGGTCATGACTATACCAAATTATCCCTGGTCATAATCATACCAATCAACAGTCAATCTATGCACGTAAGCCAAAGATGACTTTCATCATAATATAAGTATGAGGATGATGACAATGATATAAGAATTCAATTAAAAGAAAGTAAAGGATAAATTTTTAAAGATTTATAATTTAATTTATCCAAAATTCAATAATGTCTAAATTTTCAACATGATACTGCTTTGTAGAGTAAAATTCAAGAATAATATCCATGTATAAAAAATAATTTGGACAAAAAAGAAATAAATTTTTCTGTGAATAGTATCATGTGAATAGTACTTTGGGAATAGTAACCTGTGAATAGTAACCCAACATGAAAAGTGCCTCAAATACTCGAGTGAATAATATTATAGTGAATAGTAAAACTGGGTAAATAGTAACCCGTGAATAGTAACTCGTGAATAGTATCCCGGCATGAAAAAGTACCCCGAATAGCTGAGTGAATAATATTATAGTGAATAGTAAAACTGGGTGAATAGTAACCTGTAAATAGTAACTCATGAATAATACTTTGGATGAAAATATTAATATTTAATAAGAAAGTTCATATCAATATTCTAATAAAATAATATTGGATGAAGCACAAAACTTACGAATATTCCACTAATTTCGAGGATTATAGAAGCAATACTTACCATAGTAAGTTTAGATTTAATAATATGAAAAGAATTAACATACGAAAACTGCAAATGGATTTTCACCTGTCATACGGTACGTAATCCGCGTAGACAGGTTATTCCGATATACTAAAGGAAGAATACAAAAAATAATAATCCTTATGAATACGAAAGAAATAATACCCCTTAGGAATACAACAAATAATATCCCTTACGAATACAACGAATAATATCCCTTACGAATACAACAAATAATATCCCTTACCTTAGTAGAAAGTTGGATACTGTAAAAGTGAAGTAGTAGAATACTCTTCTTCTTACTCTCTATAGTTTCTCTCTCTATAGTGTCTCTTGTGAATCTCCGTGAATTGGTGAGAATGAAAGAAGAATTAAGCTTTTATTTATAGGAGAATGGACTAAATAGTAACTAATTCACAAACGGTCCAGATTGATTTACTATTAGAACGGACGGTCCAGATTGATTACTATTAAAACCACAACCGACGGTCCAAATTGATTTACTTTTAAAACCACCACCGACGGTCCAGATTGATTACTTTTAAAACCACCACCGACAGTCCAGATTGATTACTTTTAAAACCACCACCGACGATCCAGATTGATTTACTATTAAAACTACCACCGACGGTCTAGATTGATTAACTATTAAAACCACCATCAATGGTCCAGATTGATTAACTATTAAAACCACCATCAATGGTCCAAATTGATTAACTATTAAAACCACCATCAATGGTCCAGATTGGTTTAACTTATTATTACACTTTAGTACCCCTAAAGTTTTCCAAGTTTGCATTATTTTCCTCTAACTTTTGTAATTCACATATCTTTAATAAACATATTATTAATACTTCAACAATTATTCATAATTAATATTATAACTCCCAATATTTAACAACCATGTCGTTCTCAGGAAAGAGGGAGCTTTCCGATAAGGATTTCTCCTTATTGGCGCACAATTAGGTGACCAAACCTCTCCTTGATAGAACTTCTAGACATTATCAATATTACGAATAATAATATGAATAACTTTATTGTCTCAATTATTGATTTAATAATATATAAAATATCGACAATAATTGAATCAAATAACGTGAGATACTATGCAACAATTACTGCAGCAATAATTGAGTATAACTGAGTGACTTGTCACGTAAGCATCAATAATCAATACCGTGTGCTACTTTGCAACCACACGTATTACTGTACTTTTACCACCAAGTAGTTCAACAGTTTAACAGTAAAACTTTCACCGTTATTTTTATAAAAAGATAATTCTGTCATTTTCTGACAATACCTACATTGTGGGGTCCACCAATGATTGTACCGTCGTACGGATATTCCCTGTTAAAACGAATATTCCCCGACCAATCGAATATTCACTGACACAACAAATATTTTATATCAACTTGCTTACTTTGCAAAATTTTCCAAATATTAGCCACAACTATAACATTATATCATATCCACACCATAATATTCAAAAATATATTTCGAGAAAAATTATTCTTTATTCAAAAAAAGTTGTGGTCTTACAAACTGGGTTGGTCTTAGGGACTGTGCTAACTGGATGAGGAACCAAAGTTCCTTTTGGTTGATTACTTGGGCCAGATAGGTGGCCCAAACCATGAGAAGATGATCCTCCTCACAAACTCTTTTTGATTGTATGGTGCTTAAGTTAGAATTAAAAATTACACCAGAAACTGAAGTTTTCTCTCTCTTTCTCTCTCTCTATATATTGAGCGTATTCTTGTGAATATTTTGATACTTTGAGCGTTGTTATACGGTGTAAGTTTCTTCAGCACTTTATTTAGTAGTCCAGCCAGAAGTACTATTCTTTCGAGGTAAGGGATATTATTTTTTTAAAATAATATTATTTTCTTCAATATCATTATGCTGAAATATTGATTTGAACTTTTAATCAAATTTGAAACTTTTTGTGTCGGGGTTACTATTCACGTATACAGCACTATTCATGTATACGACACTATTCACGAATACAGCACTATTCATCGAAAAATAAAATTATTCTTTTTCGTCCAAAATATCTATTATGGATACTAGCTTTGTTTGTATCCATATTTTCATCATTCTTGAATTTTACTTCAGTATGATTATTTATGAAGTATTTTTGAACTCGGATTGTTTAAAGTACGAATCCTTAATATTTGTTCTTTTGTTTCACTGAATTCGTTTTCTTTAAAAATATTTTTCATCATCCTCAGTCCTAAATGATGATGTTACTGAATATATTTAGCCTGTAGTGCAAAGATGGTTGATTTTATTATGAATATCTTTGGTCGTAGTGCAAAGATGAACAGATGTTGAGATGAACATGACCAACTGATGAATATCTTTGGCCTGTAGTGCAAAGATGAATATATGATTCAAGATGTGCATTGATTGATGTTATAGGGATACAAATATTGTTGATGGACTGTTAAATTCATAGATACTAGTAGATTTCATTCTTTACGTAACTCTTCTATGAATTATTATTTTCCGCTGCGAATATTGATCTAAAACTTGTTATTTATTATATTATCTCAGATTTTTCCCTGTTGAAGACTAAAGATAATTTGTTTTATATTATCTTAGTCGTAATGTTCTTTACTGGGCTAGTTGAGCTCACACTTTTCCTTTTTGTTCCATTTTTCTTCTCAGGAGGCGAGAATGTAGCGAGTACGAGTCGGGGTATGAAATGATGGTTATAGAGAGAGTTGTTTAGTAGTCTCACCATTTTTGTAAAATAATGTATAAATAATTGTGATGAGAATTTATTTAGGTATAGATATTGTCTAGAAGATAATATTTGTATTTAAACTCACAGTTTTATTGTTGTATTAATAAAATTGTAATTATTTCTGTACCATGTATTGACAACTCAGAATGGGTGATGTATACCTATTTTGGGGGCGTCACAGTCGTTGCTTTTTGGTTGTGCTGACTCATTATCGCGCTCCAATAACTGAGCCCTATTCACAACATCTGAATATAAATAAAGTTTCTGAGAAATGAGGTATTGACGTATATCGGGTTTCAAACCTCTTAGAAACATTCGCATCATTTGCTCCTCATTATCGACTAAATGGGATGCAAACCTGGATAACTCCATAAATTTAGCCTCGTATTGCGACACAATCATATTGTTTATCTCCATCTTGATAAACTCCACCTCCTTCATGTGACGAATACTTTCGGGAAAGTACTTGTCGTTGAATAACTTTTGGAACTTCTCCCAAGACATCTTGAGTGTGTCAGACTGGGTACGCTTTACAGATTTCCACAAATAATCTATCTCTTCACGCAACATAAAGGTGGCAAAGGGAACCTTTTGCTCCTCTGAGCATTCTAAGACATCAAATATCTGGTGATCTGCTTTATCCACGTCTCCGCCTTAAGTGGTTCTGGCTTTCCCAAAAACTCCGGCGGTCCCAGCTCCTTGAACTTCTTAGCAGTGACCAGCCGTGGGTTGCCATTGTTTCCACCTGCATTATGAACAAGAGTCTCTCTCGTTTGGTGTTGCATGAATTCTAAAAAGTTCCGAAACATACCATCGTTCGTCATTTGGTCGGTGTTGTTGTTTACACGAGGATTATTGCCTTCCTGATGCACATTATCCTGGGTATTGATCGTTGGTGACTCAACGGTCTCATGTGCTTCATTGTTGATCTCAACATTTTCAGATGCCATTTTCAAACACTATCACAAAACAAGGGTTAATTGACATGCCATATATTATCCCTATACTCTGACTGACCAATTACAGACAAAATAAATTTTGGTAGGTCATACTAGCGAAGGAATTCTCCGTCTCTCCCCTCATAGTTCTTGTCTCACATCTCAGCCAGGGATCATATCCCTAAGTTTTGATACCAACTATGACGCCCCAAAAATAGGTATACATCACCCATCTTGGATCGCCAAATACATGGTACATAATTCAAATACAAACTTAATTATACAACATGATCTGAGAGTTTTTACACCAATATTGTCATCTAGACAATATCCAAATTCAAATAGAGTCCTCATGACATTTATTGGCATACTATTTTATAGAATAGTGAGGACTACTATAACTCCATCTCGGGTCATCACTCCGTTCCCCGACTAGTTCTGGCTACGTTCTCATTTTCTGAAGAGAACAATGAAAGTAAAAGGGTGAGCTGAACTAGCCCAGTAAGAAATATTATGACTAATATAATGTAGAATAAGTTATCATTAGCCTTCAACAATGTTAAACTGATCGAATATAATAGACAACAAGTTTAACTGCAGCGGAACAAGCAATCCATTAGAAGAGTCAAGTAGAGCATGATATCTACTATCTTCTATGATTTAAAAAGTTTATCATTCACTTTATTGTTGGGACTCAGCTTAATAAATAGATCACATCATCGAATCATCCCTGCACTACGGGCCAAGGATATTCATTAGTATCACGTCCACAAATTATTCTTGCACTACAGGCCAAGAATTATTCGTGTAATCATCAATGGTCATGACTATACCGAATTATCCCTGGTCATAATCATACCAATCAACAGTCCATCTATGCACGTAAGCCAAAGATGACTTTCATCATAATATAAGCATGAGGATGATGACAATGATATAAGAATTCAATTAAAAGAAAGTAAAGGATAAATTTTTAAAGATTTATAATTTAATTTATCCAGAATTCAATAATGTCTAAATTTTCAACATGATACTGCTTTGTAGAGTAAAATTCAAGAATAATATCCATGTATCAAAAATAATTTGGACAAAAAGAAATAAATTTTTCGGTGAATAGTACCCTATGAATAGTACTTTGGAAATAGTAACTCGTGAATAGTAACCCGACATGAAAAGTGCCCCAAATATCCTAGTGAATAATATTATAGTGAATAGTAAAACTGGATGAATAGTACCCTGTGAATAGTATCTCAACATGAAAAGTACCCCGAATATCCGAGTGAATAATATTATAGTAAATAGTAAAACCGGGTGAATAGTAACCGTGAATAGTAACTCATGAATAGTACTTCGGGTGAAAATATTGATATTTAATAAGAAAGTTCATATCAATATTCCAATAAAATGATACTGGATGAAGTGCAAAACTTACGAATATTCCACTAATTTCAAGGATTATAGAAGCAATACTTACCATAGTAAGTTTAGATTTAAGAATATGAAAAGAATTAACATATGAAAACTGCAAATGGATTTTCACCTGTCATACGGTGCGTAATCCGCGTAGACAGGTTATTCCGACACACTAAAGGATGAATACGAAAAATAGTATTCCTTATGAATACGAAAGAAATAATACCCCTTATGAATACAACAAATAATATTCCTTACGAATACAACAAATAATATACCTTACTTTAGTAGAAAGCTGGATACTGCAAAAGTGAAGTAGCAGAATACTCTTCTTCTTGCTCTCTATAGTTTCTCTCTCTATAGTGTCTCTTGTGAATCTCCGTGAATTGGTGAGAATGAAAGAAGAATTAAGCTTCTATTTATAGGAGAATGGCCTAAATAGTAACTAATTCACGAACGATCCAGATTGATTTACTATTAGATTGGACGGTCCAGATTGATTTCTATTAAAATCACAACCGACGGTCCAGATTGATTTAATTTTAAAACCACCACCGACGGTCTAGTTTGATTACTTTTAAAACCAGCACCGACAGTCCAGATTGATTACTTTTAAAACCACCACCGACGGTCCAGATTGATTTACTTTTAAAACTACCACCGACGGTCCAAATTGATTTACTTTTAAAACCACCACCGACGGTCCAGATTGATTTACTATTAAAACTACCACCGACGGTCTAGATTGATTAACTATTAAAACCACCATCAATGGTCCAGATTGATTAACTATTAAAACCACCATTAATGGTCCAAATTGATTAACTATTAAAACCACCATCAATGGTCCAGATTGGTTTAACTTATTATTACACTTTAGTACCCCTAAAGTTTTCCAAGTTTGCATTATTTTTCTCAAACTTTTGTAATTCACATATCTTAAATAAACACATTATTAACACTTCAAAAATTATTCATCATTAATATTATAACTCATAATATTTAACAATCAAGTCGTTCCCAGGAAAGAGGGGGCTTTTCGATAAGGATTTCTCCTTATTGGTGCGCAATTAAGTGACCAAACCTCTCCTTAATAGAACTTCTAGACATTGTCAATATTACAAATAATAATATGAATAACATTATCGTCTCAATTATTGATTTAATAATATATAAAATATCGACAATAATTGAATCAAATAACGTGAGATACTATGTAACAATTACTGTAGCAATAATTGAGTATAACTGAGTAACTTCTCACGCAAGCATCAATAATCAATACCGTGTGTTACTTTTCAACCACGCGTATTACTGTACTTTTACCATCGGGTAGTTCAACAGTTTAACAGTAAAACTTTCGCCGTTATTTTTATAAAAAGATATTTCTGTCATTTTTTGACAATACCTACATTGTGGGGTCCACCAATGATTGTGCCGTCGTACGAATATTCCCTGTTAAAACGAATATTCCCCTACCAATCGAATATTCACTGACACAACAAATATTTTATATCAACTTGCTTACTTTGCAAAATTTTCCAAATATTACCCACAACTATAAAATTATATCATATCCACACCATAATATTCAAAAATATATTTCGAGAAAAATTATTCTTTATTCAAAAAACGTTGTGGTCTTACAAACTGGGTTGGTCTTAGGGATTGTTCTAACTAGATGAGGAACCAAAGTTCCTTTTGGTTGATTACTTGGGCCAGATAGGTGGCCCGAACCACTAGAAGATGATCCTCCTCGCAAACTCATTTTGATTGTATGGTACTTGTATTAATGAATTCTTGAGTGAGAAAGTCAGGAATGGAATTGTTACCACCTTTGATATATTTAATTTCAAAATCAAAAATGCTTAACAGGGCTTGCCGTTTTGCAAAAGAATGTTTAGAGGCGATATTTTTAACATCTTTCTCTAAAATATATTTTGTAGCTTTGCAATCAATTCAGACCAAAAACTTTTGATTTAATAAGTCACTTTGAAATTTATTAATACATAAAACTAAGGAAATAATCTCCTTTTTAATAGTACTGTAATTTAGCTATGTAGGATTCCATGCACAGGAATGAAATCGAACAATTTGCTCAGAAGAAATGGGGGTCAATTTCTGTTTGAGGATACCTCCGAATCCAATACCTGAGGCATCAGTTTTAACAATTTTGAAGGCTGAATTATTGGAGATGTCAAGGCAAGGCAAAGCCTTAACATAATTTTTAACTTCCTGGACGACAGAAGTGTGAATATCAGTCCAAGGAGGAGGATTATTTTGCAAACGCTGAAAGAGAGGTTTGCAAATGTTTCTAAGATTTTCATAGAACTTGCCAATATAATTGAGCGAGCCTAGAAATCTCTGTAGTTGGGTTTTATTTGTAATCTTATCAGGAAATCTTTCAGCAAATTGAATAGCTCTATCAATAGGATAAATAAGTCCTTGATAAATATTAAGACCAAGAAACTGAACTTTAGTTTGAAATAAACTGCATTTGGAAGGGGACAGAACAAGTCCATTGTTTTTAACTGTTTTAAAGAACGAATTCAAATGCTTAATGTGTTCTTCGATGGATCTGGAGAAAACAAGAATATCATCAATATAAACGAGGATAAAATGACTGAAAGGATTCAAAATTTCATTGAAAATATTCTGAAATTCACTAGGGGCATTCTTCAATCCAAATGCCTGAACATTCCACTCGTAATGACCAAATGGGGTGGTAAAAGTTGTTTTGTACCTATCCTGAAGGTGAATGGCAACTTGCCAAAAATCAGGATTTAAGGTCAAACTTGCTAAAAATAGTGGCATTGCTTAACCTATTAATGAGATCTTCCTTATTGGGTAAAGGATACCTAATCCACTCTAAAACCTTGTTTAACGGTTTGTAATTGATAACTAGATGGGGAACACCTCTCTCTTTCTCTGCCTCGTTATTAACATAGAAGGCAAGACAGGACCAGGGGGATTTACTAGGTTTAATCAACCCTTTACTAAGGACATGATTAATTTTCCTTTTACATAACTCCATTTGTTCATGATTCATTTGTATAGGTCTGGCTTTATTGGGAATCAAATGTTCTTTGAATTCCTTGGCGTAAGGAAGCCTTACAATATGTTTCTTCCGATGCCAAAAGGCATTAGGAGAGTCTGAATAAAGGTTTTCCTTTAAATAAGTTTTTAGCTCTTCAATCTTTTCTTGAATGCCTTTAATTTTAAGCTGTTCTTCAACACGCTTATATTTAATTTCTTCCTTTAAGAAGTTTAAATGGGTGGATTTTCAATTTAACAGATTCAAAGAATTAGAAATGGATTCATCTTGGATAAATCTCAAATCTTTTTCTTTGGGTTTGATAAGAAACTTAAATGTTATTCTTTTTCATAAATGTTTACAACTTAAACCTTCGTTACTGATAGTAAAAGGATATAACAGATATATAAACAGTAATCTTAAGATGATCTTATCTATAAGATTGCGAATTAAAATAAATGACGTTTTAAAACACATGTTATCTTGACAAATATGAACTTTAGGCAGTTTATATTTTATTTCCATTTTACTATCATTAGCTGAATTCAATTTTTCACTAGTTTTCTTATAGTACTTGGTTGGGATTAATCCCTCTTGGATACAATTCAGATATGCTCATGTATTAACTAAGGCAGAAAGTCATATCGAGAAGGTTTTATCGATAACCAAGTTAATAGAGATATACCATTTTTGGATGGTTATATATTTAATTCTTTTGAGAGAAAGTCCTTGAATCAAAAAGGTATGGCTTCTTTAGTACCCGATGATTCTGGTTTTGTCATGATTTTCATCACTAGAAGAGGAATCAAGTACTTGAAGGTCAGATTTTTTGTCTTCAGTCTCTTTTCTTAAATTAGAAACATCCAATTTTAAGTTAGAAATTTCTCTTTTAAGTTTATTGCACTTCTTGATTTAAATCTGGAAGGGTAATTTCTTTAATCAGGAGGTTTAAATCTTTCAAGGGTTTTATTAAGGCTAAATATAGGTTTCTCTTTGGCCTTAATGATATTGTTTGTAACTTTGTTATCTTTGGTCAATAAATCTTTTAACTATCTTGAATATTGGATTTTTAACTCAGGGTCAGAAATTTTACTAATTAAATCGATCAACAACGAGATTTCTTCGTTATCTTTGATAATCACATTTAGTCTTTTATTGCAATAATTTTCGTTACAATTATCAGCACAAATAGTAACTTCTTCATTATCACTACTTGTTTCCTTGTTACTGATACTGCTAAAAGAATAAGAAATATCAGAACCATCATCATTACTGATGTTGTTCTCTATTCTCATTAATTCTAATAGTTGTTCAGTATCTTTACTTGAAACATTTAATTGAGATAATTTTTGTTTTATTTTGCACTCATTTTTATAGTACCCATTCTACCCACAATTGTGACAAATAATTTTACTTTTATCAAAAAATTTAGATTTATTGTATTTCTTACCTGAAGTTTTAGGCTTAGTGTAATAACTATCTTGATTTTTATCTTTGTTGTGACTGCGTCTCTTATTATGTCGTTTATAACTTTTATGGGAATCAATACGTTTATTTCTGTGCTTTCTTCTAGAGGGAGCAACAGGAGGTATACCATATTGTTCACAAAAAGTTCCTAACTCATATTTAGCTTTGTTTTTATATTTACTAACTTGCTTAGCCAATTTAAAATCAATGCACATTTTAAATCCAATTTTTTAAATATAACTTATAATATCACCATAGGTTAAATTGTCATAATCAATAACCTAGTTTTTTACTCAATTCTTCACGAACTTTATGAACAAATAATGAAGGTAAACCATTAACGAATTTTTCTTTTCAAAATGGTTTATTGTTATCATTACGCATCATAACTCTAGAAGTAAACACATCTTTGTACCATCTAAAATCACTTAGAGCGGGACAAGTGAGATTACTTAACTGATCGTGAATTCTTTCAGTGATATTACTAGGAGTTCTAACAAAATGTTTAATTATGATGAATATTAGGGTATTAACTCCATCAGACGGACCAACACCAACATCTTCATCAAAGATGGGGTTGTCGTCGTCATCCAATTGGACAACATGGAATTATTGATAACCTAGTGTCTTCTGTGAGGTGTTTCTCCCACCAAGATCTAAGAATACCAGTGAATCCACTAGCTATTAATTCAACAATATCCGGTTGAGTTAGATTATTGAATTTAGTGATACAGTTATTAGCTACCATGGACATGTGATTTAATTAATTTAAAATTTCTTGTTCACTGAAACCATCGATATTCCATTCATAAATTTTATTAGAAGAAACAAAAAATTGTTTATCTAGATTTCTCTCTTCGAATTGGAAATTTGGAGGAATAGGTATAGAATACCAATTTCTCGTAAAACCGGTGTTATTAATAGTTAACTTGTTTAGCTGATCATTGAGATCTGAAACTGTATCAGATTGTTCAGATGGACTATCGCTTTCATTATCAGATTCTACCTGATCAATGGTAGCTATAGTGCCACTTGTACCAGCTAAATTCTCAATTTTTAATTTCTTAATAAATTTTTCAATGACTTTGACAAGTTCACCATCATTATTTGGTGGTAAACCTAATTTAGTTCTATTTTTAGGTAGTTTTAATAAAGGTTGTTCAATTTTTGAATCCAGCTTTATAATAATTGTTTCCTCAAATTTTTATTCAGTTTTATCTAGCTGCGTACCTATGGTTGTTAGATATTGATTACTGAAATTTAACTGTTCAATAATTTTTTTATCGTCTTTATTGCAATCAAAAATTTTGAACGGGCTAGCAACAACGGATGTATTTTTAACTGAAAGAATAACAGTTTCTAAAGGAGGATGACTAGAAGAAACTTTTGACCTATCTTCTTTAACCCATTGAGTTTTGGTTATAATATTACATTTATCTTGATATTGGTCATACCAGTCGTAAAAAGTAATGTTTATCTGTTCATTGTTAATAAATCGTTTTCATCTATTAACTACTTTATCTCGTTCTTTATCAGCTGGATGATTAGAGCGAAATAAATGTCTTTTTACTCTATTAGATTTGGAATTAAAATCTTTAACAAGATCATCCCAATCTAATTTGAATTCTTTTTTAATAACTCTTAATTGATTATTAATTGGAGCTTCAAAGTCTGACTGAGTAGGAAAACTCTGAAGGAGTCGGAGAAGAAGAACCTTCTTCTTCAACTGGGTCATTATGAGTATAACAAGGATGACTAGCCTGACCTTGATTAAGGATACCTTTCATTTGTATATCCCTAATAGAAGGGTTACTAAGTACTTCAATATCTCTTCTAGTATGGACGGAAGATGCAAAAGAACTAGTAAAATCTTCTATGATAACTGACCTTCTGGTTCGTTCAAAACTTATTTTGACCGTACCATCACAAAATTGTCTAACGATTTCAATATTTAAAACACTGTTATTGACTGGTTGTTGAGGTATTTCACTGGGTAAAGTCCATTGATTGGGCAGCGTAATATCCTTCCAGAGAATGGTTCTCGGAATCTGGATATTAGCAATACTAGTTGAACTTTGAATTAGAACTATTTAATCTTTAGGACTTTTGCTAAGAGCATGAACATTTAAATTTATTTTCATGGTCTTGTAATATATCCTTTAAATCAAAGCAAGAGGCTAAGATCCCTCAATCATCTGAGTAATTTCTCCAGCAATTTTAATGTTTAAAGTTAATGTCTTTAATACATTTTGATCACTCAAGCTTAAAGTGAAATCAGGAAAGCAATTGAAATGGATAGGTCCATTATGCAGACTTGATTCCATGATGCCAATAATGCTTGGGTAATAATTAGGAAATCAAGCATCTACTATTTAATGGCTTAACAACAACTTGAACAAGACTAATATGAATGAAATTATAACCCTTTTTCCTATGTTTTTAATGACATTGGAAGATAAAAGACTACAATTTTCATATTCTTTGTTAATGGAGTAAACCTTTTCAACAGTTTTTACATTGTCATCAGTTTTGAAGTTATCAAAAAAGGTTGACTGGTAAATTTCTCTAGCGGAAACCTTAGGTATGTTCCAATCACTAAAGACTTGACTAATGTTTTCATAACTATGTTCTTCTTGGTTAACTATGTCTGGAACAGGGGGCAAAGTTGATCGGTTACTAGCTAAGGAGTTAGATCTAAATAATTTATTCATCATTTATCAATTTCAAAAGGTTTTACGCATTGTTCCTTCATGCATACCCTCTTACCCTAAGCAGACTCATACCTAGTTCAATAACCTGACACTACTCACCCAAGAGACTTACAAAGGTTAGACACGAACAAGGTGGACTACAGTAAGTTAGGTGACTTCAGAACAAGAGGAAAAGCGAATTTTGAAAAAGAAAAGATAAATGATTAATGGGATCTTACCAGCAACTAGAACAACAAGCAACTTGGCTTTAAGTGTGTGTGTGTGTGTGTGTGTGTGTGTGTATATATACTCAAATGAATAAACAATGAAAGTAGTAAGTAAGTCAGATCATTCTGATACTTCTTCAGTCCCAGATTTTAATGACCAGTTAAATAAATTAACAGTTAAAAACACTAGTATAACCAAAAATTAGTATTCTAGACCTACTCCTCCGGATCTACAATTCGAAGAGAGAAATCTAGATAAACAATTCTCTGTTTCATCCAATAAAATTTATGAATGGAACATAGATGGTTTCAGTAAACAAGAGATTTTGAACAAGTTAAATCACATGTCTATGGTAGAAAATAGCTATATAACTAAATTCAACAATCTGACTCAGCCAGATATTGTTGAGTTAATAGCTAGTGGATTCACTGGTATTCTCAGATCTTAGTGGGAAAAATATCTCACAGAAGATACTAGATTATCAATAATTCATGATGTCCAGTTAGATGATGAAGGCAACCCCATCTTTGATGAGGATGTTGGTATTGGACCACCTGATGGAGTCAATACTTTAATATTTACCATAATTAAACATTTGGTTGGCACTCCCAGTAATATTACTGAGAGAATCCACGATCAACTAAGTAATCTTACTTATCCCACTCTAAGTGATTTTAGATGGTACAAAGATGTATTTAACTCTAGAGTTATGATGCGAAATGATAGCAATAAACCATTCTGGAAAGAAAAATTCGTCAATGGTTTACCTTCATTATTTGCACATAAATGTCATGAAGAATTAAGCAAAAATTTAGGATATATCGATTATGATAACCTAACCTATGGTGACATAATCAGTTATATTCAAAAAATTGGATTAAAAATGTGTATTGATTTTAAATTAGCTAAATAAGCTAGTAAAGATAAGAAAAAAGCCAAGTATGAGTTAGGAACATTCTGTGAACAATATGGTTTACCTCCTGTTGCTCCCTCTAGAAGGAATCACTTGCATAAACATATTGATCACCATAAGAGTCACCTGACATCATAAACAAAAATGCAGTCACAAAAATCAAGATGAGTATTATAATAAACCCAAACCAACGAATAAGAAATACAATAAAGATCATCTAAAAAATTTGATAAAAGTAAAATTATTTGCCACAATTGTGGGCAGAAAGGGCACTATAAGAATGAGTGCAAAATAAAGAAAAATTATCTCAGTTAAATATTTCTTGTGAAGATACTGAACAACTATTAGAATTAATGAGGATAGAGAGCAACATCTGTAATGATGAAGGTTCTGATATCCCTTATTCTTCTAATAGCAGTACTAGTAACCACGAAACAGATAGTGACAATGACGAAGTCACTATTTGTGCTAACAATTGCAATGAAAAGTGTTGCAATAAACAAGTTAATGTAATCACTAAAGATGATGAAGAAAGTTCTTTGCTAATTGATTAATTAGTAAGATTTCTTATCCTGTGTTAAAATCTCAATACACTAAGCAGTTAAAAGATTTATTAACCAAAGATAATAGAGTTAAGGATAAGATTATTAAAGCTAAAGAAAAACCAGTATTTAGTCTTAATAAAACTCTTGAGAGATTTAAAACCCCAGTAAAAGAAGTTACCCTTCCAGAATTAAATCAAGAAGTTAATAAACTAAAAAGAGAAATTTCTAACTTAAAATTGGAAGTCTCTAATTTAAGAAAAGAATTTGAAGATAAAAAATCTGATCTTCAAGTCCATGATTCCTCCTCTAGTGATGAAAATCACGATGAACTGAATCATCAAGAACTAAAGAAGGGCCAGATTTTTTGTTCAAGGTCTTTCTCTTAAACGAATTAAAGATATCACCATTCAAAATGGTATATCTCCATTAACTTAGTTATTGATAAAACCGTTTCAATACAACTTCCTGCTCTAGTGGATACTGGCACAGATCTTAATTGTATTCAAGAAGGTCTAATCCCAACTAAATTCTATAAGAAAACTAATGAAAAATTAAATTCAGCTAACAGTAGTCAAATGGAAATAAAATATAAACTGCCTAAAGTTCATATCTGTCAAGATAATATATGATTTAAAACATCATTTGTTTTAATCTGCAATCTTACTGATAAGATCATCTTAGGGTTACCGTTTATATATTTATTCTACCCTTTTTCTACTAGTAATGAAGGATTAAGTTGTAAACATTTAGGAAAAAGAATAACAATTAAATTTCTTGTTAAACCTAAAGAGAGAGATTTAAAATTTATTCAAGAAGAGCCTATTTCTAAATCGTTAAATTTATTAAATTGTAAATCCACCCATTTAAATTTCTTAAAGGAAGAAATTAAATACAAATGTATTGAAGAACAACTTCAGAATAAAGAAGTTCATGAAAAAATTGAAGAGTTAAGAACTTATTTAAAGGACAACATTTGTTCTGATTCTCCTAATGCCTTTTGGCATCGAAAGAAGTATGTAGTAAGGCTTCCTTATGCTAAGGAGTTCAAATAACACTTGATTCTTACTAAGTCGAGGCCGATACAAATGAATCACGAACAAATGGAGTTATGTAAAAAGGAGATTAATGATCTTCTTAGTAAAGGTTTAATTAAGCCTAGTAAATCCCCATGGTCATGTCCCGCCTTTTATGTTAACAATGAAGCAGAAAATGAGAGAGGTGTTCCCCGACTAGTAATCAATTATAAACCATTAAACAAGGTCTTAGAATGGATTAGGTAACCTTTACCTAATAAGGATGAACGCATTAACCGGTTGAGTAATGCCACTATTTTCAGTAAGTTTGACCTTAAGTCTGGTGTCTGGCAAGTCGCCATTCACCCCGATGATAGGTATAAGATTGCATTTACCACCCATTTGGCCATTATGAATGGAATGTTCAGGCATTTGGCCTAAAGAATGCTCCTAGTGAATTTCAGAATATCCTCAATGATATTTTGAATCCTTTCAGTCATTTTATTGTCATATACATTGATGATATTCTCATTTTTTCCAATTCCATTGAAGAACACACTAAACACTTGAAATCGTTCTTCAAAACAGTTAAAGATAATGGACTTGTCCTTTCACCTTCCAAATGTAGCTTGTTTCAAGTTGAAGTTCGGTTTCTTGGTTTAATTATCTATCGCGGACTCATACAGCCTATTGACAGAGCTATTCAATTTGCTGACAGATTCCCAGATAAAATTACCAATAAAACTGAACTACAAAGGTTTTTAGGCTCGCTCAATTATATTGAAAAGTTCTATAAAAACCTAAGGAAGATTTGCAAACCTCTCTTTCAGCTTTTGCAAGACAATCCTCCCCTTTGGACTGACATTCATACTTCTTTCATCCAACAAGTTAAAAAATATGTCAAGGCATTGCCCTGCGTTGGTATTTCCAACGATTCAACCTTTAAAATTGTTGAAACTGATGCCTCAGATATTGGATTCGGAGGTATTCTCAAGCAAAAGTTAATTCTCACTTCTCCTGAACAAATTGTTCGTTTTCATTCCGGTGCATGGAATAGTACACAGTTAAATTACAGTACTATTAAAAAAGAAATACTTTCTTTAGTATTATGTATAAACAAATTTCAAAGTGACTTACTAAATCAAAAGTTTTTGGTTCGCATTGACTGCAAATCAGCAAAATTTGTTTTAGAAAAAGATGTTGAGAACATAGCCTCTAAACATTCATTTGCTAGATGGCAAGCCTTACTAAGCATTTTTGATTTTGAGATTGAATATATCAAAGGTAGTAACAATTCCATTCCTGATTTTCTTACTCGGGAATTTATTAATACATGTACCGTTCAATCACTATGAGTATTCGAGGAACATCTTCCTCTCGTGGTCCGGGTCGCTCTACTGGCCCAAGTAATCAACCAAAAGGAATTTTGGTTCCTTATCCAGTTAACCCAGTTTATCAAACCACTAACAGATTTACCAGTCTTGGAACAATTCCCAAGCCATACAACTCTGCCTTAGCTAGTGACCCAGTCCCGGTTGACCCTTTTTCCAATCAGTCAAAAGCTTCTGTTTCAAATCCCAGTCATCCTCCTTCCGAGTACATGCTTAGATAGACCAATCACCTATTTCATATTAAACCCCATATGAAACCCAAAGATGACCCAGTCAAATTGGCCGCCCAGTTCTTTCCTTCTGGATGGCATTTCCAGCCTCTTGCTCCTTATAAATCCCTTGTGTATTATAAGGATATCCTTATTGAAACTGAGACAATCTTTATTAAACCCATTTATGCTAATAATAATAAAACCAAAGTACTTTATCATTCATTATATATTAAACAGTTCATTCTAATGTCTGATTGGGGAAAACATCCTTCTGATCTTATGCAGCTTTCTAATCAAAATAACTCTTATTGTTATTATGATTATATGGAAGCCTGGTATAGAGTTTACCTTTTTCAAAATGAGTCAAACATTCATTTATGGTTTTTTTAGTTCGATCATAAGTTCAAAAGCCAGTTCCCTTATTGGTTCTCTCACTAGTGGACAAGGTTTGGTTCCACTTATGACCTCCTTCCTGAACTTTTGAAAGTTCAACTTAGTCATTTTTGCAACCACAATAAACATAATCCAAAGTATGATGGCGTCCCTGTCATTCTTCAATTTGTTAGTAAATATAAGATTCCTTGGATTCTTAAATGATAATATGACATTAAAACCCCAACTAAAGTAACCGATCCTCATGGTCAAGATTTCAATTTGGTGGTAGCTTGTACCACAGTTGATCCATTTCCCCTTCTCTCCCTTCAATTCTTCATCAAATGGTGGGATAAGTTTGATGTTAATAGGATTGTTGGTCAACTTTAGTTAGAGTTTTCCACTATTCCTCTTAAGGTTCTTCCAGTTTAATCCAAAGAGCCTTCCAGTCAATCAAAAGAGTCAAAACCCAAAGAGTCTAGAGTCAGTCCTATTGGTTCGTCTTGTTCTCGTGACATTTCTAATTTCAAGAATTGTTCCAGTAAATAATTAAAATTAATTGCTCAAGCATTAAATAAAAGAATTGATGAATTGCATGAAGAAGCCTCTGCAGGTTCTTCATCTTCTTCCAAAAATGCTTCTACCACTCATTATGATGATGATGATGATGACCCATATGGCACCATCAACTTACAGGATGCTCAGGACCCATTTGCCTGACTTCTAAGTCACATGCACCTGCTCCCAGTCACATGCACCTGCTCCTGCAGCCATTTAATCAAAAGATGCTCTCCACCGAAAGCAGATATTGGTCACATTCGCATGCCCCTGCTTTTCACCGAAAGCATCCACTCAGTCAAAATTCTCGGCCACTTTTTCAAAAGTTTCCATAAGCATCTGTGAATAGTAAAAAAGTCAGCATTGTTTTACTGTTCATCAATAGTAATTTTTTTCTGGAATCATTTACTTTTGTAATAGTAACATTGTAATAGTTCTTTCCTTATTCTATAAAAGGAAACTGAACTTAAGTTATTGAGGCAGACTTTGAAAGACTTTGAGCTCCTTCTCAGACGAATCTTTAGCCTCTACCTCTGTTAACCCTTCTTAACCCCTTCTTCTACTCTTCTCAATGTTCTGAGTAAAATTTGTAAGTCATTTCAAGTTTCAGTTTTGTAAATATTTTCAGTTATCAATAAAATTATTTATACTTAGTAATTAAATTGTGTTGTTTATATGCACCACCTGTAAGACCCCAAATTATTAATAAATAAAATTTAATTTTCTCTATTTATTATTTTGAAATAGTAAGGGTTGATTTGATTAATGTGGTTAGTTATGGGTAAAATGCTCAAATATTTTAAATAAGCAGATGGTTATAAAATATTCATTGTTGTCGGGGAATATTCGTTTGGTCGTGGAATATTCTTGTTGTCGGGTAATATTTGTACGACGACGCAGTCTTTTGTGGGCCCCATAACGGAAAGCGATTGGATGAAGAAAACGACAAGTATAAGTTGTTTATAAATAACGACGTAGTTGTTACCGTTAATACTGTTGGAATACCCGGTGGTTGAAACACAGTAATACGCGTTGTTGCACAGTAGCACACGGTATTGCACCAATTATTGATTCTTACGTAATAAGGCACTACTCAATAATTGTTACAGTAATTACTGTTCAGTATTTTATTTTATTGATTCAATAATTGATGCGTTGATTTTTTTTTATATTACTGTTATTTCAATAATTATCACTACATAGTATTTTTCATTATCGGAGCAATAATTCATATTATCTGAATAATATTATTAGATAACATTATTGGCAATGTCTAGAAAGTTCTGTCTAAGGAGAGGTTTAGTCACCTAATTGCGCGCCAATAAGGAAAAATCTTTATTGGAAAGCCCCGTCTTTCCTGGGAACGGCCTGGTTGCCAGTAATGTGATTCTGTAATATTATTTGTGAATAATTAATTATTAATTTATATGATGAAGAAAATATTGAATTATATGATAAGAAAAATATTGATTTTATGTGGATATAGATGGAGAAAATTTTTAAAGTGACAAATTATTGAAAATTAATATTTTATCTTTTTCTGATAAAAAATTCATTTAAATATATTATTATATTTTAATAATATAATAATGATGATATTTTTACAATGAATGTGGGATATATGAGTGAGACGCCCCCAAAATATGTCCATTCCATCCAACCCATTTTGAGTCGCCAAATACATGGTATAGAAACAATCACAACTTTTACAACCCATAAGCTGTGAGTTTGAATACAAACATTATCATCTAGACAATATACATACCCAACTATGTCCTCAATACAATTATTGATATATTATTTTATAAAAATGGTGAGGACTACTAAAACAACTTCTAGAACCATCATTCCACACCCCGACTCGTACTCGATACATTCTCGCCTCCTGAGAAGAAAAATGGAACAACAAGGAAAAGGGTGAGCTCAACTAGCCCAGTAAAGAATATTATGACTAAGATAATATACAACAATTTATCGTTAGTCTTCAACAGGGAAAAATCTGATAGAACATCATAGACAACAAGTTTTAGATCAACAGATGCAGCGGAAACAACAATCCATTAGAAGAGTCACGTAGAGAAAGAATTCTACTGTCTTCTAAGGTTTAAAAGTCCATCATCAATATTTTATCCCTGTAACAACAATCAATATACATCTTTAATCATCTTTGCACTACAGGCCAAAGATATTCATTTGTATCACCAGTTGGTCATGTTCATCTCAACACCTGTTCATCTTTGCACTACGGGCCAAAGAGATTCATCAGTTTAATCATTCATCTTTGCACTACAGGCCAAAGATATTCATCAAGTATCACCATTAAGGACTGAGGATGATGAAAAATATTTTTAAAAACGAATCCAGTGAGATAGAAGGACAAATATTAGGGATTCGTACCACAATTTGTCCAAGATCAATAATACTTCATAACAACTGATTTTGAAGCAGAACTGAAAAATAACGATCAAAACATGGATACAATCAAAGATAGTAGCCAAAATAGATATTTTGGACAAAAAGAAGAAATTTCATTTTTTGATGAATAGTGTCGTATTCGTGAATAGTGTCGTACACGTGAATAGTGTCGTTTACGTGAATAGCAACCCCGACACAAAAAGTTCCAAGTTTGATTAAAAAGTTCATCAATAATTCGGCATAATGATATTGAAGAAAATAATATCATTTAAGAAGAAAATAACACCCCTTACCTCAAAATAACCGTACTTCTGACTGAATTTCGGTATAGTACTGACAGAAACTCCCACCGTATAGAAACACTTAAAGTATACTCACAAGAACACGCTTGATATATAGAGAGAGAGAAGTAGAGAGAAAGTTTATGTTTCTGGTGTGATTTTCTGTGACAACCCGAGAATTTGGACAATTTATGAAAATAATAATTTATTGATTTAAGGTTCAATATTAGAACCTAGACAGGAAATAAGTGTATGGAATTGGCAGTTATGTAATGAAATTTTAAGAATTTCAAAAGTTTTGAACAAAACTTGAATTATGTGATAGAATGTAAGTGATAGTCTAGTAATGGGGTATAAGATTATGGTAGATTTAAAATTCTTTTGAAGAATTATCAAGGATAAGTATTGAAGTGAATACTAGTCGGTATATTTGATTACATATGTGAAGCGTAATGATTTAAGATCAAGGATTGATCAGATAAGTTATAACTTTAGTAAAACCCTAAAGTTATGTTAATCATATGTTTATTAAGTTAGAAAAATCTAACGAATTGTTAGAAACCCTAACGGTACGCTCAGGAACTTTAATTTTAGTTTCGGGAATCCGAAACCCTAAACTTATGATATAAATGTGGTGAATAAGTTAGAAAACCCTAACGTCTGATGAGAAACCCTAGAAATCGGTTCTGGAAACCCTAGTTTCAATTCCGAGAATTTGAAACCCTAATTTGGGAATCCTAATGCGGAGTATTAAACCCTAAGGGTTAAAATGTTGTGTGCAAGGAATATGATCATTATGTGATGATTTATAATTGTTTATTATATAAACAAATAAAAGAAAATTATTTGACCTAATGTTATATATTAGGAATGAGAATTAAATAACCTAAGGGTTATAGCAAGTGTAAGTGCTAGTATTTAAATTTTATACTAGTATACTAACCTAAGAGATTAATTTTATTATCTCAAGTTATTGATTATTTTTAAAACCTAGCTTAATTGGGTTACATTATTAAATTATCTATGTATTTAAATTCCATAATGAGTGATTTAGAAACCCTAACTAAATAATTAGGGTAAGATAAAATTAGTGTGTTGGACTATGTTATATTTTTTACTCAACCAATTTAATTAGAAAGTCCAAACAAGAAATCAATTGGCCCAAGTTATGACCCAATTTGTATGGACATTCTAGATGGTTATTAAACAAATAAATCAACAAATAACAATGGCCAAGATAGTGTATAGATCCGGCCATGCAAGGAGCAAAATAGCACATGATTCATTTCATTTACCTATCATTTTAGTTAGTCAAAAGTTGGTTACCAAATCACCTAATTTTAGCCACTAGCCTTTTTAGGGTAATAAATATTTTCATCCATGGAAGCAAGATATTGGATGATTAATAGATAGATACACGTTATATCTATATATGTTAATTGCCTATAAATATTCCCACAAGTTTTTATAAGAAAACTTTTCATTTCATCTAGCAAAAAGCAAAGCAAAAAGAAGAAAATAGAAAGAGAGGAGAGAAAAGGAAGTGGTCGGCAGCCCCTAAGAGGGAAGAAGCCCAAGCTCATGCCACCCCACTTCATCTCATGGAAGAAGAAAGAAATCAAGGAGAAAAGATACATGATCTAGAAATAAAATCCTAGTTTAGTTTATTTGTTTTATTTTGTTTGATTTGATAAAGAACTTATTTCTTGATCTTCAAAAATCTAGATCTACATGATTTAGAGTGTTTTATGTGTGGATCTATCCATTTTAAGTTTCAAAAGATAGATCAAAAGCAAGAAAAGTGAAGCTAGGTTTTTAATGTGTAGAAAATCTTATTTTTCTTACTCTTGATTGTGTTTAATCTTGTATTTGATTTTTGGTTATTTTGAACCATGAAGTTTATGATCTTGAACATGAGAACTATAGATCTACTTGTTAAATGGTGTGTTATGCTTAGATCTAACTATTTTGAGTATTAAAAGTTTAATCAAACAAGAAAAACCAAAACAGTTTTTTTGTTTGTGGACTGCTGCCCTAAAAAGGAAATTTCCGGACTTGTTAGGGTACTCTAAAAATTCTGGACTTGTGATATGTTATAGTACACTCAATAATCTTTCCATAGACTCCGAAACGGACTAAATTCGACATCGGAAGAGAGAGTTATGGGATTTCTCCCAAACTACACAAAGTTAAGAAAAACTGTTAAAAGGACAGATTTGAACAGTCACTTCCGGGCTAAATTCCGGGAGCTTAGTATGTCCAAATATTGATTGTAATAGATGAAAACTGTAGTTCGGAAAGATACGAATCCAAAAAAATGGACGGATCATTAATCGGAGTTACAGAACTCGTTTTATTTAAGATTTAGTAAAGGACTCCAAAACTGCAAAACGACAAAAAGTCGCTGCCCAAAATTTTCCGGGGGCTGTTTCGGACATTTATTTAATGAGAAAAATTCCAGAATTTTGGAAAGTGAAAATATATGATAATATGTAGCTCGTGTCCAAAAATGAACTAATTCCGAGTTAAAACGACCAAGTTATGAGCGTTCCAATTTTTGTGATTTTCCGACGGAAATCGCTATAAACGGAGTTCTACAACTCCGATTGCCACAAAATTTAAAATGGAGCATCACGTTAACATATATAAGGTTATGCCAAAAGATGGGCATTGCTGGAGTTAAGCACGAGGTAGCTAATTTCTTAAGCGACGCACTAGAATTAATTTTTGAAAAATATTAAAGGAAGTTAAATAAATTATGGAAAAAAATAGAATTAATGTTTTAAAAATCATATAAAAATGATTTAAGTGTTATAAAAATATTTTAAGTTATAAAATATAACTTTTGATATTTTGGCATGAAAATATTAATATTTTAATATTAATAGAAATTATCAGATAATGAATTTAAGTGTTTAAAAATCATATAAAAATGATTTTAAGGTATTAAAAATACTTTGATATATTATAATTATATTATAATATTATGTAATAATTTTCATTAATATTTTATATTAAATGAATATTAATGATCAAGGAATTATGTGTTATTTAATTCATTTAAATACTATTTTAATGATTGAAAAATGGTGATAAATGGTAATAATTATCCGAAAATTATTACGAGCACTAGAAAAAAAATGTTTTGTCTGATAAGAAAATTATCTGTGGTATGGTTAAGTGTTTAGTCAGAGTTTAATTGAACTTAAACTCGATATTCGTCCGACTAGACCGTCGGGATGATAGAATTGTGTCGGGTTCAACTCAGACTGCAATAGTTTGACTTGATACCTAGTCTTATGTGCTGTAAAGACTGAAAGGGTTATGTGGTAATGTGTTTAGGTTATTCTGTGGATATAATATAACAGTAATATACTGTGATGATATTATTCTAATATTGGGGATCTATATTATTAATATTAGGTCTTCGGGTAAAGCGTTATAAATTGCGTTGCGGTAATCAATGGTGCAGGCAAGTTTTTCAGTTCTATTATGTTTGTGGATGGAATGTGTTATGTGTTAAATTACATATTATGCTCTATGAATTGTTAAAAGTCAAAATATGACTAAGTTAATTGGGTTATGGAACTCAATCAATATGTGATTACATGTTGTATGATGTAATTTGATAAATTAGAAATGTATAATGCATGAATTAATGTTTTGTAAGAAATTATTGATGCATGTAGGATATGTTTAGTAAAGAATATATGTTGCATGCAGATATGCATAATAAAGGAAATGCAGTGCATATAGAATTGTGTGTTATGTGAAACATAATAGATTGTTAAATTTACTGGGCTGTCGAGCTCAATCTTGCAAACATAAACTTTTGCAGGTTAATGATGTTATACAATAGTATTTGCTATACGGATGATGAAGATTGAACGATACACAAAATGAATACATTTTTGAATTAGAAATGGTATAAATCTATGATTAATAGTATTATTAAATGTAATTGGCAGCTATGTACAGTTTGAAATGTTGAATAGATAAATAAGATTTATTTTGAATTGAGAATAGATATGATTCTTAAATAAATGAATCATTGATAGAAAAGACTAAGCCAAGTTCAGCTTGGGATATAAAGTGCAGCTAGTTTGTAATAGTTTATTGTGATAAATATTGTTGTATAATAGATATTATATGAATGGTGTTTATGTTAAGGTTACTCAATTTTGGGGAATAGTGTGTAATGTAATGTATAAATAATTTATGTTTATATCTTCCGCAACTAGTATAAGAATTAGTATACCGAGTCCGCGGCGATTCGGGGCCCGAATTCGAGGCTATCACAGTTGGTATCAGAGCTGTTGGTTATGAAGCTTAGGTAGGAATACCTGAGACCAATAACCGCAGTGATTAGGATATGTACTAACTCAAATAGAGTTAGTGTGTCGGTAAGATTCAAAGAAGAATCTCGGAGAGTTATAAGAGATACGGAGTTCCCTAACTCTGATAAAGAAGTTAAGAATCGAAAAGTTATATTTAAGTATGGTACAGTTGTACTCTTTAATAGTTTATGTATGGTATCTGGGCTAAACGATTCCTTCATAGAGCGGAGGTATATACGAACTAGCAACTCGGAACCTAGTTTGTTGGTTGTTTGTGGGAAACCACTCAGCGTGCCATATTGAAAACTGTTAGACACTCGATGTGTACCAAGTATAGGAAGTGGATAGATAGAGTCTAAAAGATTACAAGTGTAAGGATAAGAGATCGTAAAACAAAACGATCACAGAATAACAATGAATCGTAATATATACGATAAGATCACCCCGTGATCTGATAAAGTTATGATATGGGAAAAGAATCAATCTAATGATTGAAAAGTTTACAGCAAGATGTTGTGTCTATGTTGTACTATGAAATGGTACTATGAAAACTCATAAAAGAGTTATGGATAATGAATACGGATTGAATGAAATTCGTATGGAGTAAGTGTGGAGCTAGAATTAGGTGGGGATTAAATTGAGGACTCTTGTCGGCAGCTGAGTTGTATGATTCCTTGTATGGGCGGGGAATTTGTACTTGGTTTTAGAATCACTTAGCTTCCTGGTCGATGTAGTGGTTAGGTTGACCAATTCTTTGTATGGGCGGGGAATTGTTCACTTAGCTTCCTATATTGATTAGTGGCCGAGTTTGGTTTGACAACCACTTAGTTTCTGGCATTGATAATCATTGAAATGTTGTGTCGCGCTATTTGCTATATGTGTGTTAAGAGGGTGATTCCTTTCTCATGTGTATAACAGATAGATAGGTCATAGGTAGAGAATATAGGTTTAAGTACGAGTTCTTAAAACTCATACTTATGTGACATTCTTGATTCATAGTTATATGAAATGTTTATGAACCCCTCAGCGAATGGACGCCAAAGGTTTGTCTAGGAAAGTTCTTAAACTTATATAATTGTGGCCAGGTTATGAACTCATAAGTGTGATTTTATGAACTGGGTATAGTTGTGTGTGAATGGAGTGTTAAGGATTATAGGAAGAGATAGATTATTAAGTATATGATCATTAATGGAGAATTAGGTTTTCTTAAACCCCTATCTTGCTAGATTTCAAAATTTTGACAACAACCTAAATACGCACTATGTGCCTTTTAAAAATTTTGTTTTCATTTATCACTTATGTACCATGTGACCTGGTGCAGAGATGATAAAAAAATGATGGAGTTATCATTGCAGAATTACTTGGTGTTGGATGTGATCTAAGGATCGTCAGCCCACTACAGTATGATGTAGTATAACAAAGTCACAAAATGACGAAATCCTCAACGGACTGTTAAATACAGTGCGGCATCATGACGTCATTCTCAAAAATGTTTTATTGAAAGAAATTTTCCAAAACAAATTGTTTTGCTGTGGAATCAATTAAGACTGAGGTAAAATTTTTGTGCCTTTGGGCAGTGATGGGAAAACAGATAAAATAATTTTTGTGCGCCTAAGGCGGATAAGAGGAACAAATTGTTTCGACCAACAGTACTTGGCCAAGTACCGGGCATATCGGGCTAATCACCCTTTTGTGTCTGTAAGTTATGACGATTTGCGGATGAATTTCCATAAAATCTTTGCGAAAATGACAAACAAACAGTCTATACGATTCCTCAGCACAGTTTTAAAATTTTTTCCCTTGTGAGTGGTGTATTGGGTAGCATGTGATAATATGTGTGAATGGTGTAAGGTGCACGGTGTATGATGTAAGGTGAATTTTGGGGACGAAATTCTTATAAGGAGGGGTGAATGTGACAACCCGAGAATTTGGACAATTTATGAAAATCATAATTTATTGATTTAAGGTTCAATATTAGAACCTAGACAGGAAATAAGTGTATGGAATTGGCAGTTATGTAATGAAATTTTAAGAATTTCAAAAGTTTTGAACAAAACTTGAATTATGTGATAGACTGTAAGTGATCGTCTAGTAATGGGGTATAAGATTATAGTAGATTTAAAATTCTTTTAAAGAATTATCAGGGATAAGTATTGAAGTGAATACTAGTCGGTATATTTGATTACATATGTGAAGCGTAATGATTTAAGATCAAGGATTGATCAGATAAGTTATAACTTTAGCAAAACCCTAAAGTTATGTTAATCATATGTTTATTAAGTTAGAAAAATCTAACGAATTGTTAGAAACCCTAACGGTACGCTCAGGAACTTTAATTTTAGTTTCGGGAATCCGAAACCCTAAATTTATGATATAAATGTGGTGATTAAGTTAGAAAACCCTAACGTCTGATGAGAAACCCTAGAAATCGGTTCTGAAACCCCTAGTTTCAGTTTCGAGAATTTGAAACCCTAATTTGGGAATCCTAATGCGGAGTATTAAACCCTAAGGGTTAAAATGTTGTGTGCAAGGAATATGATCATTATGTGATGATTTATAATTGTTTATTATATAAACAAATAAAAGAAAATTATTTGACCTAATGTTATATATTAGGAATGAGAATTAAATAATCTAAGGGTTATAGCAAGTGTAAGTGCTAGTATTTAAATTTTATACTAGTATACTAACCTAAGAGATTAATTTTATTATCTCAAGTTATTGATTATTTTTAAAACCTAGCTTAATTGGGTTACATTATTAAATTATCTATGTATTTAAATTCCATAATGAGTGATTTAGAAACCCTAACTAAATAATTAGGGTAAGATAAAATTAGTGTGTTGGACTATGTTATATTTTTTACTCAACCAATTTAATTAGAAAGTCCAAACAAGAAATCAATTGGCCCAAGTTATGACCCAATTTGTATGGACATTCTAGATGGTTATTAAACAAATAAATCAACAAATAACATTGGCCAAGATAGTGTATAGATCCGGCCATGCAAGGAGCAAAATAGCACATGATTCATTTCATTTACCTATCATTTTAGTTAGTCAAAAGTTGGTTACCAAACCACCTAATTTTAGCCACTAGCCTTTTTAGGGTAATAAATATTTTCATCCATGGAAGCAAGATATTGGATGATTAATAGATAGATACACGTTATATCTATATATGTTAATTGCCTATAAATATTCCCACAAGTTTTTATAAGAAAACTTTTCATTTCATCTAGCAAAAAGCAAAGCAAAAAGAAGAAAATAGAAAGAGAGGAGAGAAAAGGAAGTGGTCGGCAGCCCCTAAGAGGGAAGAAGCCCAAGCTCATGCCACCCCACTTCATCTCATGGAAGAAGAAAGAAATCAAGGAGAAAAGATACATGATCTAGGTATAAAATCCTAGTTTAGTTTATTTGTTTTATTTTGTTTGATTTGATAAAGAACTTATTTCTTGATCTTCAAAAATCTAGATCTACATGATTTAGAGTGTTTTATGTGTGGATCTATCCATTTTAAGTTTCAAAAGATAGATCAAAAGCAAGAAAAGTGAAGCTAGGTTTTTAAAGTGTAGAAAATCTTATTTTTCTTACTCTTGATTGTGTTTAATCTTGTATTTGATTTTTGGTTATTTTGAACCATGAAGTTTATGATCTTGAACATGAGAACTATAGATCTACTTGTTAAATGGTGTGTTATGCTTAGATCTAACTATTTTGAGTATTAAAAGTTTAATCAAACAAGAAAAACCAAAACAGTTTTTTTGTTTGTGGACTGCTGCCCTAAAAAGGAAATTTCCGGACTTGTTAGGGTACTCTAAAAATTCTGGACTTGTGATATATTATAGTAAACTCAATAAGCTTTCCATAGACTCCGAAACGGACTAAATCCGACATCGGAGGAGAGAGTTATGGGATTTCTCCCAAACTACACAAAGTTAAGAAAAACTGTTAAAAGGACAGATTTGAACAGTCACTTCCGGGCTAAATTCCGGGAGCTTAGCATGTCCAAATATTGATTGTAATAGATGAAAACTATAGTTCGGAAAGATACGAATCCAACAAAACTGACGGATCATTAATCGGAGTTACAGAACTCGTTTTATTTAAGATTTAGTAAAGGACTCCAAAACTGCAAAACGACAAAAAGTCGCTGCCCAAAATTTTCCGGGGGCTGTTTCGGACATTTATTTAATGAGCAAAATTCCAGACTTTTGGAAAATGAAAATATATGATAATATGTAGCTCGTGTCCAAAAATGGGCTAATTCCGAGTTAAAACGACCAAGTTATGAGCGTTCCAATTTTTGTGATTTTCCGACGGAAATCGCTATAAACGGAGTTCTACAACTCCGATTGCCACAAAATTTAAAATGAAGCATCACGTTAACATATATAAGGTTATGCCAAAAGATGGGCATTGCTGGAGTTAAGCACGAGGTAGCTAATTTCTTAAGCTACGCACTAGAATTAATTTTTGAAAAATATTAAAGAAAGTTAAATAAATTATGGAAAAAAATAGAATTAATGTTTTAAAAATCATATAAAAATGATTTAAGTGTTATAAAAATATTTTACGTTATAAAATATAACTTTTGATATTTTGGCATGAAAATATTAATATTTTAATATTAATAGAAATTATCGGATAATGGATTTAAGTGTTTAAAAATCATATAAAAATGATTTTAAGGTATTAAAAATACTTTGATATATTATAATTATATTATAATATTATATAATGATTTTCATTAATATTTTATATTAAATGAATATTAATGATCAAAAAATTATGTGGTATTTAATTCATTTAAATACTATTTTAATGATTGAAAAATGGTGATAAATGGTAATAATTATCCGAAAATTATTACGAGCACTAGAAAAAAAATGTTTTGTCTGATAAGAAAATTATCTGTGGTATGGTTAAGTGTTTAGTCAGAGTTTAATTGAACTTAAACTCGATATTCGTCCGACTAGACCGTCGGGATGATAGAATTGTGTCGGGTTCAACTCAGACTGCAATAGTTTGACTTGATACCTAGTCTTATGTGCTGTAAAGACTGAAAGGGTTATGCGGTAATGTGTTTAGGTTATTCTGTTGATATAATATAACAGTAATATACTGTGATGATATTATTCTAATATTGGGGATCTATATTATTAATATTAGGTCTTCGGGTAAAGCGTTATAAATTGCGTTGCGGTAATCAACGGTGCAGGCAAGTTTTTCAGTTCTATTATGTTTGTGGATGGAATGTGTTATGTGTTAAATTACATATTATGCTCTATGAATTGTTAAAAGTCAAAATATGACTAAGTTAATTGGGTTATGGAACTCAATCAATATGTGATTACATGTTGTATGATGTAATTTGATAAATTAGAAATGTATAATACATGAATTAATGTTTTGTAAGAAATTATTGATGCATGTAGGATATGTTTAGTAAAGAATATATGTTGCATGCAGATATGCATAATAAAGGAAATGCAGTGCATATAGAATTGTGTGTTATGTGAAACATAATAGATTGTTAAATTTGTTGGGCTGTCGAGCTCAATCTTGCAAACATAAACTTTTGCAGGTTAATGATGTTATACAATAGTATTTGCTATACGGATGATGAAGATTGAACGATGCACAAAATGAATACATTTTTGAATTAGAAATGGTATAAATCTATGATTAATAGTTTTATTAAATGTAATTGGCAGCTATGTACAGTTTAAAATGTTGAATAGATAAATAAGATTTATTTTGAATTGAGAATAGATATGATTCTTAAATAAATGAATCATTGATAGAAAAGACTAAGCCAAGTTCAGCTTGGGATATAAAGTGCAGCTAGTTTGTAATAGTTTATTGTGATAAATATTGTTGTATAATAGATATTATATGAATGGTGTTTATGTTAAGGTTACTCGATTTTGGGGAATAGTGTGTAATGTAATGTATAAACAATTTATATTTATATCTTCCGCAACTAGTATAAGAATTAGTATACCGAGTCCGCGGAGATTCGGGGCCCGAATTCGGAGCTATCACATTTTCAATTCTAACTTAGCCCTCTTTTTATAGAAAAATGCTAGAACGCCAAAGGAGACTAAAATAATAAAATATCATTTTCTTTTTCTTATTCCACACCAACCTTCACCAACCAATTTTTGAAAGCCATCAGCCATCTTTGGTCAAAAACATCAGCCACCCATGTGCCAACAACCACAAAAACATTTTTCTTAAATAAAATAATTAAAATTTCCAAAAATTAATTATTTCGGAACTCCGGAACTTCAATAATTCACAATAAATAGCCCTTTTGTCAGAAAATTCGAATCTCGCAACTTTTTATAGGAAATTCAATTCTCTACAACTTTGCAGAAGGAAGTTTTTCCAAATTCCAAACAGAAATTATCCGAAATCCACAAACGAGTGATTTTACAATCTATAATCAGTTTTCGGTCAAGAATTGTGTCCACCGACACACAAAACATATGTTAAACATTTAATGCCACAAAAATACTCTTCCTCCTCATATACTCATATATCCCACATTCATTGTAAAAATATCACCGTTAATATATTATTAAAATAATATATTTAAATGAATTATTTTATCAGAAAAAGATAAAATATTAATTTTCAACAATTGTCACATTAAAAATTTCCTCCATCTATATCCACATAAAATATATATTTTCTTTATCATAATAATCAATAATTAATTATTCAAAAATAATATTACAGAATCACAGTACTGACAACCAGGTCGTTCCCAGGATAGAGGGGGCTTTCCAATAAGAATTTCTCCTTACTGGCGCGTAATTAGGTGACCAAACCTCTCCTTAGACAGAACTTTCTAGACATTGCCAATAATGTTATCTGATAATATTATTCAAATAATATGAATTATTGATCTGATAATGGAAAATATTGTGCAGTGACAATTATTGAAACAATAATAATATAAATATCAACGCAACAATTATTGAATCAATAAAATAATGAACAGTAATTACTGTAACAATTATTGAGTAGTGTCTTCTTACGTACGAATCAATAATTCAACAATACTGTGCAATACCGTGTGCTACTGTGCAACCATGCATATTACTGTATTTTAACCGTCAGGTAACCCAACAGTGTTAACGGTAATAATTTACGTCGTTATTTATAAAACTCAATCTTTGTCGTTTTATTTTATCCAACCGTTTTCCGTTATGAGGCCCACAATTGACCTCGCCGTCGTACGAATATTCTCGACAAAAAGAATATTCCACGACCAAACGAATATTCATCGACAACAATGATTATTTTATAACCACTTGTTTATTTTAAATATTTGCGCATTTTACTCATAACTAACCACATTAATCAAATCCACCCTTACTATTTCAAAATAATAAATAAAGGAAATTCCTTTTTATTTAAAAAATTTTCGGGGTCTTACAACCTCCCCTCCTTATGAAATTTCGTCCTCGAAATTGACGTACGTACCTGGTGTATCGAAAAGATGAAGATACCTCGCTTTCATTTCCGTTTCCAACTCCCAGGTCATTTCCTCAATAGCATGGTTTCTCCACAAAACTTTAACTTGTGGTATGACCTTCGTACGTAGCACATGCTTCTTCCTATCCAAAATCTTGACAGGTACCTCCTCGTATGTTAAGTCTTCGGCTATCTCGTCTGGTTCTAACTCAATAATGTGGTTCGGGTCGTCCACATATTTATGTAACATCGGTACGTGAAAAACGTTATGAACACGCGTCATACTTGGCGGTAAAACGAGTCTATAGGCCACAGTTCCTACTCGATCGAGAATTTCAAATAAATCAATAAATCGAAGGTTTGAGCTTTCCTCACATCGCCAATTCCCGCTTTTGGAATAACAACTTCTTGCACCTCCTTCTTCATATTCATCAGCTCCGGTGTGTAGCCTGAGCGATTTTAACTTTATCGATAAAAGTCGATTATACTCGTATATCATCACGTGGGTACTTAGAGTTTTCATCTCCATCTCTAATATTTGTAAGTTATACGAAATGAGTCTTTGACAATATCGTACTCGTACTCGTATATGATCTTCTACTCAACACGTCAGCTACCGCGTTCGCTTTTCCAGGATGGCATGGTCAGAACATGTGCTGAAATGAATCTCCTCTTGAGTTCTTCAAAGCTCTTCCCACATTCCTCGCTTCATTCGAATTTTGTATCTCTACGAGTCAGCTGAGTTAATGGAATAGCGATTCGAGAATATCCTTCAACGAATC
Organism: Panax japonicus; assembly: GCA_020205505.1. Classification (NCBI taxonomy): domain Eukaryota; kingdom Viridiplantae; phylum Streptophyta; class Magnoliopsida; order Apiales; family Araliaceae; genus Panax; species Panax japonicus. Next base: position 57,960,805 of record CM035110.1, read on the forward strand.
TCCGATAATAACCAACTAAGCCTAGAAAGCTACGTATTTCGATTACTGACTTAAGTTGCTCTCAACTGTGACTCATATCCCAACCTTGGATAACACGTCACGATGACACCTATCAGTTTACTATCGCACGAATATGGCATCCCTTACGGAGAGTCTGGCTTCGATGTATTCCATAAAGGAAGTCACCAGATAAAAGCTCGGGTACAAACTTCTACAATTGAATTTTTAACTCCTGAAGTTCAATAGGAGCCATGAGATTTTAGAAATGGGTTTTGTAACGGGTTCAAAGTCGATACAAAATTCAATATCACACTTTAGGAGTAAGCCATGAATTTTTTTCAGGAAATACGTCAGGAAATTTACTAACAACAGAAATATCATTCAAATCTGACATATTTTTGTTCAAGTCCATAACATAAACGAATGACTTTATGGCTTGATATGAAAGTGTTTGACTTCAATGGTTTGGTTTCTTAAATTCGAATAATAGGTTGCTTAGGAATATGAAAACTAACAACCTTACGAAAGTAATCAATTTCGGCATGATGAGTAGTTAACCTTAAAATCACATCAAAAGCAAATATCTCTATAGAAATAAGGTTAACAGGTAATGTGATAGTGCCAACCTGAATCAAGCAAGTTTTCTAAAAAACGGATGTAATGAAAGTTTCTCCTAACGGAGTCTCCATAAATAGGTCAAAGTCTAATTTCTCCGTAGTCAAGTTCAAACGTTGAGCGCAAGCAAGAGAGATAAAAGAATGGGTAGAACCGGTATCTAGTAAGGTATAAACTTCGTAAGAATTTATAATTAACTAACCCGTGCTAACTTCATTCGGGTTCCTCGCATTTTGACCGGTCACGACAAACGCTCTTCAAGGAACCGCTGATTTCGACTTATCCGGGACAGCCCTTGGAATCACCATTTCCGCTGAACTTGGTTTCGCTATAGAACAATCTCGAGCGATGTGGCCTTCCTTTCCATAGTTGTAACATACATTGGATTGTTGTGGACAGTTTGGGCTGATATGTCCTTCCTTCCAGCATTTGTAACATCTAACTGGCGGTCGTTCTCCTCCCCTAAAATTTGTTGTTGGTGCTGGTGCTGGTGCTGGTGCTGGTGCTGGTGCTGCTGCTGATGTCTTCCCGTCGTTGTTGAATCTCCTCTTTCTGAAATTTCCACTTGACTCACCTCTCCTATTATCATGTCCACGATTACCACCTGAGTGGTTACCGCCTTTGTCCGTATTCTTTCCTCCTCGCTGGTTATCATCGTTCTGATGATTACCCTGGTTGTGGTCCCTCGGTTGAGTATACTCACTATCTCGCTCTAATAACTGAGCCCTGTTGACAACATCTGAATACAGAGAAAATTTATGAGAGATAAGGTATTGACGAATCTCTGGTTTTAGACCTTTCAGAAACATACGCGTCATTCGTTCCTCATTCTCCACTAAATGAGGTGTAAACCTGGACAACTCCGCAAACTTCGCTTCATACTGGGACACCGTCATGTTGTTCTGCTCCAGTCTAATAAACTCTACCTCTTTCATATGACGAATACTTTCAGGAAAGTACTTGTCATTGAAAAGTTTCTGAAATATTTTCCAAGACATGTTGAGTGCATCTGGCTGGGTACGCTTCACAGATTCCCACCAGTAATCTGCTTCACCACGAAACATAAAGGTGGTGAATGGAACCTTCTGTTCCTCTGTGCATCCCAAGACATCAAATATCTTGGTAATTTGCTTGACTCATGTTTTTGCCTTGATCGGATCCGGCTTTCCATGGAAATCTGGTGGTCCCAACTCCTTGAACTGCTTGGCTGTGACAGACCGTGCGTTGCCATCATTTCCACCCGTATTTTGTATACGAGTCTCCCTCGTCTGATTTTGCATGAACTGCAAAAAGCACATAAACATTCCATCGTTCATCGTTTGCTCGGTAGTGTTGTTTACAGGAAGAATATTGCCTTCATGTTGCCCGTTCTCTTGGTTTGCGACTAAAGGTTGTTCCACCGTCTCATAAACTCCATTGTTAATGTTCTCAGCAGCCATTCTTAAATACTGCCATAAAACAAGGGTTAATTAAACAAATTAACATGTCACATAATATCCCTATATTATGACCGACCATCAAATAAGCTTAGGTAGGACACACTAGCGAAGGATTTACTCGTCTCTCCCCTCCTAGTTCTATTCCCCGATCTCCGCCAGAGATCATATCCCTAAGCTCTGATACCAACTGAGACGCCCCCAAAATAGGTCCATTCCATCCAACCCATTTTGAGTCGCCAAATACATGGTACAGAAACAACCACAACTTTTACAACCCATAAGCTGTGAGTTTGAATACAAACATTATCATCTAGACAATATACATACCCAACTATGTCCTCAATACAATTATTGATATATTATTTTACAAAAATGGTGAGGACTACTAAAACAACTTCTAGAATCATCATTCCACACCCCGACTCGTACTCGATACATTCTCGCCTCCTGAGAAGAAAAATGGAACAACAAGGAAAAGGGTGAGCTCAACTAGCCCAGTAAAGAACATTATGACTAAGATAATATACAACAATTTATCGTTAGTCTTCAACGGGGAAAAATCTGATAGAACATCATAGACAACAAGTTTTAGATCAACAAATGCAGCGGAAACAACAATCCATTAGAAGATTCACGTAGAGAAAGAATTCTACTGTCTTCTAAGGTTTAAAAGTCCATCATCAATATTTTATCCCTGTAACAACAATCAATATACACCTTTAATCATATTTGCACTACAGGCCAAAGATATTCATTTGTATCACCAGTTGGTCATGTTCATCTCAACACCTGTTCATCTTTGCACTACGGGCCAAAGAGATTCATCAGTTTAATCATTCATCTTTGCACTACAGGCCAAAGATATTCATCAAGTATCACCATTAAGGACTGAGGATGATGAAAAACATTTTTAAAAACGAATCCAGTGAGATAGAAGAACAAATATTAGGTATTCGTACCACAGTTTGTCCAAGATCAATAATATTTCATAACAACTGATTTTGAAGCAGAACTCAAAAATAACGATCAAAACATAGATACAATCAAAGATAGTAGCCAAAATAGATATTTTGGACAAAAAGAAGAAATTTCATTTTTCGATGAATAGTGCCGTATTCGTGAATAGTGTCGTACACGTGAATAGTGCCGTACACGTGAATAGTGCCGTATACGTGAATAGTAACCCCGACACAAAAAGTTCCAAGTTTGATTAAAAAGTTCATCAATAATTCGGCATAATGATATTGAAGAAAATAATATCATTTTAGAAGAAAATAACACCCCTTACCTCAAAATAACCGTACTTCTGACTGAATTTCGGTATAGTACTGACAGAAACTCGCACCGTATAGCAACACTCAAAGTATATTCACAAGAACACGCTTGATATATAGAGAGAGAGAAGTAGAGAGAAAGCTTATGTTTCTGGTGTGATTTTCAATTCTAACTTAGCCCTCTTTTTATAGGAAAATGCTAGAACGCCAAAGGAGACTAAAATAATAAAATATCATTTTCTTTTTCTTATTCCACACCAACCTTCACCAACCAATTTTTGAAAGCCATCAGCCATATTTGGTCAAAAACATCAGTCACCCATGTGCCAACAACCACACGTTTTTCTTAAATAAAATAATTAAAATTTCCAAAAATCAATTATTTCGGAACTCCGGAACTTCAATAATTCACAATAAATAGCCCTTTTGTCAGAAAATTTGAATCTCGCGACTTTTTATAGAAAATTCAATTCTCTACAACTTTACAGAAGGAAGTTTTTCTAAATTTCAAACAGAAATTATCCGAAATCCACAAACGAGTGATTTTACAATCTATAATCAATTTTCAGTCAAGAATTGTGTCCACCGACACACAAAACATTTGTTAAACATTTAATGCCACAAAAATACTCTTCCTCCTCATATACTCATATATCCCACATTCATTGTAAAAATATCCCTGTTAATATATTATTAAAATAATATATTTAAATGAATTATTTTATCAGAAAAGATAAAATATTAATTTTCAACAATTGTCACATTAAAAATTTCCTCCATCTATATCCACATAAAATATATATTTTCTTTATCATAATAATCAATAATTAATTATTCAAAAATAATATTACAGAATCACAGTACTGACAACCAGGTTGTTCCCAGGATAGAGGGGGCTTTCCAATAAGGATTTCTCCTAACTGGCGCGCAATTAGGTGACCAAACCTCTTCTTAGACAGAACTTTCTAGACATTGCCAATAATGTTATCTGATAATATTATTCAAATAATATGAATTATTGATCTGATAATGGAAAATACTGTGCAGTGACAATTATTGAAACAATAATAATATAAATATCAACGCAACAATTATTGAATCAATAAAATAATGAACAGTAATTACTGTAACAATTATTGAGTAGTGCCTTCTTACGTACGAATCAATAATTCAACAATATTGTGCAATACCGTGTTCTACTGTGCAACTACACATATTACTGTATTTTAACCGCCAGGTAACCCAACAATGTTAACGGTAATAATTTACGCCATTATTTATAAAACTCAATCTTTGTCGTTTTCTTTTATCCAATCGTTTTCCGTTATGGGGCCCACAATTGACCGCGCCGTCGTACGAATATTCTCGGCAAAAAGAATATTCCACGACCAAACGAATATTCTCTGACAACAATGATTATTTTATAACCACTTGTTTATTTAAAATATTTGCGCATTTTACCCATAACTAACCACATTAATCAAATCCACCCTTACTATTTCAAAATAATAAATAAAGAAAATTCTTTTTTATTTAAAAAATTTTCGGCGTCTTACATGAGTATATGAGGAGGAGTATTTTTGTTACCAAAAAAATTTAAAACATGTTTTTCATGTCCGTGGACCCCATTTCTTGACTGAAATTTGATTATAGCATGTAAAATCGCTCGTTTGTGGATTTCGGTCAATTTTTATTTGGAATTTGGAAAAACTTTCTTCTACAAAGTTGTAGAGAATTGAATTTCCTATAAAAAGTCGTGAGATTCGAATTTTCTGATAAAAGGGCTATTTATTATGAATTATTGAAGTTCCGAGGTTCCGGAATAATTGATTTTTGAAAGTTTAAAATATTTTTAGTTAGAAAAACGTTTTTGTCATTTGTAGGCATGTGTTAAGAGTTGGAAATCAGCTGGTATGAGTACGTAGAAAATTTTAATATATATATATATATATATATATATATATATATATATATATATATATATATATATTTTATTAAATTTTTTTGCTTTGGTGTTCTAAGCAATTTTCTATAAATAAGATGCTTAGGTTAGAATTGAAAATCACCCAGAAACTAAAGATTTCTCTCTCTTTCTCTCTCTATAATATCGAGCGTATTTGTGAGTATTTTAGTATTTTGAGTATTGCTATACGGTGCAAGTTCTTTCAGCACTATATCTAGTATTCCAGTCAGAAGTACTATTCTTTCTGAGGTAAGGGAGGTTATTTTCTTCTCAAATGATATTATTTCTTCAATATCATTATGCTGAAATATTAGTTGGAACTTTTTATTAAATTTGGAACTTTTTAATGTCGGGGTTACTATTCATGAGTTACTATTCATAAGTTACTATTCACGAGTTACTATTCACGAGTGAGTTACTATTCACAAGTACTATTCACGAAGCATGATGATATTTTTTGTGAAATTTCTATCTTTTAGTGTCGGAGTCACTATTCACGTATACGACACTATTCACGAATACGACACTATTCACAGAAAAATTAAATTTTCGTTTTTCGTCCAAGATATCTATTATGGATACTAGTTTTGATTGTATCCATGTTTTGATCATTCTTGAATTTTACCCCAATCTGGTTATTTATGAAGTATTTTTTGAATGGGAATTGTTTAAAGTAAGAATCCTTAATATTTGTTCTTTTGCTTCACTGGATTCATTTTCTTTAAATATTTTTCATCATCCTCGGTCAAAAATGATGATATAACTGAATATCTTTGGCCTGTAGTGTAAAGATGAATGATTTCTTGATTTATATCTTTGGCCCGCAGTGCAAAGATGAACAGGTGTTGAGATAAACATGACCGACTGATTAATATCTTTGGCCCGTAGTGCAAAGATGAACAGGTGTTTAGATGAACATGACCAACTGATGAATATCTTTGGCCTGTAGTGCAAAGATGAATATTTGATTCTAGATATATATTGATTGATGTTACAGGGATAAAATATCGACGATGAACTTTTAAATTCATATATAGAAGATAGTAGTTTTCATTCTCTACTTAACTCTTCTAATGAATTATTATTTCCGCTGCGAATATTGATTTAAAACTTGTTGTCTATTGTATTCTATTAGATTTTTCCCTGTTGAAGACTAACGATAATTTGTTTTATATTATCTTAGTCATAATGTTATTTACTGGGCTAGTTGAGCTCACCCTTTTCCTTGTTGTTCCATTTTTCTTCTCAGGAGGCGAAAATGTAGCGAGTACTAGTCGGGGTGTGGAATGATGGTTCTATAAGTTATTCTAGTAGTCCTCACTATTCTGTAAAATAATGTATTAATAATTGTAATGAGGACTTATTTGAGTGTGGATATTGTCTAAATGACAATATTTGTATTTAAACTCACATTTTTTATGTTGTATTAATAAAGTTGTAGTTGTTTCTGTACCATGTATTTGGCGACTCAGAATGGGTTGGATGGAATGGATCTATTTTGGGGGCGTCACAGTTGGTATCATATTTTGCGGAGATCGGGGAATAGTACTAGGAGGGGAGAGGCGAGTAATCCTTCGCTAATATGTCATACCTAAGCTTATTTGTTGGTCAGTTGAACTATATGGTTAATATGTGATATGTTAATTTTTTTAATTAAACCTTGTTTTATGACAGTATTTAAGAATGACAGCTGAGAATATTAATGGTGGAGTTAATGAGACCGTGGAAACACCTTTAATCACCACCCAGGGGAACTTGCAACGAGAAGGCAATATTCCTCCTGTATACAACACCACTGAGCAGACGATGAACGACGAGATGTTTAGGAGCTTTTTGTAGTTCATGCAAAACTAGACGAGGGAGACTCGTGTACAGAATACAGGTGGAAATGATAGCAACACGCGGCTTGTCACGGCCAAGCAGTTTAAAGAGTTGGGACCACCAGAATTTAAGAGAAAGCCGGATCCGATCATGGCGGAAACATGGGTCAAGTAAATTACCAAGATATTCGATGTCTTGGGATGCACGGAGGAACAGAAGGTTCCATTCGCCACCTTTATGTTCCGTGGCGAGGTAAACTATTGGTGGGAGTCTATGAAACGGACCCAGCCTGCCGCACCCAGTATGTCTTGGAAAACGTTTCAGAAACTTTTCAACGAAAAATACTTTCCTGAAATTATTAGACATATGAAAGAGGTAGAGTTTATTAGACTAGAACAAAACAACATGACGGTGTCCTAATACGAGGTGAAGTTCACAGAGTTATTCAGGTTTGCACCTCATTTGGTAGAGAATGAGGAACGAATGACGAGGATGTTTCTGAGAGGTTTAAAACCCGAGATTCGATTATATCTTATCTCTCATAAATTTTCTTTATATTCAGATGTTGTCAATAGGGCTCAATTATTAGAGCGAGATAGCGAGTATGTTCAACCAAGAGACCGCAACCAGGATCATACCGGTGATAGCAGTCATCAGAACAACGATAACCAGCGGAGAAAGAAAAATACGGACAAGAGCGACAACCACTTTTGTGGTACTCGTGGCCATGAAAATAAAAGAAGCGAGTCGGAGGGAGATTCTAAAAAGAGGAGATTCAACAATGACACTGCGAAGACGTCAGCACCAGCAGCAACTGGTTTTAAGGGAGGAGAACGACCACTGGTCGTATGCTATAAATGTGAAAAAGAGGGACACATCAGCCCAAACTGTCCACAACAGTTCAAGGTATGCTATAATTGTGGAAAGGAAGGACATATCGCTCGAGATTATACGATAGTGAAACCAAGCCCAGTGGGGATGGTGACTCAAAAGGCTGTCCCAGAAAAGTCAAAGTCAACGGTTCCTGGAAGAGCGTTTGTCGTGACTGGTCAACATGCGAGGAACCCAAACGAGGTGATCACGGGTAAGCTAATCATAAATTCATGCGAAGTTTATACATTACTAGATACCGGTGCTACCCATTCATTTATCTCTCCTGCATGTGCTCAACGTTTAAACTTGACTCCGGAGAAATTAGACTTTGACCTATCTGTGGAAACTCCGTTAGGAGAAACTTTCATCACATCCACTATTTATAAATCTTGTTTGATCCAAGTTGGCACCATCGCATTACCTGTTGACCTTATTTCTTTAAAGATACTTGCTTTTGATGTAATTTTGGGGATTGATTGATTAACTACTCATCATGCCAAAATTGATTGCTTTCATAAGGTTGTTAGTTTTCATATTCCTAAGCAACCTATTATTCGAATTTAAGCAACCAGACCGTTGAAGTCAAACTCTTTTATATCAAGTCGTAAAGTCATTCGTTTATTGAAAAACGGATGTTAAGCTTTCTTAGCCCATGTTATGGACTTGAACAAAAATATGTCAGATTTGAATGATATTTTTGCTGTTAGTAAATTTCCTGACATATTTTCTTAAAAATTTCTTGGCTTACTCCCAAAGTGTGATATTGAATTTTGTATCGACTTTGAACTCGGTACAAAACCCTTTTCTAAAATCTCATGGCTCCTATTGAACTTCAAGAGTTAAAAATTCAACTATAGAATTTGGTACCCGAGCATTTATCTGGTGACTTCCTTTGTGGAATGCACCGAAGCCAGACTCTCCGTAGGGGACGCCATATTGTGCGGTAGTAAACTGATAGGTGTCATTGTGACGTGCTATCCAAGATTGGGATATGAGTCACAGTTGAGAGCAACCTAAGTTAGTAATCGAAATACGTAGCTTTTTAGGCTTAATTAGTTATTATCGGAGATTCGTGGAAGGATTTCTCGAATTGCTACTCCATTAACTCAGTTGACTCATAGAGATACAAAATTTGAATGGAGCAAGGAATGTGGGAAGAGCTTCGAAGAACTCAAGGGGATACTCATTTTTGTACATGTTCTGACCATACCATCCTGGAAAAGTGAACGTGGTAGCTAACGTGTTGAGTAAAACATCGTATACGAGTACAAGTGCGATATTGTCAAAGACCCATTTTGTATGACTTACAAATGATAGAGTTGAAGACTCTAGGTACCCATGTGATGATATACGAGTAGAATCGACTTTAATCGATAAAGTTAAAACCGTTCAAGCTACACACCGGAGTTGATGAATATGAAGAAGGAGGTACAAGAAGTTGTTATTCCAAAAGCGAGAATTGGCGATGTGAGGAAAGCTCAAAGCTTTGATTTATTAGTCTATTTGAAATCCTTGATCAAGTAGGAACTGTGGCCTATATACTCATTTTACCGCCAAATATGACACGTGTTTATAACGTTTTTCACGTATTGAAGTTGCGAAATTATGTGGACGACCCGAACCACATCATTGAGTTAGAACCGGACGAGATAGCCGAAGACTTAACATACGAGGAGGTACCTGTCAAGATTTTGGATAGGAAGGAGCATGTCCTACGCACGAAGGTCATACCACAAGTTAAAGTTTTGTGGAGAAACCATGTTATTGAGGAAATGACCTGGGAGTTGAAAACGGAAATGAAAGCGAGGTATCCTCATCTTTTTGAAACACCAGGTACGTACGTCAATTTCGAGGACGAAATTTCATAAGGAGGGGAGGTTGTAAGACCCCAAATTATTAATAAATAAAATTTAATTTCCTCTATTTATTATTTTGAAATAGTAAGGGTTGATTTGATTAATGTGGTTAGTTATGGGTAAAATGCACAAATATTTTAAATAAGCAGGTGGTTATAAAATATTTGTTGTTGTCGGGGAATATTCGTACGACGGCGCAGTCTTTTGTGGGCCCCATAATGGAAAGCGATTGGATGAAGAAAACGACAAGTATAAGGTGTTTATAAATAATGGCGTAGTTATTACCGTTAATACTGTTGGAATACCCGGTGGTTGAAACACAGTATTACGCGTTGTTGCACAGTAGCACACGGTATTGCACCAATTATTGATTCTTACGTAAGAAGGCACTACTTAATAATTATTATAGTAATTACTGTTCAGTATTTTATTTTATTGATTCAATAATTGATGCGTTAATTTTTTTTATATTACTGTTATTTCAATAATTGTCACTACACAATATTTTTCATTATCGGAGCAATAATTCATATTATCTGAATAATATTATTAGATAACATTATTGGCAATGTCTAAAAAGTTCTGTCTAAGGAGAGGTTTGGCCACCTAATTGCGCGCCAGTAAGGAGAAATCTTTATTGGAAAGTCCCCTCTTTCCTGGGAACGTCCTGGTTGTCAGTACTGTGATTCTATAATATTATTTATGAATAATTAATTATTGATTTATATGATGAGAAAAATATTGATTTTATGTGGATATAGATGGCGAAATTTTTTAAAGTGACAAATTGTTAAAAATTAATATTTTATCTTTTTCTGATAAAAAATTCATTTAAATATATTATTATATTTTAATAATATAATAATGGTGATATTTTTACAATGAATGTGGGATATATAAGTATATGAGGAGGAGGAGTATTTTTGTTACAAAAAATATTTAAAACTTGTTTTTCATGTCTGTGGACCCCATTTTTTGACTGAAATTTGATTATAGCCTATAAAATCGCCCGTTTGTTGATTGGGTCTATTTTATATTTGGGTAATTAGGAGAGTTAATGAATTAATAAATAAATAACTAAACCTAATCTTCCTCACCTATTTTGTACGAATTGGTGGAGAGAAAGGAGAGAAGGCGGCTGAAGATTGAAGGAACTGGAAGAATTGTTAATCATGTAAGTTGTTAATTATTTGTTTATTTCTAATGTGATCATTTAGCAGTTAGAGAGTATTGAATTCAACAGCCATAAAAGAGTTCATCAAGGAAATGGGTAAAAACCTTATTTTTTTAATTTAAGTTTCTTCCGTGAGTATCATTTGGAGGAAAGTGTTGACTTAAATAATGAACTTCCATGTGGGATTCTAAATGCATATTTTATAATACTAAAGGACATTTGTAGATATTGACAGATTTGCCTTGGTTGGAGCAGAAGACATTGAACAGTGTTTATATATATATATATATATATATATATATATATATATATTGAACTTGCTGCCAAAAAAAAGGGTTAACGTCATCATGCAATTTAAAGGATGCTCTTCTAAAGTTATACTATAAGGATGATATATATATATATATATATATATATATATATATATCAAATTGCCTGCAGCGTTATTTCATTATATATATATATATATATATATATATATATGTTATATTTTAATTAAATTTTGGTCAAGAAACTTATAAACAAAATTAGTAAATTAAATTGAAGTTTATATATTAATTTGAATTTATTAATTTTATGGACATAGTTGTAAAGTTTTAATAATAAATTTAATAGTATTATGTTATTAATGATTGGATTGTAATTAAATCTTATTAATTATTTAAATTGAACGGAAAGAATTTAAAGAGTTTTTTTTATTTGGAATATAAATTTTGGAGTATTAATAATTAATATAAGACAATGATTAAAGGCACATTAGATAGATTATGAATTATTTTAGAATTATTAGTTGAATTGTTTTTAATTTGAGGTGAATATGTTTAGGTTGTGAATAACGTTTCGTATTTGATATTCATTGGCATTTGAAGGTAAGATTGTGTGGAGTGTGCTATAAATGGTTGGAAGTTATCAGGTACGGATTCCGTACTCTTTCAGCGACAGTCTTGTTAAATTTGATTTGTTCGTTAATTTGTTTCCTTATTTCGAATTGTGTTATGATTTCACATAATTGTTTCATATGAAATAAATATATTAGTTTCATTTTGGAGTTGATACACATGACTCGTATTTGTACTCTTTGAATTAGGATATCATGTTTAGTATTTATTTTTGATAATTGTAGAGCGGTACATGTTGCTACCTTCTTTTTGAGACCTTGTGACTATAATTTGATTTGGTTCAACATGTACATATAGAACCCTTTTGTTGGTATTTTGTCGCATGTGTTGTGACATGATATTTTGTTAGAATATACTGTAGGGTATACCTGAGCTATAACCACCTGTGGGGGTACCACAGGCATGTCGTCTTGGCACGAGAGGCATGACACTCTCCGTGGCAGTGTGATTAGTCCACGGCGTCTCCGTTTTGGGCTCCGGAGGAAGTGGGCCATTTGGTGTTTTGTTGTGGGAGGCGTATGGGTTAACCCTAGTTTTCTGTTATGCGGATTGGTAATGTTGTGCCAAACACACTATTCGATTTGCATACATTTGGATTCGCGGTCCAATGTGTGATTTGTCTGTGTGGCATTATTTTGGTTACCTGTGTGGCATCATTTGATTTGCCTGTGTGGCATGGTTTTGACTTGTCTGTGTGGCATCATTTGACTTGCCTGTGTGGCATGGTTTTGACTTGCCTGTGTGGCATTATTTTGACTTGCATGTGTGGCATTGTTTTGACTTTCCTGTGTGGCAAGGTATATTTTTTAGCTCAATCGGTATGAAATAACCCCAGCCATTTGTTTCAGCCTATTATTTTATTGTATTAGTTGTTGGCTTCTGTTTAGTTCAATTCATCGGATTAGTTACTTCAGTTCGTTATTTCTTTAATATTCTATCTGTTTCATTAATTCTGTTAGTTCAAATATATTCTATTCAAATTTTCAGAGATTTTATTTTTGTTAGAGGCAATATTTTATCTCAGTTGATTTTGTATTTTAGTTGTATATCTTTTGTATCTTTATATCCGTACTAGAAAATTGGCTCATGCTGTGTTTTTCTTCCGGCAGGTTTGCAGGGGTGATTCAGGGCTAGTGTGATGAGAGTTTTGCCATTGACCAGTTAGGTTGATTCAAATTTTAAGTTTTGATTATTTTGACTCAGTTTATAGAATAGTACTTATTACTTTATTGATGGATCACCACTATTAATATTTTGAGGTTGTTAGTGCTCTGTTTATTTATTTTGAGGTTTGTTGTGCTTTGCACGTGACCTCCCTTTCCTATTTGGGAAGGGGGTGTTACATATATGGTATCAGAGCTTAGGTTCTTTCTTATAGAAAACCTATTTAGGTTTGACCTGTGAGTTGTGGGTAAATCACTTGGTAGACATAGGAATTTGATTCGATTTTGTTCTCTGTTTGGTTGGTCTTGATTTTGACAAAGTGTTTTTAGCTCTTTGAGTTGTAGTTGATTTGAGAAAGCCGAGATAATTTATTAAGATTATTATTGTTATGCGTTGGAGCAATAATATTAGTTAAGGATTGCGATTGGATCATTAAGGAGAATAATGTTATATTATGTTCAGTTAAGAAATGATTATACGATTATGATATGAGTATTTGTATCATCGAGTTTTGATATTAGAGAATTATTTGTTAGAGTTATTTCAGGTAATTACAAATTATTATGATTTTGGAATTGAGGATTTTATTTGGGTTAGACTCTAATTTTTGTTAAGTTGTGAATAATTTGAGGTATGTGAATCGGTAGGATAATATGATAAAGTGAAAACTATTAAGTACAAAGGATCTCTTGTAATTTTGAGTTGTTGTAAAGATTCGAGGTAATTAGATTATTCTTTTGGAGTAAATGAATTTTGCGATTATTTCCTAGTAGAATATTGGAGTTATCTTATATGAAATTTTGAGTGATAGTATGAGGAGATTTTGAAATTTGTTGTGTTTAGGTTCGCACTAAGAGAATGATTGATTTATTGGATGATTAGATATATAATAAGTGATGAATCCAATATATTTTAAGAGATTTTGAAAGTTATAGTTTGCTCATTCAGATAGTAGGATATATGATTTGAAGTTGGTATGGTGATGAAGAGATCTTAGTAGTAGTATATTTTTGGTGTAATATTAGTTGAGAACTAATTTGTTTTGACGTTATAATATTTTGAAGCTCTTGAGGACTTGGGGAGAGTTGGTAATATAGTTTGCATAATTAATATATTTATTTGATGTCTTTAGAGTTTTGTATGAATTTATGTAAAATAAAATAAAAACAATTGGTTAGATCTTTGTCATGTGTGGAATATAAACGTTTTACGAATTAAAAATAATTTTAAATATTTTGGGTATTCGAATCGTATTTAGATGAAGAGAAATTTTTGTGATTTTGAATTATTTTTCGAAGAGTACGTTTACAAGAATTAAACTCAAAGATATTAGCGACGACCCGCACCAATCGTGGAGCATGTGATCTAATTTGATGCAACGCAAAGAACCTTATCAAGGTCTGACACGGTAGCTGACGAATCTTTTACAAGTACATTGATAATTACGGGGACCGATGACTTATCCGCGTTAATCGTTATAAATGGCGACACTACGTCGTAACTAAATTTATTTATTTATTTTTGTAGCTTATTTGAATTCCGAGGACGGAATTATCTTTAAGGGGTGAAAAATGTAATAACCCATTTTTTAATAATTAAATATTAATTAATTTTATCCGATACAATTGTGTTTAAATTGAAAAGGTAAATGATTTTGTTTCCTTCTTTTCTTCCTTGTTTTGTTTAGAAAATTAAATTCTTTTAGTAGATAATTAAATAACTGATTAAATTAAAATTTGAGGAAGATAATTCCTTTTGTTAAAGTCTTGTGGTAAAATTATTTGGAGCGGAAAGCTACTTGAGAGATAGAGGAGTCTATTCGAGCGGAGTATCTGCATCTTTTCGATAATTAGGTATTTTCCATTCTTTTGATTCCGGGGACGGAATCCTTTTTAAGGGGTAGGTGATGTAATACCCGGTAAAAAAATAAAAATATAAATAAATAAATAATATTTAAATCCATATTTTAATTGGGTTTTTCTTATGTTTGGGTCAAATTGTATTTAATTATTGTGGACCATAATAAGTATGTGATTACATTAATTTGGGCTTTTATACTGATTGGGTCTATTTTATATTTGGGTAATATTAAAATTCTATTTAAATTAGGAGAGTTAATAAATAAATAACTAAACCTAATCTTCCTCACCTATTTTGTACGAATTGGTGGAGAGAAAGGAGAGAAGGCGGCTGAAGCTTGAAGGAACTGGAAGAATTGTTAATCATGTAAGTTGTTAATTATTTGTTTATTTCTAATGTGATCATTTAGCAGTTAGAGAGTATTGAATTCAACAGCCATAAAAGAGTTCATCAAGGAAATGGGTAAAAACCTTATTTTTTTAATTTAAGTTTCTTCCGTGAGTATCATTTGGAGGAAAGTGTTGACTTAAATAATGAACTTCCATGTGGGATTCTAAATGCATATTTTATAATACTAAAGGCCATTTGTAAATATTGTCAGATTTGCCTTGGTTGGAGTAGAAGACATTGAACAGTGTTTATATATATATATATGTTGAACCTGCTGCCAAAAAAAAGGGTTAACGTCATCATGCAATTTAAAGGCTGCTCTTCTAAAGTTATACTATAAGGATGATATATATATATATATATATATATATATATATATATATAAAGGAGGCGGAATGAGGAGAATGAAAGAAGAGCATGGATGCGCATACACAATTCAAATAAATAAATAAAAATACTTTTATTTAAGATAACTTGAACTATTTACAAACAAAAGATTACAATTGACTTACAGTTTACTGAAAGAGAAACATAAGAAGAAGAGGGGCTAGGTAGGCTAAACAGCGGTTGAGTCTAAAGATTCGCCAGAGAAGGAACTCTGGGTCTTTTTAAGTCTGCCTAAATGACTGAGTTCTGCTTCCTTTTATAGACTAAGGAAAAGAACTATTACAAATGTAAATGTAAATGAAATTCAAATTACAGACAAGTAACTGTACATGAACAGTAGTAACTTTTGACTAAATAATACAGACGCAATAATGACCAAATGGCCGACACACTTTTGACTAAATCAGCTTTCGGTGGAAAAGTTGGGGCTAACTTTTGACAAACGCGGCCGTGGGGCCTGATGCCTGAATGTGCGCTGCTGACTGAAGATGCTGCTGACTATGCTGCCGGGGCAGATGACTGGAGTTGCCTGAACAGGTGATTGGGAGATGATGATGTCACATCACCGCTTTGATTGATTGAAAGAAGGGGATCAGGAGAATGGATCTTGAGCATCCTGCAGATTAACTGTGCCGTATGGATCATAATCACCATCATCATCGGCGAACTGGCTGACTGAATCTCCTTGGGAAGAATGATTAGAAGCTTCTTCATTTAGAGCTTCGTCAATTCTTTTGTTGAGAACTTGAGCAATTTTTAATAACTCTTTACTAGTGCAATCTTTAAAATCCGAAATGCTACGGGAACAAGTAGATCCAGTAGGACTAACTTTGGATATTGATTTTTCTGACTCTTTTTCTTTAAGGGCCACTGAACTGGCTTTGACTGGGAGAGAAGGGATTGGAGCAACAGGAAATTCCTGCTGTACCTGGGTAACTATTCTATCAACATTGAATTTATCCCACCACTTGATGTAAAAGAGGCGAGATACACGAGGAAGAGGATCATTTGGAATACTGTTGACTGGAGAACCTGGAGGTGGAAGACAGTATTCCCATTTGAGTATCCAGGGAATTTTGTATTTACTAACGAATAAAAGTGTGGGTGGAACACCTTCATTTAATTTGGTGGGTTTGTAATGGTTATTGAAATGGTTTAACTGAACTTTCAAAGGGTCAGGAAGAAGATCATAACAAGATCCTAACCTATACCACCAAAGGACAAACCAATAAGAGAACGTACTTTTGAATTTATGGTCAAATTGTAAGAACCATGAATGACTGAGGGAATCGTTCTGGTGAAGGAGAACCTTATACCAGGCTTCAATGTAATCATAGTAACAGAATTGATGATCTTGACTGGAAAGATTCATGAGATCGGAGGGATTCTTCCCCCAATCAGAGATTTGAATAAACTGTTTAATATACAGAGAATGATAAAGGACTTTTGATTTATCATTCTGTGCATAGATTGGTTTGATGTTTACTGACTCAGTTTCTAGCAGGATATCCTTATAATACACTAGGGACTTATAAGGGGCTAGAGGTTGGAAATGCCAACCAGGGGGAAAAAACTGGGCAGCAAGCTTACTGGGATCATTGCTTGGCTTCATATTGGGTTCAATATGGAATAAGTAATTTTCCCATCTGAGCATATACTCAGCAGGAGAATGAGTAGAAGCTGAGGACGAAGCCTTAGCAGGATTACTGAAGGGGTCAATCGGAACAGGTTGACTTGCCAGAGCCGAGCTGTAAGGCTTAGGCATGGTGCCAAGAACAGTAAATTTATTACTGGTTTGAACCGTTGGGTTTACTGGGTGAGGAATCATAGCTCCTCTGAGTTGATTGAGTGGGCCTGTAGGGCGACCCGGGCCTCTTGAGGAAGAAGCTCCTCTAGTGCTCATTTATGAATAGTACCTGTATTAATGAATTCTCTAGTAAGAAAGTCTGGAACTGAATTATTACTTCCTTTAATATATTCAATATCAAAATCGAAAATGCTTAAAATGGCTTGCCATCTAGCGAAAGAATGCTTAGAGGCCACATTTTCAACATCCTTTTCAAGGATAAATTTTGCTGACATACAATCTATTCTAACTAGGAATTTTTGGTTTAGTATATCTCTCTGAAATTTTTTAATACATAAAACAAGTGATAAAATTTCTTTTTTAATAGTACTATATTTTAACTGTGTAGGGTTCCATGCGCCAGAATGGAAACGAACAATTTGTTCATCGGAAGTTGGAGTAATTTGTTGTTTTAGTATACCACCGAATCCAATGTCAGAGGCATCGGTTTCAATTATTTTGAACGCTGAATCATTAGAGATGCCAAGGCAAGGCAAAACCTTAACATATTTTTTAACTTGTTGGACGACAGAAGTATGAGTGTCAGTCCATGGAGGTGGATTACTTTGTAAGCGCTGAAAGAGAGGCTTACAAATCTTCCTAAGGTCCTTGTAAAACTGGCCAATATAATTGAGCGAGCCAAGGAACCTTTGTAGCTGATTTTTGTCGGTAATCTTATCTGGGAACCGGTCGGCGAATTGAATAGCTCTGTCAATTGGCCGCGTGAGTCCATGATAGAGGATTAGACCGAGAAACCTGACTTTAGTCAGAAACAGACTACACTTGGAAGGAGAAAGAACAAGACCATTGGTTTTAACCGTTTTGAAGAATGAATTCAAATGTTTAATATGTTCTTCAATAGTCTTGGAGAAGACAAGAATATCGTCGATATAAACAATAATAAAATGACTGAAAGGATTCAAAATATTGTTGAGAATATTCTGAAATTCACTGGGTGCATTTTTTAGTCCAAATGACTGAACATTCCATTCGTAGTGTCCGAACGGAGTGGTGAATGCAGTTTTATACCTATCTTCTGGATGAATAGCTACTTGCCTGAATCCAGACTTAAGGTCAAATTTGCTGAAAATGGTAGAGACACTTAACCTACCAAAGAGATCATCCTTGTTGGGCAAAGGGTACCTAATCCATTCTAAAACTTTGTTTAATGGCTTGTAATTAATGACTAGACGAGGGACTCCTCTTTCTTTCTCAGCTTCATTATTAACATAGAAGGCTGGGCAAGA
This sequence comes from Panax japonicus, assembly GCA_020205505.1. Taxonomy (NCBI): domain Eukaryota; kingdom Viridiplantae; phylum Streptophyta; class Magnoliopsida; order Apiales; family Araliaceae; genus Panax; species Panax japonicus. Next base: position 57,979,613 of record CM035110.1, read on the forward strand.
CCAAGGTGATTTACTATGTCTAATTAAACCTTTATTGAGAAGATCATTAATTTCAATTTTGCATAACTCCATTTGTTCATGACTCATTTGAATAGGCCTGGCCTTTGTTGGAATTAAATGTTCTTTAAATTCTTTTGCATAAGGCAACCTAACAGTGTGCTTCTTCCTATGCCAAAAAGCATTGGGAGAGTCTGAACATAAATCTTTTAATAAGTAATCTTTTAGTTCTTTTATTTTTTCTTGAACTCTATTTGTTTTAAGTTGTTCTTCAACTTGTTGGTATTTAATCTCTTCTTTAAGAAACTTTAGGTGATTAATTTTGCAATTTAGCATATTAACTGATTTAGAAATTGATTCTTCTTGAATAAATTTTAAATCTCTTTCTTTTGGTTTAATAAGAAATTTGAATGTGATTTTCTTACCTAAATGTTCACAGCTTAATACTTTGTTACTAGTGGTGAATGGGTATAATAAATATATAAATGGGAGACCTAGAATAATTTTATCAGTAAGGTTGCGTACTAAGACAAACGAGGTCTTAAAACACATATTATCCTGACAAATATATATATTAGGTAACATATATTTTATTTCCATTTGACTACCGTTAGCTGAATTTAACTTTTCACTAGTTTTCTTATAATACCTAGTGGGGATAATACCTTCTTGTATACAATTCAAATCTGCACCAGTATCAACTAGAGCAGGGAGTTGTACAGAGAAAGTTTTATCAATGACTAAATTAATAGATATATACCATTTTTGAATAGTAATATCTTTAATTCTTTTAAGAGATAGACCTTGTATAAATAGATCAGATTCTTTAGCTCCAGAAGATTCTGGTTCTTCCTGACTTTCATCACTAGAAGAATCATCAACTTGAAGATCTGATTTTTTATTACCAATCTCTTTCTTTAGGGTTAAGATGTCTAACTTTAAATTAGAAATTTCCTTCTTAAGTTTATTAACCTCTTGATTTAATTCTGGAAGGGTAACCTCTTTAACTGGAGACTTAAATCTTTCAAGGGTTTTATTTAAACTGAAAATAGGTTTTTCTTTGGCTCTAAGAACCTTGTCAGGGACCTTTTTATCTTTGGTTAATAAATCTTTTAACTGTTTTAGATACTGAGTTTTTAATTCTGGATCTGTAATTTTACTGATTAAATCAACTAGTAAAGAACTTTCTTCTTCATCTTTTGTGAGTACATTAATTCTTTTACAACAGTCTTTATTACAAATATCAGTACATATAGTGACTTCATTTTCTGAATCAGAATTACTATTAGATGAGTTATTGCTGGAAGATTCTGGGATATTAGAAGCTTCATTGTTACTGCTACTATTACTATTATTTTCAATTCTCATTAATTCTAGTAACTGTTCTGTATCTTCTGTTGAAATATTTAACTGAGCTAATTTTTGTTTAACTCTACATTCATTCTTGTAATGACCCTTTTGTCCGCAGTTATGACAGACAATTTTACTCTTATCAAATTTCTTTGATTTTTTAAATGATTTTTTCTTAGATGACTTAGGTTTATTATAGTAAGTATCTTGGTTATTACTTTTGCTGTCTTTATTGTGACTATACCGTCTTTTACGGCATTTATGACTTTTATGTGACTCAATATGTTTATCTCTATGCCTGTACTTTCTTCTAGAGGGAGCAACTGGCGGTAAACCATATTGTTCACAGAATGTTCCTAATTCGTATTTAGCTTTATTTTTATCTTTTCTGGCTTGTTTGGCTAACTTAAAATCAATGCACATTTTTAATCCAATTTTTTGGATATGACTAATAATATCACCATAGGTTAAATTATCATAGTCAATAAATCCTAGATCTTTGCTTAATTCTTCTCTAACTTTATGAGCAAATAAGGATGGTAAACCATTAACGAATTTTTCTTTCCAAAATGGTTTATTACTATCATTTCTCATCATAACTCTAGATGTAAAAACATCTTTGTACCATCTAAAATCACTTAGAGTGGGACAAGTAAGATTACTTAACTGGTCATGAATTCTTTCTGTAATATTACTAGGGGTTCCAACAAAATGTTTGATTATAGTGAAAATTAAAGTGTTAACTCCATCAGGAAGACCAATACCTAAATCTTCATTGAAAATGGGATTGCCTTCGCTATCTCTTTGAATAGCATGAATAATGGAAATTCTGATGTCTTCTGTGAGATGTTTTTCCCACCAAGACCTGAGAATACCAGTAAATCCACTTACTAATAACTCAACAACATCGGGTTGAGATAAAGTGTTGAATTTAGTGATATAACTGTTCGCTACCATGGACATGTGATTAAGTTTATTAATAATTTCTTGTTCACTAAATCCATCTATATTCCATTCATAAATTTTATTGGAGGATACTGAAAACTGTTTATCTAGATTTCTCTCTTCGAACTGTAAATCCGGAGGAGTTGGTCTAGAGTACCAGTTTCTGGTAATACTTGTATTTTTGATTGTTAATTTATTCAATTGTTCATTAAGGTTTGATATGGATGATTGATCAGAAGAACTTTCATCATTATCATCAGATTCTACCTGATCGATAACAGCAATAGTTCCACTTGGGCCGGGTTCTGTTTTTAGTTTGTTGAATAACTTTTCTATTGATTGGACCAATTCATTATCTTTATTAGGTAAGCTTAAATTATATCTATTTTTTGGTAATTTAATTAAAGGTTGTTCAATTTTTGAATCAGGTTTTTTAATAATATTTTCTTCAAATTTTTCTTCAATTCTGTCTAACTGTTTTCCTACAGTAGCTAGATACTGATTACTAAAATTTAATTGTTCAATTATTTTTTTATCATTATTGGTTCCTTCCGGAATTTTAAAGGGACTGGCTATAACTGAAGTATTTTTAACTGGGATTAAAACTGTTTCTAACGGAGGGTGAGTAGAAGATACTTTAGTTTTATCTTCTTTGATCCACTGGGTTTTACTAATAACATTACACTTACCTTGGTATTGTTCATACCAATCGTAAAACGTAATATTAATTTCTTCATTTTTAATAAATCTTTTCCATCTATTAACTATTTTATCTCTTTCCTTTTCAGTAGGATGATTAGATCTGAATAGATGTCTTTTTGTTTTATTAGATTTTGAATTAAAATCTTTAACTAAGTTTTCCCAATCTAACACAAAATCTTTTTTAAGGACTCTTAATTGATTATTAATAGGGGCATTAAAATTAGATTGTGTGGGATAGACAGAAGATGCCGGAGAAGAAGAATCATTATCTTCAACGGTATCATTCGGAGTATAGCAAGGATGACTAACTTGTCCTTGATTAAGGATACCTTTAAGTTTGATATCTCTAACCAGAGGATTACTAAGAACCTCAGAATCTCTTCTTGTATGAATAACTGAAGGGGTTGAAGAACTAGAAATATCTTCTATGATGACAGGAGATCTAGTTCGTTCAAAACTAATTTTAACAGTTCCATCAGAAAATTGTTGAATGTTTTCAATATTTAACAAATTATTAACTATGGGCTGTTGAGGTAATTCATTTGGCAAAGTCCATTGATTAGGTAAGTTAATATCTTTCCAAAGAATTGTTCTTGGGATCTGGATATTAGCATCACTAGTTGAACTTTGAATTAAAACTGTTTGATCTTTTGGACTTTTATTAAGAGCATGAACGTTTAAATTTGACTTCATTGTCTTATAATAAATCCTGTAAATCAAAGCAATGGGCTGAGATCCCTCAATCATCTGAGTTATCTCTCCATCAGTTTTAATGTTTAATGATAAAGCTTTAAATAAATTTTGATCAATGAGACTAAGGGTGAAATCAGGAAAGCAATTAAAATGGATAGGTCCATTATGCAAACTTGCTTCCATGGCTCCAATAATACTTGGATAATAATTTAAAAATCTTGAATCTCTAAGACAGAGATAAATAGATGAATTAATTCCTTTTCTGTTTAATGGTTTGACTGCAACTTGTACAAGACCTATGTGAATAAAATTGTATCCTTTCTTTCTATGTTTATTAATGACTTCTGGTGATAATAAACTACAATTTTCATATTCTTTGTTAATTGCATAAACTCTTTCAACTGTTTTGACATTATAATCTGTTTTAAATTTGTCTGAAAAGGTTGACTGATAAATTTCTTTTGGAGATACTCTAGGTATATTCCAATTGTGTAGAACTTGATTAATGTTTTCATAACTATGTTCTTCTTGGTTAACTATGTCCGGAACAGGAGGCAAAGTTGACCTGTTACTAACTGAAGAGCTGGATCTAAACAATCTACTCATCTTTACTGTTTCAAAACCAAAATCTAGACTCAAAGTTCATTCATACATACCCCGTTTACCCTAAGTAGACTCATACCTATGTTCTAAAACCTAACACTGCTCACACCCTGGAGACTTACAAAGGTTTATGACGAACTAGGTGGACTACAGGTAAGTAAGGTGACTGCAGAACCTGGAGCCATGTTGTTCGAATGTTAGTAACTGATTAGTCAGATCTTTTTAATCAAACTCTTCTTCTCTATTTCAAAATCTTCTTCTTCCTCAAGGTTCTGCAGTCACCTTACTTACCTGTAGTCCACCTAGTTCGTCATAAACCTTTGTAAGTCTCCAGGGTGTGAGCAGTGTTAGGTTTTAGAACATAGGTATGAGTCTACTTAGGGTAAACGGGGTATGTATGAATGAACTTTGAGTCTAGATTTTGGTTTTGAAACAGTAAAGATGAGTAGATTGTTTAGATCCAGCTCTTCAGTTAGTAACAGGTCAACTTTGCCTCCTGTTCCGGACATAGTTAACCAAGAAGAACATAGTTATGAAAACATTAATCAAGTTCTACACAATTGGAATATACCTAGAGTATCTCCAAAAGAAATTTATCAGTCAACCTTTTCAGACAAATTTAAAACAGATTATAATGTCAAAACAGTTGAAAGAGTTTATGCAATTAACAAAGAATATGAAAATTGTAGTTTATTATCACCAGAAGTCATTAATAAACATAGAAAGAAAGGATACAATTTTATTCACATAGGTCTTGTACAAGTTGCAGTCAAACCATTAAACAGAAAAGGAATTAATTCATCTATTTATCTCTGTCTTAGAGATTCAAGATTTTTAAATTATTATCCAAGTATTATTGGAGCCATGGAAGCAAGTTTGCATAATGGACCTATCCATTTTAATTGCTTTCCTGATTTCACCCTTAGTCTCATTGATCAAAATTTATTTAAAGCTTTATCATTAAACATTAAAACTGATGGAGAGATAACTCAGATGATTGAGGGATCTCAGCCCATTGCTTTGATTTACAGGATTTATTATAAGACAATGAAGTCAAATTTAAACGTTCATGCTCTTAATAAAAGTCCAAAAGATCAAACAGTTTTAATTCAAAGTTCAACTAGTGATGCTAATATCCAGATCCCAAGAACAATTCTTTGGAAAGATATTAACTTACCTAATCAATGGACTTTGCCAAATGAATTACCTCAACAGCCCATAGTTAATAATTTGTTAAATATTGAAAACATTCAACAATTTTCTGATGGAACTGTTAAAATTAGTTTTGAACGAACTAGATCTCCTGTCATCATAGAAGATATTTCTAGTTCTTCAACCCCTTCAGTTATTCATACAAGAAGAGATTCTGAGGTTCTTAGTAATCCTCTGGTTAGAGATATCAAACTTAAAGGTATCCTTAATCAAGGACAAGTTAGTCATCCTTGCTATACTCCGAATGATACCGTTGAAGATAATGATTCTTCTTCTCCGGCATCTTCTGTCTATCCCACACAATCTAATTTTAATGCCCCTATTAATAATCAATTAAGAGTCCTTAAAAAAGATTTTGTGTTAGATTGGGAAAACTTAGTTAAAGATTTTAATTCAAAATCTAATAAAACAAAAAGACATCTATTCAGATCTAATCATCCTACTGAAAAGGAAAGAGATAAAATAGTTAATAGATGGAAAAGATTTATTAAAAATGAAGAAATTAATATTACGTTTTACGATTGGTATGAACAATACCAAGGTAAGTGTAATGTTATTAGTAAAACCCAGTGGATCAAAGAAGATAAAACTAAAGTATCTTCTACTCACCCTCCGTTAGAAACAGTTTTAATCCCAGTTAAAAATACTTCAGTTATAGCCAGTCCCTTTAAAATTCCGGAAGGAACCAATAATGATAAAAAAATAATTGAACAATTAAATTTTAGTAATCAGTATCTAGCTACTGTAGGAAAACAGTTAGACAGAATTGAAGAAAAATTTGAAGAAAATATTATTAAAAAACCTGATTCAAAAATTGAACAACCTTTAATTAAATTACCAAAAAATAGATATAATTTAAGCTTACCTAATAAAGATAATGAATTGGTCCAATCAATAGAAAAGTTATTCAACAAACTAAAAACAGAACCCGGCCCAAGTGGAACTATTGCTGTTATCGATCAGGTAGAATCTGATGATAATGATGAAAGTTCTTCTGATCAATCATCCATATCAAACCTTAATGAACAATTGAATAAATTAACAATCAAAAATACAAGTATTACCAGAAACTGGTACTCTAGACCAACTCCTCCGGATTTACAGTTCGAAGAGAGAAATCTAGATAAACAGTTTTCAGTATCCTCCAATAAAATTTATGAATGGAATATAGATGGATTTAGTGAACAAGAAATTATTAATAAACTTAATCACATGTCCATGGTAGCGAACAGTTATATCACTAAATTCAACACTTTATCTCAACCCGATGTTGTTGAGTTATTAGTAAGTGGATTTACTGGTATTCTCAGGTCTTGGTGGGAAAAACATCTCACAGAAGACATCAGAATTTCCATTATTCATGCTATTCAAAGAGATAGCGAAGGCAATCCCATTTTCAATGAAGATTTAGGTATTGGTCTTCCTGATGGAGTTAACACTTTAATTTTCACTATAATCAAACATTTTGTTGGAACCCCTAGTAATATTACAGAAAGAATTCATGACCAGTTAAGTAATCTTACTTGTCCCACTCTAAGTGATTTTAGATGGTACAAAGATGTTTTTACATCTAGAGTTATGATGAGAAATGATAGTAATAAACCATTTTGGAAAGAAAAATTCGTTAATGGTTTACCATCCTTATTTGCTCATAAAGTTAGAGAAGAATTAAGCAAAGATCTAGGATTTATTGACTATGATAATTTAACCTATGGTGATATTATTAGTCATATCCAAAAAATTGGATTAAAAATGTGCATTGATTTTAAGTTAGCCAAACAAGCCAGAAAAGATAAAAATAAAGCTAAATACGAATTAGGAACATTCTGTGAACAATATGGTTTACCGCCAGTTGCTCCCTCTAGAAGAAAGTACAGGCATAGAGATAAACATATTGAGTCACATAAAAGTCATAAATGCCGTAAAAGACGGTATAGTCACAATAAAGACAGCAAAAGTAATAACCAAGATACTTACTATAATAAACCTAAGTCATCTAAGAAAAAATCATTTAAAAAATCAAAGAAATTTGATAAGAGTAAAATTGTCTGTCATAACTGCGGACAAAAGGGTCATTACAAGAATGAATGTAGAGTTAAACAAAAATTAGCTCAGTTAAATATTTCAACAGAAGATACAGAACAGTTACTAGAATTAATGAGAATTGAAAATAATAGTAATAGTAGCAGTAACAATGAAGCTTCTAATATCCCAGAATCTTCCAGCAATAACTCATCTAATAGTAATTCTGATTCAGAAAATGAAGTCACTATATGTACTGATATTTGTAATAAAGACTGTTGTAAAAGAATTAATGTACTCACAAAAGATGAAGAAGAAAGTTCTTTACTAGTTGATTTAATCAGTAAAATTACAGATCCAGAATTAAAAACTCAGTATCTAAAACAGTTAAAAGATTTATTAACCAAAGATAAAAAGGTCCCTGACAAGGTTCTTAGAGCCAAAGAAAAACCTATTTTCAGTTTAAATAAAACCCTTGAAAGATTTAAGTCTCCAGTTAAAGAGGTTACCCTTCCAGAATTAAATCAAGAGGTTAATAAACTTAAGAAGGAAATTTCTAATTTAAAGTTAGACATCTTAACCCTAAAGAAAGAGATTGGTAATAAAAAATCAGATCTTCAAGTTGATGATTCTTCTAGTGATGAAAGTCAGGAAGAACCAGAATCTTCTGGAGCTAAAGAATCTGATCTATTTATACAAGGTCTATCTCTTAAAAGAATTAAAGATATTACTATTCAAAAATGGTATATATCTATTAATTTAGTCATTGATAAAACTTTCTCTGTACAACTCCCTGCTCTAGTTGATACTGGTGCAGATTTGAATTGTATACAAGAAGGTATTATCCCCACTAGGTATTATAAGAAAACTAGTGAAAAGTTAAATTCAGCTAACGGTAGTCAAATGGAAATAAAATATATGTTACCTAATGTACATATTTGTCAGGATAATATGTGTTTTAAGACCTCGTTTGTCTTAGTACGGAACCTTACTGATAAAATTATTCTAGGTCTCCCATTTATATATTTATTATACCCATTCACCACTAGTAACAAAGTATTAAGCTGTGAACATTTAGGTAAGAAAATCACATTCAAATTTCTTATTAAACCAAAAGAAAGAGATTTAAAATTTATTCAAGAAGAATCAATTTCTAAATCAGTTAATATGCTAAATTGCAAAATTAATCACCTAAAGTTTCTTAAAGAAGAGATTAAATACCAACAAGTTGAAGAACAACTTAAAACAAATAGAGTTCAAGAAAAAATAAAAGAACTAAAAGATTACTTATTAAAAGATTTATGTTCAGACTCTCCCAATGCTTTTTGGCATAGGAAGAAGCACACTGTTAGGTTACCTTATGTAAAAGAATTTAAAGAACATTTAATTCCAACAAAGGCCAGGCCTATTCAAATGAGTCATGAACAAATGGAGTTATGCAAAATTGAAATTAATGATCTTCTCAATAAAGGTTTAATTAGACATAGTAAATCACCTTGGTCTTGCCCAGCCTTCTATGTTAATAATGAAGCTGAGAAAGAAAGAGGAGTCCCTCGTCTAGTCATTAATTACAAGCCATTAAACAAAGTTTTAGAATGGATTAGGTACCCTTTGCCCAACAAGGATGATCTCCTTGGTAGGTTAAGTGTCTCTACCATTTTCAGCAAATTTGACCTTAAGTCTGGATTCAGGCAAGTAGCTATTCATCCAGAAGATAGGTATAAAACTGCATTCACCACTCCGTTCGGACACTACGAATGGAATGTTCAGTCATTTGGACTAAAAAATGCACCCAGTGAATTTCAGAATATTCTCAACAATATTTTGAATCCTTTCAGTCATTTTATTATTGTTTATATCGACGATATTCTTGTCTTCTCCAAGACTATTGAAGAACATATTAAACATTTGAATTCATTCTTCAAAACGGTTAAAACCAATGGTCTTGTTCTTTCTCCTTCCAAGTGTAGTCTGTTTCTGACTAAAGTCAGGTTTCTCGGTCTAATCCTCTATCATGGACTCACGCGGCCAATTGACAGAGCTATTCAATTCGCCGACCGGTTCCCAGATAAGATTACCGACAAAAATCAGCTACAAAGGTTCCTTGGCTCGCTCAATTATATTGGCCAGTTTTACAAGGACCTTAGGAAGATTTGTAAGCCTCTCTTTCAGCGCTTACAAAGTAATCCACCTCCATGGACTGACACTCATACTTCTGTCGTCCAACAAGTTAAAAAATATGTTAAGGTTTTGCCTTGCCTTGGCATCTCTAATGATTCAGCGTTCAAAATAATTGAAACCGATGCCTCTGACATTGGATTCGGTGGTATACTAAAACAACAAATTACTCCAACTTCCGATGAACAAATTGTTCGTTTCCATTCTGGCGCATGGAACCCTACACAGTTAAAATATAGTACTATTAAAAAAGAAATTTTATCACTTGTTTTATGTATTAAAAAATTTCAGAGAGATATACTAAACCAAAAATTCCTAGTTAGAATAGATTGTATGTCAGCAAAATTTATCCTTGAAAAGGATGTTGAAAATGTGGCCTCTAAGCATTCTTTCGCTAGATGGCAAACCATTTTAAGCATGTTCGATTTTGATATTGAATATATTAAAGGAAGTAATAATTCAGTTCCAGACTTTCTTACTAGAGAATTCATTAATACAGGTACTATTCATAAATGAGCACTAGAGGAGCTTCTTCCTCAAGAGGCCCGGGTCGCCCTACAGGCCCACCCAATCAACTCAGAGGAGCTATGATTACTCACCCAGTAAACCCAACGGTTCAAACCAGTAATAAATTTACTGTTCTTGGCACCATGCCTAAGCCTTACAGCTCGGCTCTGGCAAGTCAACCTGTTCCGATTGACCCCTTCAGTAATCCTGTTAAGGCTTCGTCCTCAGCTTCTACTCATTCTCCTGCTGAGTATATGCTCAGATGGGAAAATTACTTATTCCATATTGAACCCAATATGAAGCCAAGCAATGATCCCAGTAAGCTTGCTGCCCAGTTTTTTCCCCCTGGATGGCATTTCCAATCTCTAGCCCCTTATAAGTCCCTAGTGTATTATAAGGATATCCTGTTAGAAACTGAGTCAGTAAACATCAAACCCATCTATGCACAGAATGATAAATCAAAAGTCCTTTATCATTCTCTGTATATTAAACAGTTTATTCAAATCTCTGATTGGGGGAAGAATCCCTCCGATCTCATGAATCTTTCCAGTCAAGATCATCAATTCTGTTACTATGATTACATTGAAGCCTGGTATAAGGTTCTCCTTCACCAGAACGATTCCCTCAGTCATTCATGGTTCTTACAATTTGACCATAAATTCAAAAGTACGTTCCCTTATTGGTTTGTCCTTTGGTGGTATAGGTTAGGATCTTGTTATGATCTTCTTCCTGACCCTTTGAAAGTTCAGTTAAACCATTTCAATAACCATTACAAACCCACCAAATTAAATGAAGGTGTTCCACCCACACTTTTATTCGTTAGTAAATACAAAATTCCCTGGATACTCAAATGGGAATACTGTCTTCCACCTCCAGGTTCTCCAGTCAACAGTATTCCAAATGATCCTCTTCCTCGTGTATCTCGCCTCTTTTACATCAAGTGGTGGGATAAATTCAATGTTGATAGAATAGTTACCCAGGTACAGCAGGAATTTCCTGTTGCTCCAATCCCTTCTCTCCCAGTCAAAGCCAGTTCAGTGGCCCTTAAAGAAAAAGAGTCAGAAAAATCAATATCCAAAGTTAGTCCTACTGGATCTACTTGTTCCCGTAGCATTTCGGATTTTAAAGATTGCACTAGTAAAGAGTTATTAAAAATTGCTCAAGTTCTCAACAAAAGAATTGACGAAGCTCTAAATGAAGAAGCTTCTAATCATTCTTCCCGAGGAGATTCAGTCAGCCAGTTCGCCGATGATGATGGTGATTATGATCCATACGGCACAGTTAATCTGCAGGATGCTCAGGATCCATTCTCCTGATCCCCTTCTTTCAATCAATCAAAGCGGTGATGTGACGTCATCATCTCCCAATCACCTGTTCAGGCAACTCCAGTCATCTGCCCCGGCAGCATAGTCAGCAGCATCTTCAGTCAGCAGCGCACATTCAGGCATCAGGCCCCACGGCCGCGTTTGTCAAAAGTTAGCCCCAACTTTTCCACCGAAAGCTGATTTAGTCAAAAGTGTGTCGGCCATTTGGTCATTATTTCGTCTGTATTATTTAGTCAAAAGTTACTACTGTTCATGTACAGTTACTTGTCTATAATTTGAATTTCATTTGTATTTCATTTACATTTACATTTGTAATAGTTCTTTTCCTTAGTCTATAAAAGGAAGCAGAACTCAGTCATTTAGGCAGACTTAAAAAGACCCAGAGTTCCTTCTCTGGCGAATCTTTAGACTCAACCGCTGTTTAGCCTACCTAGCCCCTCTTCTTCTTATGTTTCTCTTTCAATAAACTGTAAGTCAATTGTAATCTTTTGTTTGTAAATAGTTCAAGTTATCTTAAATAAAAGTATTTTTATTTATTTATTTGAATTGTGTATGCGCATCCATGCTCTTCTTTCATTCTCCTCATTCCGCCTCCTTCTGGTAAATAAATAAATAAAAATACTTTTATTTAAGATAACTTGAACTATTTACAAACAAAAGATTACAATTGACTTACAGTTTACTGAAAGAGAAACATAAGAAGAAGAGGGGCTAGGTAGGCTAAACAGCGGTTGAGTCTAAAGATTCGCCAGAGAAGGAACTCTGGGTCTTTTTAAGTCTGCCTAAATGACTGAGTTCTGCTTCCTTTTATAGACTAAGGAAAAGAACTATTACAAATGTAAATGTAAATGAAATACAAATGAAATTCAAATTATAGACAAGTAACTGTACATGAACAGTAGTAACTTTTGACTAAATAATACAGACGAAATAATGACCAAATGGCCGACACACTTTTGACTAAATCAGCTTTCGGTGGAAAAGTTGGGGCTAACTTTTGACAAACGCGGCCGTGGGGCCTGATGCCTGAATGTGCGCTGCTGACTGAAGATGCTGCTGACTATGCTGCCGGGGCAGATGACTGGAGTTTCCTGAACAGGTGATTGGGAGATGATGACGTCACATCACCGCTTTGATTGATTGAAAGAAGGGGATCAGGAGAATGGATCCTGAGCATCCTGCAGATTAACTGTGCCGTATGGATCATAATCACCATCATCATCGGCGAACTGGCTGACTGAATCTCCTCGGGAAGAATGATTAGAAGCTTCTTCATTTAGAGCTTCGTCAATTCTTTTGTTGAGAACTTGAGCAATTTTTAATAACTCTTTACTAGTGCAATCTTTAAAATCCGAAATGCTACGGGAACAAGTAGATCCAGTAGGACTAACTTTGGATATTGATTTTTCTGACTCTTTTTCTTTAAGGGCCACTGAACTGGCTTTGACTGGGAGAGAAGGGATTGGAGCAACAGGAAATTCCTGCTGTACCTGGGTAACTATTCTATCAACATTGAATTTATCCCACCACTTGATGTAAAAGAGGCGAGATACACGAGGAAGAGGATCATTTGGAATACTGTTGACTGGAGAACCTGGAGGTGGAAGACAGTATTCCCATTTGAGTATCCAGGGAATTTTGTATTTACTAACGAATAAAAGTGTGGGTGGAACACCTTCATTTAATTTGGTGGGTTTGTAATGGTTATTGAAATGGTTTAACTGAACTTTCAAAGGGTCAGGAAGAAGATCATAACAAGATCCTAACCTATACCACCAAAGGACAAACCAATAAGGGAACGTACTTTTGAATTTATGGTCAAATTGTAAGAACCATGAATGACTGAGGGAATCGTTCTGGTGAAGGAGAACCTTATACCAGGCTTCAATGTAATCATAGTAACAGAATTGATGATCTTGACTGGAAAGATTCATGAGATCGGAGGGATTCTTCCCCCAATCAGAGATTTGAATAAACTGTTTAATATACAGAGAATGATAAAGGACTTTTGATTTATCATTCTGTGCATAGATGGGTTTGATGTTTACTGACTCAGTTTCTAACAGGATATCCTTATAATACACTAGGGACTTATAAGGGGCTAGAGGTTGGAAATGCCATCCAGGGGGAAAAAACTGGGCAGCAAGCTTATTGGGATCATTGCTTGGCTTCATATTGGGTTCAATATGGAATAAGTAATTTTCCCATCTGAGCATATACTCAGCAGGAGAATGAGTAGAAGCTGAGGACGAAGCCTTAGCAGGATTACTGAAGGGGTCAATCGGAACAGGTTGACTTGCCAGAGCCGAGCTGTAAGGCTTAGGCATGGTGCCAAGAACAGTAAATTTATTACTGGTTTGAACCGTTGGGTTTACTGGGTGAGGAATCATAGCTCCTCTGAGTTGATTGAGTGGGCCTGTAGGGCGACCCGGGCCTCTTGAGGAAGAAGCTCCTCTAGTGCTCATTTATGAATAGTACCTGTATTAATGAATTCTCTAGTAAGAAAGTCTGGAACTGAATTATTACTTCCTTTAATATATTCAATATCAAAATCAAAAATGCTTAAAATGGCTTGCCATCTAGCGAAAGAATGCTTAGAGGCCACATTTCAACATCCTTTTCAAGGATAAATTTTGCTGACATACAATCTATTCTAACTAGGAATTTTTGGTTTAGTATATCTCTCTGAAATTTTTTAATACATAAAACAAGTGATAAAATTTCTTTTTTAATAGTACTATATTTTAACTGTGTAGGGTTCCATGCGCCAGAATGGAAACGAACAATTTGTTCATCGGAAGTTGGAGTAATTTGTTGTTTTAGTATACCACCGAATCCAATGTCAGAGGCATCGGTTTCAATTATTTTGAACGCTGAATCATTAGAGATGCCAAGGCAAGGCAAAACCTTAACATATTTTTTAACTTGTTGGACGACAGAAGTATGAGTGTCAGTCCATGGAGGTGGATTACTTTGTAAGCGCTGAAAGAGAGGCTTACAAATCTTCCTAAGGTCCTTGTAAAACTGGCCAATATAATTGAGCGAGCCAAGGAACCTTTGTAGCTGATTTTTATCGGTAATCTTATCTGGGAACCGGTCGGCGAATTGAATAGCTCTGTCAATTGGCAGCGTGAGTCCATGATAGAGGATTAGACCGAGAAACCTGACTTTAGTCAGAAACAGACTACACTTGGAAGGAGAAAGAACAAGACCATTGGTTTTAACCGTTTTGAAGAATGAATTCAAATGTTTAATATGTTCTTCAATAGTCTTGGAGAAGACAAGAATATCGTCGATATAAACAATAATAAAATGACTGAAAGGATTCAAAATATTGTTGAGAATATTCTGAAATTCACTGGGTGCATTTTTTAGTCCAAATGACTGAACATTCCATTCGTAGTGTCCGAACGGAGTGGTGAATGCAGTTTTATACCTATCTTCTGGATGAATAGCTACTTGCCAGAATCCAGACTTAAGGTCAAATTTGCTGAAAATGGTAGAGACACTTAACCTACCAAGGAGATCATCCTTGTTGGGCAAAGGGTACCTAATCCATTCTAAAACTTTGTTTAATGGCTTGTAATTAATGACTAGACGAGGGACTCCTCTTTCTTTCTCAGCTTCATTATTAACATAGAAGGCTGGGCAAGACCAAGGTGATTTACTATGTCTAATTAAACCTTTATTGAGAAGATCATTAATTTCAATTTTGCATAACTCCATTTGTTCATGACTCATTTGAATAGGCCTGGCCTTTGTTGGAATTAAATGTTCTTTAAATTCTTTTGCATAAGGCAACCTAACAGTGTGCTTCTTCCTATGCCAAAAAGCATTGGGAGAGTCTGAACATAAATCTTTTAATAAGTAATCTTTTAGTTCTTTTATTTTTTCTTGAACTCTATTTGTTTTAAGTTGTTCTTCAACTTGTTGGTATTTAATCTCTTCTTTAAGAAACTTTAGGTGATTAATTTTGCAATTTAGCATATTAACTGATTTAGAAATTAATTCTTCTTGAATAAATTTTAAATCTCTTTCTTTTGGTTTAATAAGAAATTTGAATGTGATTTTCTTACCTAAATGTTCACAGCTTAATCCTTTGTTACTAGTGGTGAATGGGTATAATAAATATATAAATGGGAGACCTAGAATAATTTTATCAGTAAGGTTGCGTACTAAGACAAACGAGGTCTTAAAACACATATTATCCTGACAAATATGTACATTAGGTAACTTATATTTTATTTCCATTTGACTACCGTTAGCTGAATTTAACTTTTCACTAGTTTTCTTATAATACCTAGTGGGGATAATACCTTCTTGTATACAATTCAAATCTGCACCAGTATCAACTAGAGCAGGGAGTTGTACATAGAAAGTTTTATCAATGACTAAATTAATAGATATATACCATTTTTGAATAGTAATATCTTTAATTCTTTTAAGAGATAGACCTTGTATAAATAGATCAGATTCTTTAGCTCCAGAAGATTCTGGTTCTTCCTGACTTTCATCACTAGAAGAATCATCAACTTGAAGATCTGATTTTTTATTACCAATCTCTTTCTTTAGGGTTAAGATGTCTAACTTTAAATTAGAAATTTCCTTCTTAAGTTTATTAACCTCTTGATTTAATTCTGGAAGGGTAACCTCTTTAACTGGAGACTTAAATCTTTCAAGGGTTTTATTTAAACTGAAAATAGGTTTTTCTTTGGCTCTAAGAACCTTGTCAGGGACCTTTTTATCTTTGGTTAATAAATCTTTTAACTGTTTTAGATACTGAGTTTTTAATTCTGGATCTGTAATTTTACTGATTAAATCAACTAGTAAAGAACTTTCTTCTTCATCTTTTGTGAGTACATTAATTCTTTTACAACAGTCTTTATTACAATTATCAACACATATAGTGACTTCATTTTCTGAATCAGAATTACTATTAGATGAGTTATTGCTGGAAGATTCTGGGATATCAGAAGCTTCATTGTTACTGCTACTATTACTATTATTTTCAATTCTCATTAATTCTAGTAACTGTTCTGTATCTTCTGTTGAAATATTTAACTGAGCTAATTTTTGTTTAACTCTACATTCATTCTTGTAATGACCCTTTTGTCCGCAGTTATGACAGACAATTTTACTCTTATCAAATTTCTTTGATTTTTTAAATGATTTTTTCTTAGATGACTTAGGTTTATTATAGTAAGTATCTTGGTTATTACTTTTGCTGTCTTTATTGTGACTATACCGTCTTTTACGGCGTTTATGACTTTTATGTGACTCAATATGTTTATCTCTATGCCTGTGCTTTCTTCTAGAGGGAGCAACTGGCGGTAAACCATACTGTTCACAGAATGTTCCTAATTCGTATTTAGCTTTATTTTTATCTTTTCTGGCTTGTTTGGCTAACTTAAAATCAATGCACATTTTTAATCCAATTTTTTGGATATGACTAATAATATCACCATAGGTTAAATTATCATAGTCAATAAATCCTAGATCTTTGCTTAATTCTTCTCTAACTTTATGAGCAAATAAGGATGGTAAACCATTAACGAATTTTTCTTTCCAAAATGGTTTATTACTATCATTTCTCATCATAACTCTAGATGTAAAAACATCTTTGTACCATCTAAAATCACTTAGAGTGGGACAAGTAAGATTACTTAACTGGTCATGAATTCTTTCTGTAATATTACTAGGGGTTCCAACAAAATGTTTGATTATAGTGAAAATTAAAGTGTTAACTCCATCAGGAAGACCAATACCTAAATCTTCATTGAAAATGGGATTGCCTTCGCTATCTCTTTGAATAGCATGAATAATGGAAATTCTGATGTCTTCTGTGAGATGTTTTTCCCACCAAGACCTGAGAATACCAGTAAATCCACTTACTAATAACTCAACAACATCGGGTTAAGATAAAGTGTTGAATTTAGTGATATAACTGTTCGCTACCATGGACATGTGATTAAGTTTATTAAGAATTTCTTGTTCACTAAATCCATCTATATTCCATTCATAAATTTTATTGGAGGATACTGAAAACTGTTTATCTAGATTTCTCTCTTCGAACTGTAAATCCGGAGGAGTTGGTCTAGAGTACCAGTTTCTGGTAATACTTGTATTTTTGACTGTTAATTTATTCAATTGTTCATTAAGGTTTGATATGGATGATTGATCAGAAGAACTTTCATCATTATCATCAGATTCTACCTGATCGATAACAGCAATAGTTCCACTTGGGCCGGGTTCTGTTTTTAGTTTGTTGAATAACTTTTCTATTGATTGGACCAATTCATTATCTTTATTAGGTAAGCTTAAATTATATCTATTTTCTGGTAATTTAATTAAAGGTTGTTCAATTTTTGAATCAGGTTTTTTAATAATATTTTCTTCAAATTTTTCTTCAATTCTGTCTAACTGTTTTCCTACAGTAGCTAGATACTGATTACTAAAATTTAATTGTTCAATTATTTTTTTATCATTATTGGTTCCTTCCGGAATTTTAAAGGGACTGGCTATAACTGAAGTATTTTTAACTGGGATTAAAACTGTTTCTAACGGAGGGTGAGTAGAAGATACTTTAGTTTTATCTTCTTTGATCCACTGGGTTTTACTAATAACATTACACTTACCTTGGTATTGTTCATACCAATCGTAAAACGTAATATTAATTTCTTCATTTTTAATAAATCTTTTCCATCTATTAACTATTTTATCTCTTTCCTTTTCAGTAGGATGATTAGATCTGAATAGATGTCTTTTTGTTTTATTAGATTTTGAATTAAAATCTTTAACTAAGTTTTCCCAATCTAACACAAAATCTTTTTTAAGGACTCTTAATTGATTATTAATAGGGGCATTAAAATCAGATTGTGTGGGATAGACAGAAGATGTCGGAGAAGAAGAATCATTATCTTCAACGGTATCATTCGGAGTATAGCAAGGATGACTAACTTGTCCTTGATTAAGGATACCTTTAAGTTTGATATCTCTAACCAGAGGATTACTAAGAACCTCAGAATCTCTTCTTGTATGAATAACTGAAGGGGTTGAAGAACTAGAAATATCTTCTATGATGACAGGAGATCTAGTTCGTTCAAAACTAATTTTAACAGTTCCATCAGAAAATTGTTGAATGTTTTCAATATTTAACAAATTATTAACTATGGGCTGTTGAGGTAATTCATTTGGCAAAGTCCATTGATTAGGTAAGTTAATATCTTTCCAAAGAATTGTTCTTGGGATCTGGATATTAGCATCACTAGTTGAACTTTGAATTAAAACTGTTTGATCTTTTGGACTTTTATTAAGAGCATGAACGTTTAAATTTGACTTCATTGTCTTATAATAAATCCTATAAATCAAAGCAATGGGCTGAGATCCCTCAATCATCTGAGTTATCTCTCCATCAGTTTTAATGTTTAATGATAAAGCTTTAAATAAATTTTGATCACTGAGACTAAGGGTGAAATCAGGAAAGCAATTAAAATGGATAGGTCCATTATGCAAACTTGCTTCCATGGCTCCAATAATACTTGGATAATAATTTAAAAATCTTGCATCTCTAAGACAGAGATAAATAGATGAATTAATTCCTTTTCTGTTTAATGGTTTGACTGCAACTTGTACAAGACCTATGTGAATAAAATTGTATCCTTTCTTTCTATGTTTATTAATGACTTCTGGTGATAATAAACTATAATTTTCATATTCTTTGTTAATTGCATAAACTCTTTCAACTGTTTTGACATTATAATCTGTTTTAAATTTGTCTGAAAAGGTTGACTGATAAATTTCTTTTGGAGATACTCTAGGTATATTCCAATTGTGTAGAACTTGATTAATGTTTTCATAACTATGTTCTTCTTGGTTAACTATGTCCGGAACAGGAGGCAAAGTTGACCTGTTACTAACTGAAGAGCTGGATCTAAACAATCTACTCATCTTTACTGTTTCAAAACCAAAATCTAGACTCAAAGTTCATTCATACATACCCCGTTTACCCTAAGTAGACTCATACCTATGTTCTAAAACCTAACACTGCTCACACCCTGGAGACTTACAAAGGTTTATGACGAACTAGGTGGACTACAGGTAAGTAACGTGACTGCAGAACCTTGAGGAAGAAGAAGATTTTGAAATAGAGAAGAAGAGTTTGATTAAAAAGATCTGATATATATATATATATATCAAATTGCCTGCAGCGTTATTTCATTATATATATATATATATATATATATATGTTATATTTTAATTAAATTTTGGTCATGAAACTTATAAACAGAATTAGTAAATTAAATTGAAGTTTATATATTAATTTGAATTTATTAATTTTATGGACATAGTTGTAAAGTTTTAATAATAAATTTAATAGTATTATGTTATTAATGATTGGATTGTAATTAAATCTTATTAATTATTTAAATTGAACGGAAAGAATTTATAGAGTTTTTTTTATTTGGAATATAAATTTTGGAGTATTAATAATTGATATAAGACGATGATTAAAGGCACATTAGATAGATTATGAATTATTTTGGAATTATTAGTTGGATTGTTTTTAATTTGAGGTGAATATGTTTAGGTTGCGAATAACGTTTCGTATTTGATATTCAATGGCATTTGAGGGTAAAATTGTGTGGAATGTGCTATAAATGGTTGGAAGTATCAGGTACGGATTCCGTACTCTTTCAGCGACAGTCTTGTTAAACTTGATTTGTTCGTTAATTTGTTTCCTTATTTCGAATTGTGTTATGATTTCACATAATTGTTTCATGTGAAATAAATATATTAGTTTCATTTTGGAGTTGATACACAAGACTCGTATGTGTACTCTTTGTATTAGAATATCATGTTTAGTATTTATTTTTGATAATTGTAGAGCGGTACATGTTGCTACCTTCTTTTTGAGACCTTGTGACTATAATTTGATTTGGTTCAACATGTACATATAGAACCCTTTTGTTGGTATTTTGTCGCATGTGTTGTGACATGATATTTTGTTAGAATATACTGTAGGGTATACCTGAGCTATAACCATCTGTGGGGGTACCACAGGCATGTCGTCTTGACACGAGAGGCATGACACTCTCCGTGGCGGTGTGATTAGTCCACGGCGTCTCCGTTTTGGGCTCCGGAGGAAGTGGGCCATTTGGTATTTTGTTATGGGAGGCGTATGGGTTAACCCTAGTTTTCTGTTCTGCGGATTGGTGATGTTGTGCCAAACACACTATCCGATTTGCATACATTTGGATTCGCAGTCCAATGTGTGATTTGTCTGTGTGACATTATTTTGGTTACCTGTGTGGCATCATTTGATTTGCCTGTGTGGCATGGTTTTGACTTGCCTGTGTGGCATCATTTGACTTGCCTGTGTGGCATGGTTTTGACTTGCCTGTGTGGCAAGGTATATTTTTGAGCTCAATCGGTATGAAATAACCCCAGCCATTTGTTTCAGCCTATTATTTTATTGTATTAGTTGTTGGCTTCTGTTCAGCTCAATTCATCGGATTAGTTACTTCAGTTCGTTATTTCTTTAATATTCTGTCTGTTTCATTAATTTTGTTGGTTCAAATATATTCTATTCAAATTTTCAGAGATTTTATTTTTGTTAGAGGCAACATTTTGTCTCAGTTGATTTTGTATTTTAGTTGTATATCTTTTGTATCTTTATATCCGTACTGGGCAATTGGCTCATGCTGTGTTTTTGTTCCGGCATGTTTGCAGGGGTGATTCAGGGCTAGTGTGATGAGAGTTTTGCCTTTGACCAGTTAGGTTGATTCAAATTTTAAGTTTTGATTATTTTGACTCAGTTTAGAGAATAGTACTTATTACTTTATTGATGGATCACCACTATTAATATTTTGAGGTTGTTAGTGCTCTGTTTATTTATTTTGAGGTTTTTTGTACTTTGCACGTGACCTCCCTTTCCTATTTGGGAAGGGGGTGTTTCAATGACACTATTCACAGAAAAATTAAATTTTCATTTTTCGTCCAAGATATCTAATATGGATACTAGTTTTGATTGTATCCATGTTTTGATCATTCTTGAATTTTACCCCCACTCTGGTTATTTATGAAGTATTTTTTGAATGAGAATTGTTTAAAGTACGAATCCTTAATATTTGTTCTTTTGCTTCACTGGATTCGTTTTCTTTAAAATATTTTTCATCATCCTCAGTCCTAAATGATGATATAACTGAATATCTTTGGCCTGTTGTGCAAAGATGAATGATTTCTTGATGAATATCTTTGTCCCGTAGTGCAAAGATGAACAGGTGTTGAGATGAACATGACCGACTGATTAATATCTTTGGCCCGTAGTGCAAAGATGAACAGGTGTTTAGATGAACATGACCAACAGATGAATATCTTTGGCCTGTAGTGCAAAGATGAATATTTGATTCCAGATATATATTGATTGATGTTACAGGGATAAAATATCGACGATGAACTTTTAAATTCATATATAGAAGATAGTAGTTTGAATTCTCTACTTAACTCTTCTAATGAATTATTATTTTCGCTGCGAATATTGATTTAAAACTTGTTGTCTATTGTATTCTATTAGATTTTTCCCTGTTGAAGACCAACGATAATTTTTTTTATATTATCTTAGTCATAATGTTATTTACTGGGCTAGTTGAGCTCACCCTTTTCCTTGTTGTTCCATTTTTCTTCTCAGGAGGCGGGAATGTAACGAGTACTAGTCGGGGTGTGGAATGATGGTTCTAGAAGTTGTTCTAGTAGTCCTCACTATTCTGTAAAATAGTGTATTAATAATTGTAATGATGACTTATTTGTGTGTGGATATTGTCTAGATGACAATATTTGTATTTAAACTCACAGTTTTTAGGTTGTATTAATAAAGTTGTAGTTGTTTTTGTACCATGTATTTGGCGACTCAGAATGGGTTGGATGGAATGGACCTATTTCGGGGGCGTCACACCACCACTCTGTTTACCCTATACTTCTTCTATTTATTCACTTCCTCCCCCAAATGAAAGCAGAGTTGCCAGTAAGATCTCAGTAATTTGTTCATTTACCTATTATTTTCAAAATTTCTCTTTTACTCTTATTCTGAAGTCACCTAACTTACTGTAGTCCACCTAGTTCGCTTCTAACCTTTGTCAGTCTCTTGTGTAAGCAGTGTTTGGTTAAAGAACATAGGTACAAGTCTGCTTAAGGTAAGAGGGTATGAATGGAAGAATAGCGAGTAAAAACTATTTTGAAAATAGTAAAGGATGAGTAGATTGTTCAGATCTAACTCCTCGACTAGTAATCGGTCAACTTTGCCCCCCGTCCCTGACATAGTTAACCAAGAAACACAAAATTATGAAATTATTAGTCAAGCTTTACACAATTGGAACATACCTAGAGTTTCTCCCAAAGAAATTTATCAGACAACCTTTTTAGACAATTTCAAAATTGATTATAATGTAAAAACAGTTGAAAAAGTCTATGCAATTAACAAAGAATACGAAAATTGTAGTCTTTTATCTCCAGATGTTATTAAAAACATAGAAAAAAGGGATATAATTTCATCCATATTGGTTTAGTTCAAGTTGCAGTTAAACCATTTAACATTAAAGGAATAAATTCAAGTATCTACATCTGTCTTAGAGATGCTAGATTCTTGAATTATTATCCTAGTATGATTGGTGTTATGGAATCAAGTCTGCATAATGGACCTATCCATTTCAATTGCTTTCCTGATTTCACATTAAGCTTAAGTGATCAACATTTATTAAAAGCTTTGACATTAAACATTAAAACTGCTTGAGAAATTACTCATATGATTGAGGGTTCTCGGCCCATAGCTTTGATTTACATGATTTATTAGAAGACCATGAAAACTAATTTAAACGTTCATGCTCTTAACAAAAGTCCTAAAGATCAAACTGTATTAATTCAAAGTTCAACTAGTGATGCTAATATTCAAATCCCGAGAACCATCCTCTGGAAGGATATTACGTTACCTAGTCAATGGACTTTACCAAGTGCAATACCCCAACAACCTGTAGTTACCTTGTTAAATATTGAAAATGTTAAACAATTTTCTGATAGAACAGTCAAGATAAGTTTTGAACGTACTAGAAGACCAGTTATTATAGAAGATTTTACAAGTTCTTCAGCACCTTCTATTCATACTAGAAGAGATACTGAAGTCCTAAGTAATCCTTCTATTAGAGATATTAAATTAAAAGGTATCCTTAATCAAGGTCAGGCTAGTCATCCTTGTTATACTCAAAAGGACCCTGTAGAGGAGGAATATTCTTCTTCTCCTACCCCTTCTGAGTATCCAACTCAATCAGATTTTGAGATTCCTTTTAACAATCAATTAAGAGTTATTAAAAAAGAGTTCATGTTAGATTGGGACAATATAAAGAAAAAAGGCATTTAATTTGTTCCAATCACCCGTCTGAAAAGGAACGAGATAAGATCGTTAATAGATGGAAACGATTCATTAATAATGAAAAGATAAACATTACCTTTTACGACTGATATGATCAATATCAAGGTAAATGTAATGTTATAACTAAAACTTAATGGATTAAAGAAGATAAGTCAAAGGTCTCTTCTAGTCATCCCCCGCTAGAAATTATCCTACTTCCAGTTAAAAATACATTTGTTGTTGCCAGTCCTTTTAAGATTTCGGATGGTAATAAAGATGATAAAAAAATTATTGAGCAATTAAATTTTAGTAATCAATATCTAGCAACCGTAGGAAGACAGCTAGATAGGATTGAAGAAAAATTCAAAGAAACCACTGTTAAAAAACCCGATTCAAAAATTGAACAACCTTTATTAAAATTACCAGAAAATAGAAGTAAATTAGGTTTACCTAACAAAGATGGTGAACTCACTCGAGCTATTGATAAATTATTTAAAAAATTAAAAATTGAGCCTGAATCAAATGGCACTATAGCAATCATTGATCAAGTAGAAACTGACAATGAAAGCAGTAGTAAGTTAAATCGTTCTGATACTTCTTTAGTCCCAGATTTTAATGATCAATTAAATAAATTAACAGTTAAATACACTAGTATAACCAGAAATTGGTATTCTAGACCTACTCCTCTGGATCTACAATTCGAAGAGAGAAATCTAGATAAACAATTCTCTGTTTCATCCAATAAAATTTATGAATGGAACATAGATGGTTTCAGTGAACAAGAGATTTTGAACAAGTTAAATCACATGTCTATGGTAGCAAATAGCTATATAACTAAATTCAACAATCTGACTCAGCCAGATATTGTTGAGTTAATAGCTAGTGGATTCACTGGTATTCTCAGATCTTGGTGGGAAAAACATCTCACTTAAGATACTAGATTATCAATAATTCATGATGTCCAGTTAGACGATGAAGGCAACCCCATCTTTGATGAGGATGTTGGTATTGGACCACCTTATGGAGTCAATACTTTAATATTTACCATAATTAAACATTTTGTTGGCACTCCCAGTAATATTACTGAGAGAATCCACGATCAGCTAAGTAATCTTACTTGTCCCACTCTAAAGTGATTTTAGATGGTACAAAGATGTATTTACCTCTAGAGTTATGATGCGAAATGTTAGCAATAAACCATTCTGGAAAGAAAAATTCGTCAATGGTTTACCTTCATTATTTGCACATAAAGTTCATGAAGAATTAAGCAAAAATTTAGGATATATCGATTATGATAACCTAACCTATGGTGACAAAATCAGTTATATTCAAAAAATTGGATTAAAAATGTGTATTGATTTTAAATTAGCTAAACAAGCAAGTAAAGATAAGAAAAAAGCTAAGTATGAGTTAAGAACATTCTGTGAACAATATGGTTTACCTCCTGTTGCTCCCTCTAGAAGGAAGCACTTGCATAAACATATTGATCACCATAAGAGTCACCGATGTCATAAACAAAAACGCAGTCACAAAAATCAAGATGAGTATTATAATAAACCCAAACCAACGAATAAGAAATACAATACAAGATCATCTAAAAAATTTGATAAAAGTAAAATTGTTTGCCACAATTATGGGCAGAAAGGGCACTATAAGAATGAGTGCAAAATAAAGAAAAAATTATCTCAGTTAAATATTTCTTGTGAAGATACTGAACAACTATTAGAATTAATGAGGATAGAGAGCAACATCAATAATGATGAAGGTTCTGATATCCCTTATTCTTCTAATAGCAGTATTAGTAACCACGAAACAGATAGTGACAATGACGAAGTCACTATTTGTGCTAACAATTGCAATGAAAAGTGTTGTAATAAACAAGTTAATGTAATCACTAAAGATGATGAAGAAAGTTCTTTGCTAATTAATTTAATTAGTAAGATTTCTGATCCTGAGTTAAAATCTCAATACACTAAGCAGTTAAAAAGATTTATTAATCAAAGATAATAGAGTTAAGAATAAGATTATTAAAGCTAAAGAAAAACTAGTATTTAGTCTTAATAAAACTCTTGAGAGATTTAAAACCCCAGTAAAAGAAGTTACCCTTCCAGAATTAAATTAAGAAGTTAATAAACTAAAAAGGGAAATTTCTAACTTAAAATTGGAAGTCTCTAATTTAAGAAAAGAATTTGAAGACAAAAAATTCGATCTTCAAGTCCATGATTCCTCCTCTAGTGATAAAAATCACGATGAGCCTGAATCATCAGGAACTAAAGAAGAGCCAGATCTTTTTGTTCAAGGTCTTTCTCTTAAACGAATTAAAGATATCACCATTCAAAAATGGTATATCTCCATTAACTTAGTTGTTGATAAAACCTTTTCAATACAACTTCCTACACTAGTGGATACTGGTACAGATCTTAATTGTATTCAAGAAGGTCTAATCCCAACTAATTCTATAAGAAAACTAATAAAAATTAAATTCAGCTAACGGTAGTCAAATGGAAATAAAATATAAACTGCCTAAAGTTCATATCTGTCAAGATAATATGTGTTTTAAAATATCATTTGTTTTAATCCGCAATCTTACTGATAAGATCATCTTAGGGTTACCGTTTATATATTTACTCTACCCTTTTACTACCAGTAATGAAGGATTAAGTTGTAAACATTTAGGAAAAAAAATAACATTTAAATTTCTTGTTAAACCTAAAGAGAGGGATTTAAAATTTATTCAAGAAAAGTCTATTTCTAAATCGATAAATTTATTAAATTGTAAATCCACCAATTTAAATTTCTTAAAGGAAGAAATTAAATACAAACGTATTGAAGAACAACTTCAGAATAAAGAAGTTCATGAAAAAATTGAAGAGTTAAGAACTTATTTAAAGGACAACCTTTGTTCTGATTCTCCTAATGCCTTTTGGCATCGGAAGAAGTGTGACAACCCGAGAATTTGGATAATTTATTAAAATCTTAAATGATTGATTTAAGGTCAAATATTAGACCTAGACAGAAAATAAGTGTATGCGTTTAATGTTATTGGGATTGAATTTTGAGGATTTCAAAATTCTGTGAAGGAAATAGGTGAATTATTCAGGATTAAGTGTTTATGTGATTAAGTTCTATGAATATGGTTATGTTTTGGGTACAGAATGTGGTTAAGGGTCATGGGTTGACCATATAAATTATATCTGTGACAAACCTTAAGAATATATTAAGAACGACAATGTTCGGTTAGAAAATCCTAGCGTTTAGCAAGAAACCCTAGAAACTGGTTCTGGAAACCCTAGTTTCAGTTCCGGGAATCCAAAACCCTAATTCGGTGCATGAAACCCTAAATCGGGAACTTAATGGCATAAGTGGAAATAACTAAAAGATTAATTAGGATTAATCTTAACAATTGATTGCAAAACCCTAATTGATTATTTGAAAACCCTAATACCAGATCTGAAAAACCCTAATTTCAGACTCTGATAAAATGAAACCCTAATCTGGGAATATAATGGAGAATTTTAATGCTTAAGTGCTATTAATTAAGTCCAATTAGGGTATAGGCTAATTAATTAACAAACCCTAAATTCAAATTTTTGGAACCCTAATTGTTCCGTCAGAAACCCTAATTATTCAATGGTGGAATTTAATTGCTAAAATTAGCAATGTTAATTAGGAAACCCTAATCCTAATTATTTCAATTTTTGTGTAATTAGAAAACCCTAATCTAATTACGAATATTTAATTTCTAAATTAGAAAATTAAATTTTCTATTAGAAACTCTAATGATTGGGTTATAAACCCTAATCCGTGATATTGACCCTAATTGCGTAATTAGCAATTTTAATTAGGAATTATTAATCCTAATTAACAAGATTTAAGTATGATTAAGGAATTTTAATATAATTAGCAAATTCTAATTATAAGTTAAAAATGTTAAATTTCTATTTTTGAAAATATGAATTGGAAAATGTTAGAAACCAAGTTGCTAAATTGTTAGGGTCAAACCCTAAACTCTCAATGATCCAAACCCTAATCCTAAGGGTTTGCAACACATGGAAAATCCTAGAAATAAATGGAAAAGTCCATAATGCCCTTATGTCACATTTTTAAAAGAATAGCTTGCAAATCTTGGCAAGATCTTGGGTGGTTGAGCAACCCTAGCCCTAGCCCTAGCCATGTGTCCAGCAAATCAGCCATCTAAACCTCTCAATGCATTGAATCCAAGATTATATATATAAAAAAATTTAAAGTAAATAAAGCTACTTACTTTGTTTCTCTTTTTTCACCAAACCACTCTCTCTCTAAAATTCGGGATTTAGTGTGATGTGGAGTTAGGAGATGAAACAATATCAAACCCTAACTCTCCATAATCAGCAGCAAAGAACCAGAAATCAGAAAATCAAAGCCCAAAGGTATAAGAACCCTAAATTTAAAAATTTATGATTTTGATGTTTAATGTTGTTGTTTGTTGGTTAAATATGTGTAATAGGGTGTCATTTAGTGATCTGGGTTGTCAAAACTCAGATCCATAACATCAAAGTGCTCGGATCTAAATTTTTATCAAATCTGGAAAACTTGAAAAATATGGCCTGACAGCCATATGTCAGTGCCCATAGATCTGTGTATGTTAATTATTTGTTGTGTTTTAAGTTATATACTTGTTCTTTGCCATGAGAAGAGTATACTGGAAGTGGAATCAACCTCATACCATATATAGATCAAAAGATATGAGCGGTCAAAGACCGTTGACCATTCAAGAAATCTGGTTTCTGGGTAACCCAGAAACCCAGATCGTGTCTGACAACGAGATTGCAGGCTCTAGATCTTTGCTAGTTTTAAGTTTTTATGATATGTTGTTGTTTATGGTTGTAGTCTGACATGAGATCTACACTTCCAAGACATTAACGTACCCAGATCTGCATCAGGATCATAAAAAAATCATGGTCAAACGTGGTTGACCGAACTGCCTTATGAACAATCTGGAAAACCCATATTTGTTCATGAACACAATCCTGACGCCACTTTGACCAGCTTAAATCTTGTGTATTAATTGTTGTTATGATGATCGGTTGTTATAAACTTGTACACTGACATCTCTGCTACAGATGTGAACCTTAATATCACACATAAAAAGCTCAGAACGAAAACTATAATGACCTAAACCTAGCACCCTTATATGTTCTTCATTTTCTAGAAAACCCAGAAAATGAAGAACAACGTTGTCAGTAACTTTGGGGACTTAGATCTCTCGGATATGATATTGTTTGGCCATGAAACAAGTTGGTGATTGTAGTATTACGTTAGTACTATAACGTTAAAACGAATTCCAGCCCAGAAATCGAACATAACACTTTTTTAAAGCTGGTCAAACCACCCAACCCGAACTCTGTCAAGAACACTCAAGAACACTCAAGAACACCAATAGCGACAGAAAGCGTCGCTATAGGCCTTTAGCGACGGTTTATTTATTATTTTTCCGAAAATTAATTTAAAATTAGAAAAAAATGGTTTTTAATTACTAAAAATACAAAATAAATTATAAAAAATTATTTTCAAGTCTGAAAAATAGTTTTTAACTATTTTGAGTATATTTTGAAAATATTTAGTATTTTTGGAATATAAATGGTATTTATTTATTTAATTATAATATTAAATAAATTATTTAAAAATAGTTTTTAATTCATAAAAAATCATGAAAAATAATATTATGATAAAAGAAAATATTTTAAGTTATTTTTGATAACTTTTGATATTTTGTGAGGAAATTCATTAATTAATCAATATTAATGATAATTAATTTATTTAATAAATATATTAAATAAATTAAGGAAAAATGGAATTAAAGCTTTATAAATTATATAAAAATGATTTAAGTGTTATAAAAATATTTTAGGCTATAAAATATAACTTTTGATATTTTGGCATAAAAATATCAATATTTTAATATTAATATTAATTATCGGATAATGGATTTAAAGGTTTAAAAATCATATAATTATGATTTTAAAGTATTAAAAATACATTGTGATATTATAATTATATTATAATATTATGTAATGATTTTTCATTAATATTTTATATTAAATAAATATTAATGATTAAGGTATTAAGTGGTATTTAATTTATTTAAATACGGTTTTAAGGATTGAAAATTGTTGATAAATGGTAATAATTATCCGAAAATTATTACGAGCCTAGGAAAAATGTTATGTCTGATAAAAAATTATCTGTGATATGGTTAAGTGTTTAGGAAGAGTTTAATTGAACTTAAACTCGATAAAAATCCGACTAAACCGTCGGGATGATAGAATTGTGTCGGTTTCAAGTCAGACTGAAATAGTTTGACCTGATACTAAGTCTTATGTGTTGTAAAGACTGATAGGGTTATGTGCTATGTGTTTAGGTTATTCTGTGTATATAAATATAACAGTATTATACTGTGATGATATTATTCTAATTATTGGAGATCTATATATTAATATTAGGTCTTCGGGTAAAGCGTTATTAAATTGCGTGCGGTAATCAACGGTTCAGGCATGTTTTCTTATACTTAACTCTAATAAGAGTAGTTTATTCAAGCTGATGGTTAATCGTTGTTGATTGCCATGAAAATTGTACTCTGTACATCATGCATGTATAAGTTAGGTATGAAAGGCTGATCACCTTCATTACCAGTTGGTTCAGAAATGTTTGTTCATGTTTAAAACTTGTTCAGTCAAAAGTTTGTTCGTAATAATTCTCAACTATATTGATGAATTATAGTCAGCTTATTATTCATACTCTTCAATCATGATATATTTTTATATTGTTGTATTTAAACTTGCTGGGCAACTTTTATGCTCACCCTTGCTATATCATGATAAAACATTGCAGATAAGGCGAACGTGTTCGGATACAGGGAAAAGGTTAAGGCCAAGTTCAGCTTGGGATATAAAGTACGACTTGTTTGTAATAATATATTGTGATAAATATTGTTGTATAATAAATATTATATGAATGGTGTTTAAGTTAAGGTTACTCGACCTTGGGTAATAGTGTGTAATGTATTATATAAACAACTTATGTTTATATCTTCCGTAATTAGTGAAAGAAATAGTGTACCGAGTCCGCGGCGATTCGTGGCCCGGATTCGGGGCTGCTACAAGAAGCATGTAGTAAGGCTTCCTTATGCTAAGGAGTTCAAAGAACACTTGATTCCTACTAAGGCTAGGCCGATACAAATGAATCACGAACAAATGGAGTTATGTAAAAAGGAGATTAATGATCTTCTTAGTAAAGGTTTAATTAAGCCTAGTAAATCTCCATGGTCATGTCCCACCTTTTATGTTAACAATGAAGCAGAAAAGGAGAGAGGTGTTCCCCGTCTAGTAATCAATTATAAACCATTAAACAAGGTCTTAGAATGGATTAGTTACCCTTTACCTAATAAGGATGACCTCATTAACCGGTTGAGTAATGCCACTATTTTCAGTAAGTTTGACCTTAAGTCTGGTGTCTGGCAAGTCGTCATTCACCCCGATGATAGGTACAAGACAGCATTTACCACCCCGTTTGGCCATTATGAATGGAATGTTCAGGCATTTGGCCTAAAGAATGCTCCTAGTGAATTTTAGAATATCCTCAATGATATTTTGAATCCTTTCAGTCATTTTATTGTCGTCTACATTGATGATATTCTCATTTTTTCCAATTCCATTGAAGAACACACTAAACACTTGAAATCGTTCTTCAAAACAGTTAAAGATAATGGACTTGTCCTTTCACATTCCAAATGTAGCTTGTTTCAAGTTAAAGTTCGGTTTCTTGGTTTAATTATTTATCGCGGACTCATACAGCCTATTGACAGAGCTATTCAATTTGCTGACAGATTCCCAGATAAAATTACCAATAAAACCAAACTACAAAGGTTTTTAGGCCCGCTTAATTATATTGGCAAGTTCTATAAAAACCTAAGGAAGCTTTGCAAACCACTCTTTCAGCGTTTGCAAGAAAATCCTCCCCCTTGGACTGACATTCATACTTCTATCGTCCAACAAGTTAAAAAATATGTCAAGGCATTGCCCTGCCTTGGTATTTCCAACGATTCAGCCTTTAAAATTGTTTAAACTGATGCCTCAGATATTGGATTCGGAGGTATTCTCAAGCAAAAGTTAACTCTCACTTCTCCTGAACAAATTGTTCGTTTTCATTCCGGTGCATGGAATAGTACACAGTTAAATTACAGTACTATTAAAAAAGAAATACTTTCTTTAGTATTATGTATAAACAAATTTCAAAGTGACTTACTAAATCAAAAGTTTTTGGTTCGCATTGACTGCAAATCAGCAAAATATGTTTTAGAAAAAGACGTTGAGAACATATCCTCTAAACATTCATTTGCTAGATGGCAAGCCTTACTAAGCATTTTTGATTTTGAGATTGAATATATCAAAGGTAGTAACAATTCCATTCCTGATTTTCTAACTCTGGAATTTATTAATACAGGTACCGTTCAATCACTATGAGTATTCGAGGACATCTTCCTCTCGTGGTCCGAGTCGCCCTACTGGCCCAAGTAATCAACCAAAAGGAACTTTAGTTCCTCATCCAGTTAACCCAGTTTATCAAACCACTAATAGATTTACCAGTCTAGGAACAATTCACAAGGATACAACTCTGCCTTAGCTAGTGACCCAGTCCCAGTTGACCCTTTTTCCAATCAGTCAAAAGATTTCGTTTCAAATCCCAGTCATCCTCCTTCCGAGTACATGCTTAGATGCACCAATCACCTATTTCATATTGAACCCCATATGAAACCCAAAGATGACCCAGTCAAATTGGCCGCCCAGTTCTTTTCTTCTAGATGGCATTTCCAGCCCCTTGCTCCTTATAAATCCCTTGTGTATTATAAGGATATCCTTGTTGAAACCGAGTCAATCTTTATTAAACCCATTTATGCTAATAATGATAAAACCAAAGTACTTTATCATTCATTATATATTAAACAGTTCATTCTAATGTCTGATTGGGGAAAACATCCTTCTGATCTTATGCAGCTTCCTAATCAAAATAACTCTTATTGTTATTATGATTATATGGAAGCCTGGTATAGATTTTTCCTTTTTCAAAATGAGTCAAACAGTCATTCATGGTTTTTTCAGTCTGATCATAAGTTCAAAAGTCAGTTCCCTTATTGGTTCTCTCACTGGTGGACAAGGTTTGGTTCCACTTATGACCTTCTTCCTGAACTTTTGAAAGTACAACTTAGTCATTTTTTCAACCAAAGTAAACATAATCCAAAGTATGATGGAGTCCCTGTCATTCTTCAATTTGTTAGTAAATATAAGATTCCTTGGATTCTTAAATGGCAATATGACATTAAAACCCCAACTAAAGTAACCGATCCTCATGGTCAAGATTTCAATTTGGTGGTAGCTTGTACCACAGTTGATCCATTTCCCATTCTCTCCCGTTAATTCTTCATCAAATGGTGGGATATGTTTGATGTTAATAGGATTTTTGATCAAGTTCAGTTAGAGTTTCCCATTATTCCTCTTAAGATTCTTCCAATTTCATCCAAAGAGCCTTCCATTCAACCAAAAGAGTCAAACCCCAAAGAGTCTAGAGTCAGTCCTACTGGTTCATCTTGTTCTCGTGACATTTCTGATTTCAAGAATTGTTCCAGTAAAGAATTAAAATTAATTGCTCAAGCATTAAATAAAAGAATTGATGAATTGGATGAAGAAGCCTCTGCAGGTTCTTCATCTTCTTCCAAGAATGCTTCTAATAGTCATTATGATGATGATGATGACCCATATGGCACCATCAACTTACATGATGCTCAGGACCCATTTGCCTGACTTCCCAGTCACATGCACCTGCTCCCAGTCTCATGGACTGCATGTGACTTAGAAGTCAGGCAAATGGGTCCTGAGCACCCTGTAAGTTGATGGTGCCATACGGGTCATCATCATCATCATAATGACTGGTAGAAGCATTCTTGGAAGAAGATGAAGAACCTGTAGAGGCTTCTTCATCCAATTCATCAATTCTTTTATTTAATGCTTGAGCAATTAATTTTAATTCTTTATTAGAACAATTCTTGAAATCAGAAATGTCACGAGAACAAGACGAACCAGTAGGACTGACTCTAGACTCTTTGGGTTTTGACTCTTTTGGTTGAATGGAAGGCTCTTTGGATGAAACTAGAAGAATCTTAAGAGGAATAATGGGAAACTCTAACTGAACTTGACCAACAATCCTATTAACATCAAACATATCCCACCATTTGATGAAGAATTAACGGGAGAGAAGGGGAAATGGATCAATTGTGGTACAAGCTACCACCAAATTGAAATCTTGACCATGAGGATCAGTTACTTTAGTTGGGGTTTTAATGTCATATTGCCATTTAAGAATCCAAGGAATCTTATATTTACTAACAAATTGAAGAATGACAGGGACTCCATCATACTTTGGATTATGTTTACTTTGGTTGAAAAAATGACTAAGTTGAACTTTCAAAAGTTCAGGAAGAAGGTCATAAGTGGAACCAAACCTTGTCCACCAGTGAGAGAACCAATAAGGGAACTGACTTTTGAACTTATGATCGGACTGAAAAAACCATGAATGACTATTTGACTCATTTTGAAAAAGGAAAACTCTATACCAGGCTTCCATATAATCATAATAACAATAAGAGTTATTTTGATTAGGAAGCTGCATAAGATCAGAAGGATGTTTTCCCCAATCAGACATTAGAATGAACTGTTTAATATATAATGAATTATAAAGTACTTTGGTTTTATCATTATTAGCATAAATGGGTTTAATAAAGATTGACTCGGTTTCAACAAGGATATCCTTATAATACACAAGGAATTTATAAGGAGCAAGGGGTTGGAAATGTCATCTAGAAGGAAAGAACTGGGCGGCCAATTTGACTGGGTCATCTTTGGGTTTCATATGGGGTTCAATATGAAATAGGTGATTGGTCCATCTAAGCATGTACTCGGAAGGAGGAAGATTGGATTTGAAACGAAAGCTTTTGACTGATTGGAAAAAGGGTCAACTAGGACTGGGTCACTAGCTAAGGCAGAGTTGTATAGCTTGTGAATTGTTCCAAGACTGGTAAATCTATTAGTGGTTTGATAAACTGGGTTAACTGGATGAGGAACTAAAGTTCCTTTTGGTTGATTACTTGGGCCAGTAGGGCGACCCGGACTACGAGAGGAAGATGTCCTCGAATACTCATAGTGATTGAACGGTACCTGTATTAATAAATTCCAGAGTAAGAAAATCAGGAATGGAATTGTTACTACCTTTGATATATTCAATCTCAAAATCAAAAATGCTTAGTAAGGCTTGCCATCTAGCAAATGAATGTTTAGAGGATATGTTCTCAACGTCTTTTTCTAAAACATATTTTGCTGATTTGCAGTCAATGCGAACCAAAAACTTTTGATTTAGTAAGTCACTTTGAAATTTGTTTATACATAATACTAAAGAAAGTATTTCTTTTTTAATAGTACTGTAATTTAACTGTGTACTATTCCATGCACCGGAATGAAAACGAACAATTTGTTCAGGAGAAGTGAGAGTTAACTTTTGCTTGAGAATACCTCCGAATCCAATATCTGAGGCATCAGTTTCAACAATTTTAAAGGCTGAATCGTTGGAAATACCAAGTCAGGGCAATGCCTTGACATATTTTTTAACTTGTTGGACGAAAAAAGTATGAATGTCAGTCCAAGGGGGAGGATTGTCTTGCAAACGCTGAAAGAGTGGTTTGCAAATCTTCCTTAGGTTTTTATAGAACTTGCCAATATAATTGAGCGGGCCTAAAAACCTTTGTAGTTCGATTTTATTGGTAATTTAATCTGGGAATCTGTCTGCAAATTGAATAGCTCTGTCAATAGGCTGTATGAGTCCGCGATAAATAATTAAACCAAGAAACCGAACTTTAACTTGAAACAAGCTACATTTGGAAGGTGAAAGGACAAGTCCATTATCTTTAATTGTTTTGAAGAACGATTTCAAGTGTTTAGTGTGTTCTTCAATGGAATTGGAAAAAAAGAGAATATCATTAATGTAGACGACAATAAAATGACTGAAAGGATTCAAAATATCATTGAGGATATTCTAAAATTCACTAGGAGCATTCTTTAGGCCAAATGCCTGAACATTCCATTCATAATGGCCAAACGGGGTGGTAAATGATGTCTTGTACCTATCATCGGGGTGAATGACGACTTGCCAGAAACCAGACTTAAGGTCAAACTTACTGAAAATAGTGGCATTACCCAACCGGTTAATGAGGTCATCCTTATTAGGTAAAGGGTACCTAATCCATTCTAAGACCTTGTTTAATGGTTTATAATTGATTACTAGACGGGGAACACCTCTCTCCTTTTCTGCTTCATTGTTAACATAAAAGGTGGGACATGACCATGGGGATTTACTAGGCTTAATTAAACCTTTACAATTTAAAGAAGAAGAAGAACAAGTGCGCATACAAACACAATTAAATTACTAAATAAAACAATTTATTGATAATAACTCAAACTGATTACAAGATAACTTACAATTTTACTGAAATAAGAACATTAGATGAAATAGGGTTAAGTAGGCTTAACAGCGGTTGAGGCTAAAGATTTATCAGAGAAGGAACTCTGAGTCTGCCTAAACCAAATGAATTCGATTTCCTTTTATAGAACAAGGAAACGAACTGTTACAAGATTACTATTACAATAACTGGGTAAAGTAAAAGTAAGAAACATTTCACTAAAGTAAAAGTACAAGTAAAAACATTTTACTAAAATAAAAAGAAAAGAAGTTGCTTTCGGTGGAAAAGCAGACGTCACTTTTGACTAATGCGGCTGTGGGGCCAGATGTTTGACTGATGGCTGCTTTTGGTGGAAAAACAGAAGATGCTACTGACTATGCTGCCGGGGCAGGTATTGGGCTGACTGAGGCTGCCGGAGCAAGAGCTGGCTGCTGGGGCAGGTGCTGGCTGACTGAGGCAATGAAGGCGGCTAATCATCATACCCACCTTGATTGATTACTACAGGACTCAAGAAAATGGATCTTGAGCATCCTGGAGATGAATTGTGCCATAGGGATCACAATCACCTACATCTTCAAGATCTTGACTAAAATTTTCTTCTCTAGACTGAGAAGAAGCTTTGTCTAATTCTTCGTGTAACTGGTCAAGTCTAATATGGATGGCATCAGCTAGACGCCTTAATTGAGAAGTGGAGTAACTGGAAACGTTAGTAACTTTATCTGAATCAGGAGGATCAACTGATTTTTCTTTTGACTTATCAACTGTTTTAGTAGCCGTTTTACTAGAAGATTCAACGGCAGGGGCCGTAGTGACTGAAGGAGTGGTTACTGGAGGAGTCAATAAAGGAGAAGGCGAAAATTCTTTCTGAACTTGGCCAACTATTCTATCAACACCGAATTTATCCCACCATTTAATGAAAAAATGGCGAGAGAAATGAGAAATAGGAGAGAGGTAAGTCTGAGTGGTCCTAATACCTATGGACGACGGAGACTGAAATACTGTGACTTCTTGGGTAGTTAAAATGACATATTGCCATTTAAGAATCCAAGGGATTTTATATTTACTACAAAATATAAGGAAGACTGAAATTTCCTCATATTTGGACTGATAATTACTATGATGACAAAAATGTTCTAACTGGGCAAGGAGAGGTTTGGGGAAAATATCATGGCACAAACCATACCTTGTCCACCAAAGGATAAACCATTTGGGTAATTGACTTTTGAACTTGTGGTCGAACTGAAAAAACCACGAATGACTATGATCTTCATTTTGATTGAAGCATGCTTTTATGCCAAGCCTCAATATAATCATAATAGCAATAAGAGATAGTATGATTAGAAAGTGACTTGAGATCAGAAGGATGACTACCCCAATCGGACAGATTGAGAACTTGTTTAATATACAACGAATGATAAAGAAGCTTGGATTTATCATCGTTGGCATAGATTGGTTTAATAAAGACTGACTCTGTTTCAATAAGGATGTCCCTATAATACACAAGTGATTTATAAGGAGCTAATGGAAGAAAATGCCATCCAGTAGGAAAATACTGGGCAGCCAATTGAATTGGATCATTTTTGGGTTTCATAGGTAACGCAATATGAAATAAGTGCTGATCAAAGATCTGACAATAATCAGACACTGGGTGACTAGGTTTTGATGAGGTAGCTTGAATTTGACTAGCAAAAATATCAAATGGTTTGGGCTAACTAGCAAGGACTGAGGAGTAGGGCTTGGGAACTGTACCAAGCACCTGGAATTTATTATGGGTTTGAGTAACTGGATGAGGAACAAAAGTTCCTTTTGACTGATTAACTGGGCAGGCAGAGCGACCATGACCACGAGAAGATGAACCTCCTCGAATACTCATGTTGCTGCAATAGTACCTGT
Organism: Panax japonicus; assembly: GCA_020205505.1. NCBI lineage: Eukaryota > Viridiplantae > Streptophyta > Magnoliopsida > Apiales > Araliaceae > Panax > Panax japonicus. The sequence continues at coordinate 58,017,978 of CM035110.1, forward strand.
GTTAATGAACTCACGAGTGAGAAAATCTGGAACTGATTTGTTACTTCCTTTAATATATTCAATATCAAAATCAAAAATACTTAAAATTGTTTGCCATCTAGCGAATGAATGCTTAGAGGCGACATTCTCAACATCCTTTTCAAGAATAAATTTTGTTGACTTGCAATCTATTCTAACTAGGAATTTTTGGTTTAATAAATCTCTCTGAAATTTTTTAATACATAAAACTAATGATAAAATCTCTTTTTTAATAGTACTGTATTTTAACTGCGTAGGATTCCATGCGCCAGAATGGAAACGAACAATTTGTTCATCAAAAGTAGGAGTTAACTTTTGTTTGAGTATGCCACTGAATCCAATGTCAGAGGCATTAGTTTCAACTATTTTGAAAGCTAAATCGTTTGAGATGCCAAGGCAGGGCAAAACCTTAACATATTTTTTAACTTGTTGGACGACAGAAGTGTGAACGTCAGTCCACGGAAGTGGATTACTTTGTAAGCGCTGAAAGAGAGGCTTACAAATCTTCCTGAGCTTCTTGTAAAACTTGCCAATATAATTGAGCGAGCCAAGAAACCTCTGTAGCTGAGTTTTTTCGGTAATCTTATATGGGAACTGGTCGGCGAATTGAATAGCTCTGTCAATTGGCCGCGTGAGTCCATGATAGAAGATTAATCCGAGAAACCTGACTTTAGTCAGAAACAGACTACATTTAGAAGGAGAAAGAATAAGACCATTGGTTTTAACTGTTTTGAAGAACGAATTCAAATGTTTAATATGTTCTTCAATAGTCTTGGAGAATACAAGGATATCGTCGATGTATACAATAATAAAATGACTGAAAGGATTCAAAATATTATTAAGAATATTTTGAAATTCACTGGGCGCATTTTTAAGTCCAAATGACTGAACATTCCATTCGTAGTGTCCAAACGGAGTGGTGAATGCAGTTTTGTACCTATCATCGGGATGAATAGCAATTTTCCAGAATCCGGACTTAAGGTCAAATTTACTAAAGATTGTAGATACACTTAACCTACTAAGGAGATCATCCTTGTAGGGCAAAGGGTACCTAATCCATTCTAGTACTTTGTTTAATGGTTTATAATTAATAACTAACCGAGGGACACCTCTCTCTTTCTCAGCTTCGTTATTAACATAGAAGGCTGGGCAAGACCATGGTGACTTACTATGTCTAATTAAACCCTTATTAAGAAGATTATTAATTTCATTTTTACATAACTCCATCTGTTCATGACTCAGTTGAATAGGCCTAGCTTTGGTGGGAATTAAATGTTCTTTAAATTCCTTAGCATAAGGTAATCTAACTGTGTGATTTTTCCTATGCCAAAAGGCATTGGGAGAGTCAAAACATAAATTTTTTATTAAATAATCCTTTAATTCTTTTATTTTTTCTTGAACTCTGTTACTCTTAAGTTGTTCTTCAACTTGTTGATACTTAACTTCTTCTTTGAGGAAATTCAGGTGAGTAACTTTACAATTTAACAGATTCAATGATTTAGAAATTGATTCTTCCTTAATAAATTTTAAATCTCTTTCTTTTGGATTAATTAGGAATTTAAATGTAATTTTATTTCCTAAATGTTCACAACTCAGACCTTTATTACTAGTGGTAAATGGATATAATAAATATATAAACGGTAAACCTAAAATAATTTTGTCAGTAAGATTGCGAACTAAGACAAATGAGGTCTTCAAACACATACTGTCTTGACAAATATGTACATTAGGTAATTTATATTTTATTTCTATTTGATTACCGTTGGCTGAGTTTAGTTTTTCACTAGTTTTCTTATAATATCTTGTTGGGATAATACCTTCTTGAATACAGTTTAAGTCTGCACCGGTATCAACCAGAGCAGGGAACTGTACTGAGAAAGTTTTATCGATAACTAAATTAATAGAGATATACCATTTTTGAATAGTAATATCTTTAATTCTTTTAAGTGAGAGACCTTGAATAAAGAGATCAGAATCTTTAGCACCTGATAATTCTGGTTCATTATGACTTTCATCACTAGAAGAGGAATCATGCACTTGAAGATCTGATTTTTTATCATCAATCTCTTTTCTTAAGTTGGAAATATCTAATTTTAAGTTAGAAATTTCTTTCTTAAGTTTATTAACTTCTTGATTTAATTCAGGGAGGGTAATTTCTTTTACCGGAGCCTTAAATCTTTCAAGAGTTTTATTGAGGCTGAAAATAGGTTTTTCTTTGGCTCTAAGAACCTTATCAGTAACTTTCTTATCTTTAGTTAACAAATCTTTTAATTGTATTAAATACTGAGTTTTTAATTCAGGGTCTGTGTTTTTACTGATTAAATCTACTAATAAAGAACTTTCTTCTTCCTCTTTTGTAATTACATTAACTCTTTTACAACAATTTTTATTCCAATTTTCTGTACATATGGTGACTTCATTTTCACTATCAGATTCATTATTAGATCCGTTATTACTAGAAGATTCTGGGATATCAGAAGCTTCTTCATTACTGCTGCTACTGTTATTATCGATTCTCATTAATTCTAATAATTGTTCTGTATCTTCAGTAGAAATATTTAATTGGGCTAATTTTTGTTTAACTCTACATTTACTTTTATAATGTCCTTTCTGCCCACAATTGTGACAGACAATTTTACTTTTATCATATTTCTTTGATTTTTTATATGAATTTTTCTTTGATGACTTTGGTTTATTGTAATAAGTATCTTGATTATTATCTTTATTATTACTTTTATTATACCTTTTCTTACGACGTTTATGACTTTTATGTGACTCAATATGTTTATTCTTATGCCTGTGCTTTCTTCTAGAGGGAGCAACCGGCGGCAAACCATACTGTTCACAAAATGTTCCTAACTCGTATTTAGCCTTATTTCTATCTTTACTAGCTTGTTTAGCTAATTAAAATCAATACACATTTTTAATCCAATTTTTTGAATATAACTAATAATATCACCATAGGTTAAATTATCATAGTCAATGTATCCTAAATTTTTACTTAATTCTTCTCTAACTTTGTGAGCAAATAAAGAAGGTAAACCATTAACGAATTTCTCTTTCCAAAATGGTTTATTACTGTCATTTCTCATCATAACTCTAAAGGTAAATACATCTTAGTACCATCTGAAATCATTCAGAGTGGGACATGTAAGATTACTTAATTGATCATGAATTCTTTCCGAAATATTACTAGTGGTTCCAACAAAATGTTTAATTATGGTAAATATTAGGGTATTAACTCCATCAGGAAGACCAATACCAGCATCTTCATCGAAGATGAGATTGCCTTCATTATCTCTTTGGATAGCATGAAGTATGGATATTCTAATGTCTTCTGTGAGATATTTTTCCCACCAAGACCTGAGAATACCAGTAAATCCACTAACTAATAATTCAACTATATCCGGTTGAGATAAAATGTTGAATTTGGTAATATAACTGTTGGCTACCATAGACATATGATTGAGTTTATTAAGAATTTCTTGTTCACTAAATCCATCTATATTCCATTCATAAATTTTATTAGAAGACACAGAAAACTATTTATCTAGATTTCTCTCTTCGAACTGTAGGTCCGGAGGAGTTAGTCTAGAGTACCAATTTCTGGTAATACTTGTGTTATTGACAGTTAATTTATTTAGCTGTTCATTAAGGTTTGAAATAGACGAGTGATTAGAGTGATCAGAAGAACTTTCGTTATCAACTTCAGATTCTACTTGATCGATAACAGCAATAGTTCCACTTGAACTGGGTTCTGTTTTAAGTTTTTTAAATAACTTTTCAATAGATTGGACCAATTCACTTTCTTCTATAGGTAAACTTAAATTATATCTGTTTTCAGGTAATTTGATTAAAGGTTGTTCAATCTTTGAATCAGGTTTCTTAATAACGCTTTCTTCAAATTTTTCTTCAATCCTATCTAGTTGTTTTCCTACTGTTGCTAGATATTGATTATTAAAGTTTAGTTGTTCAATTATTTTTTTATTATCATTAGTTCCATCAGGTAATTTGAAGGGACTAGCGATAATTGAAGTGTTCTTAACTAGAATTAGAACTGTCTCTAAAGGTGGATGACTAGATGATACTTTAGATTTGTCTTCTTTAATCCATTGAGTTTTACTAATAACATTGCATTTACTTTGATATTGTTCATACCAGTCATAAAAGGTAATATTAATTTCTTCATTTTAAATAAATCTTTTCCATCTATTAACTATCTTATCTCTTTCCTTTTCACTGGGGTGATTAGATCTGAATAGATGTCTTTTATCTTTGTTAGATTTTGAATTAAAATCTTTTACTAAGTTATCCCAATCTAAAATAAAATTCTTTTTAATGACTCTTAATTGATTATTAATTGGAGCATTAATATCAGACTGTGTAGGGAATACTAAGGATGCCGGAGAAGAAGAACCATCATCTTCTGCGGTATCATTCTGAGTATAGCAAGGATGACTAACTTGTCCTTGATTAAGGATAACTTTAAGTTTGATATCTCTAACCGAAGGATTACTAAGGATTTCAGTATCTCTTCTAGTGTGGATAACTGAAGGGGCTGAAGAACTGGAAATGTCGTCTATGATAACTGGTGTTTTAATACGTTCAAAACTAATTTTAACAGTTCCATCTGAAAACTGCATCTGAAAACTGCTGGATGTTTTCAATATTTAACAAATTTTTAACTACAGGTTGTTGTGGTAATTCATTCGGTAAAGTCCATTGATTAGGTAAGGTAATATCCTTCCAAAGAATTGTTCTTGGGATTTGGATATTAGCATCACTAGTTGAACTTTGAATTAAAACTGTTTGATCTTTTGGACTCTTATTAAAAGCATGAACGTTTAAATTCGATTTCATCGTTTTATAGTAAATTCTGTAAATTAAAGCAATGGGTTGAGATCCCTCAATCATCTCAGTAATCTCTCCATCAGTTTTAATGTTTAATGATAAAGCTTTAAATAAGTTTTGATCACTAAGACTCATAGTGAAATCAGGAAAGCAATTGAAATGGATAGGTCCATTATGCAAACTTGCTTCCATGGCACCAATAATACTTGGATAATAATTTAAAAATCTAGCATCTCTAAGGCAGAGATAGATAGATGAATTAATTCCTTTTTGGTTGAGTGGCTTAACTGCAACTTGAACAAGACCTATATGAATAAAATTGTAACCCTTTTTCCTGTGTTTTTTAATAACTTCAGGTGATAAAAGACTACAATTTTCGTATTCCTTGTTAATTGCATAAACTCTTTCAACTGTTTTGACATTATAGTCTGTTTTGAATTTATCTGCAAACGTTGACTGATAAATATCTTTTGGAGATACTCTAGGTATGTTCCAATTATGTAAAACTTGATTAAGGTTTTCATAACTATGTTCTTCTTAGTTTACTATGTCTGGGACTGGAGGCAAAGCTGACCTTTTACTAACTGAAGAGCTAGATCTGAATAATCTACTCATCTTTACTGTTTAAAAACAAAATCTCACTCAAGGTTCATTCGTACATACCCCGTTTACCCAAAGTAGACTCGTACCTATGTTCAATAACCCGACAATGCTCACACCCTGGAGACTTACAAAGGTTAGACACTAACTAGGTGGACTACAGGTAAGTAAGGTGACTGTAGAACACTGAGGAAGAAGAAGATTTTAAAAAGTGAAGAAGAATTTGATTAAAAAGATCTGACTAAACAGTTACTAACAACATACAACTTGGCTCTGATACCATTTGGGGGCAAAAGGAGAAGTTAAATATATATATATATATATATATATATATATATATATGGGGAATGATCCATAGCATCTATATATTATGGAATAAAAAGTGGCATATAGCATCTTATCCCTCTGTTTTGTATTTGGATGGCTGAGATTAGGACTGTCCGCTAGTAATTCTAGCGGACGTTATTAATCAAATAATTTGCCACTTTTGCCCCCCATTTACTGCCAAAACAAATCAGATCTTATGCATCCGCTAGTCGTGCTGCTAAGAGTTGCTTGGGTGAAAGTTTCTCATCAGATAATCACATGCCTCATCTTAAACCCTGCCTGAAACAAAAAATGCTTTGTATCTCCGAGAATGGCGGTCTCTGTTAAAACCCCTCCAATCCATCTACACTCAGAAATTCCCTTCTCTCTCTCCTCCAATACCCATAAACCCAAGACCCTAAATTTCTCTCACATCATCCAAACCCACCATTTCCTTCTCAAGAAAACCCATGAAATCTCTGTCTACAGTACCAATTCAGTCGATATACGAGACTACAACTCACATATTTGTGAACTATCCCTCCATGTTAATTTAGTTGATGCGTGGTACGTGTTTGGTCCTTGATAATCTTATCAGCCTTGCCGTTACCCTGAACTTTCTCTCTCCTCTTTCGTTCTTCAGTCTCCATCTTCTCTTTGATCACACGAACCAAGGAATTCACATCCTTGACTACGGAATCACTCTTGAATAAATTAGACTTGCGTGTGACGAACTCCAAGGTCATCTCGATAAACCCTAGAGGGTTGAGGGATCGAGAACACCGTTGAACGACTTTGATGTTGCCAAAGAGGATGATGGGTTGCTTGTTGTCTTGCTATCTTCTACTTCTTCGTAATCGGAAAGTATCGCCATTGCCGATTACAAAGAGCGATCGAATGAATCTTCTAAAACCAGAGAGGGTTTTTCTTTATGTACAAGGTATTTGATGTTTTTCTTTTTCCTTTTTGGGTTGGGAACTAGAACTGGTTGGAATATTATACTCCTACTACTAGCTTGGATGCCCGTTTATTTAATATTTAAAAGGAGGGGTTACCATCTAATTTAAATATTTTTAAACTTAAGATCGATATTTGACTTTGGCCAGCGTGTTATCTCCATCCGCTAGTATTACTAGCGGACCATGTGGTTTCTGTTACTTTTCCAATTTGTCTTGGCTACACAGGGGCATAAGCGTCCATAATTCATACTTACCATGTTCGCTAGTAATACTAGCGGACGGCGTGTCCCCAGATCTAATCTCCACCATCCAAATACAAAACGGAGGGATAAGATGTTATATGCCACTTTTTATTCCATAACATATAGATGTTATGGATCATTCCCCTATATATATATATATATATATATATATATATATATATATATATATATATATATATATATATATATATATATATATATATAAATGAGAGCATTAAATGAAGGATTAAAAGCATTTGACCAAAATGTTGCTTAAATTTTTGGTGGGCGGCCAAGTTGGCGATCCATGTGCTACTATAATTCATCCGAGCCATTCATTTTAAATTCAAGCAATCCTAGCCATTGATTTCAAAACAAATTTCAAAATTACCATTTTGCTCTCAACCTCAAAAATCTATAAATAGAAGGCCTTTCTTTCATTTTCAATTTGCCAATTCACTTGAAAAGAAAAGCTTATTTCTCTCCTGCATACTCTCTCTAAGAAGCTTTCTCTCTCTTCTTATCAAAGTTCTAAACATTTGAGAAGAGGAAATTGGTCTAAGCATATTGAGATAAGTTGTTTGACTTACTTTATTTGAATTATCTCTTGCTTATTTATATTTATAGATATACGATTATAAATTGTTATACACAACTATATATATATATATATATATTTCATCTATTCATCAAATAAAAAGTTATACTTAGACGCCGTAAGGCTACGGAGATATTTCTCTACGAAGAGGAAATCGAACCGTACAATTCGTTATAGTACTAAGTAACTTTTTATTGATATTAATTAGATATTCCTCCAAAAAGAGTGAATCAACCGAACCGGATTTGAAAATCTAAAGTGATTTATTTAACATATTTATATACATATCAATTGTGAGTACATAAATTATGTCACACTTAACGTCGAAAGGCTACGGAGATATTCATCTTAAGTGAGGGAATCGAACCGTACGATTCCTTATAGTACTAAGTGACTTTATTTATAAATCACATAATAGATAAAATATTATTATATATTCTTTGAGTTAAACAAATATATTTGTTATATCAAGTATTGCTTAACTGATTTATTTATTATACTTGATATCTGTCATCACAAGTATTTGATCATATATTCATTTATTCATAAAATACTTGTTGCTTAATATAAAAGTTATTTAAACTTTTATTTCACAAACTTAAGTGAATATATCTGCTTAAATAGAAGCATATTTGATTCAATGCTTAAAACAACTTATTTGCTTACTCAGAAGCATTTTCACTCTAAATATAAAGTTATTTAAACTTTTATAACGGATACGTTTTTATCAGAAAACTTAAATGTAAAAGAAGAAACTTAAAGAAGATGACCGGTGAATCGGTAAAGTAATCTCTTTCTTTTAATTATAAACATTTGAGGAAGGGATTACATCTATCCTAGATAAACTGTAAATGGAAGAGAGAAATATAAAGAACTTCTTTTTCATCTGACTAGAAGAAGGAAGCAACAAGCTTCTTCGTTCACTAGAGAGAAGGCAAAGAGAATGACCTCAGGTGAGGTTTACTTACAAAAGAAAAGCCTGAGTAACTCTAAACACTTCGAGTTATTTAAATAGAAAACTGAAAAGTAAATTACTATTGAATCACGCAGGATTCAATATTACATTTACTAAAGTAAAAGTACAAAGTAAAAGTAATTTACGAAAGTTAAAGTAAAATGTAAGAAACATTTTACATTTACATTTACTAAGGTAAAAGTAAAAACATTTTACTTAAAGTAAAAGTTGATTTACTTGGGGACAACAATGATGCTGTTGTTGACTGCTTTCTACTTTTTCTGAAAGTTGATGATGACTTGTGGGGCAATCTTTGATGACTGGGAGGTCCGTCTTCTGGCGGTGTCGGAGGGTATTTTTGATCATCTTCTCAGATGGATCACCATCCCTATACTATTCCTTCCCGAAATTTTTATCCAGGATAATACCCTTCACCCCCAAAATTAGGTATATACCGAACAAGTGGTCACCAACTTCAAAATTTCATTAATTTTGTAAAATTGTTAGTTTAAAAACAAATCAGACTGCATCTAACACAAAGGATCACTCGATTGGCCTTGAACTATCAGTAAACTCGATCTAAATAGCCGACCTCTTTGTTAACTGATTAATCAAAGATCCATTCTTTTAACGTCTACTTAAGCACATGCCCTTCTTACCTTTTGTAAACACATAGCCACAGATCTAGTAATTCCCTTAGCCTACACTGCACCCACGCTGGAGACTTACAACGGCATTACGGGACACATGGCGATCTTAGGTGTTTTACAGTAAGTTAGACAACTCAAGTTATAGCAAAAGAAATAAGAGTTTGAAGAAACATTTAAAAATAAGACCTAATTATTTTTAACAGAAACCACCAACAGAACCAAGAACCAATCGTGTGGCTCTAATACCATTTGACAGCAGATAGGTTTTTATTAGAAAAAATAAACGTAAAAGAAGAAACTTAAAGAAGATGACCGGTGAATCGGTAAAGTAATCTCTTTCTTTTATTTATAAACATTTGAGGAATGGATTACATCTATCCTAGATAAAATGTAAATGGAAGAGAGAAATATAAAGAACTCTTTTTCATCTGACTAGAAGAAGGAAAGCAACACGCTTCTTCTTCGTTCACTAGAGAGAAGGCAAAGAGAAGGACCTCAGGTGAGGTTTTCTTACAAAAGAAAAGCCTGAGTAACTCTAAACACTTCGAGTTACTTAAATAGAAAACTGAAAAGTAAATTATTATTGAATCACGCAGGATTCACGATTACATTTACTAAAGTAAAAGTATAAAGTAAAAGTAATTTACTAAAGCTAAAGTAAAATGTAAGAAACATTTTACATTTACTAAGGTAAAAGTAAAAACATTTTACTTAAAGTAAAAGTTGATTTACTGGGGGACAAAAATGATGTTGTTGACTGCTTTCTGCTTTTTCTGAAAGCTGATTCCCTTAGCCTACACTGCACCCACGCTGGAGACTTACAACGGCATTACGGGACACATGGAGATCTTAGGTGTTTTACAGTAAGTTAGACAACTCAAGTTAGAGCAAAAGAAATAAAAGTTTGAAGAAATATTTAAAAATAAGACCTAATTATTTTTAACAGAAACCACCAACAGAACCAAGAACCAATCGTGTGGCTCTAATACCATTTGACAACAGATGAGTTTTTATCAGAAAAAAGAAACGTAAAAGAAGAGACTTAAAGAAGATGACCGGTGAATCGGTAAAGTAATCTCTTTCTTTTATTTATAAACATTTGAGGAAGGGATTACATCTATCCTAGATAAATTGTAAATGGAAGAGAGAAATATAAATAACTTTTTCATCTGATTAGAAAAAGGAAGCAACACGCTTCTTCTTCGTTCACTAGAGAGAAGGCAAAGAGTAGGACCTCGGGTGAGGTTTTCTTACAAAAGAAAAGCCTGAGTAACTCTAAACACTTCGAGATAGTTAAATAGAAAACTGAAAAGTAAATTACTATTGAATCACGCAGGATTCACTATTACATTTACTAAAGTAAAAGTAATTTACTAAAGCTAAAGTAAAATGTAAGAAACATTTTACATTTACTAAGGTAAAAGTAAAAACATTTTACTTAAAGTAAAAGCTGATTTACTGGGGGGGCAACAATGATGTTGTTGTTGACTGCTTTCTGCTTTTTCTGAAAGCTGATGATGACTTATGGGGCCATCTTTGATGACTGGGAGGTCCGTCTCCTGGCTGTAATAACCTATTTTTTTATAATTAAATAATAATTGATTTTATCTTATACAATTGTATTTAAATTAGAAAAAGTAAATGATTTTGTTTCTCTCTTTTCTTCCTTGTTTTTTTTGAAAAATTAAATTCTTGTAGTAGATAATGAAATAACTGATTAAATTAAAATTGAGGAAGATAATTCCTTTTGTTAAAGTCTTTTGGTAAAATCATTCGAAGCGGGAAGCTACTTGGAAAATAGAGGAGTCTATTCGAGCGGAGTATCCGCATCTTTTTGATAATTAAGTACTTTCCATTCTTTTGATTCCGGAGACGGAATCATTTTTTAGGAGGTAATTTAATACCCGGAAAAAAAGAAGTATTTATGTTTGTGTTTTAAATATATTGTTTGAATTTTTTTTGTCTTTAAATTGGGTCAAAGTAGTCATTTAAATTATGTGGACTAATAAATATTAATAAGTGATAGATAATATTATATGGTTAAAATTTGGGCCTTAATATTAATTTAACCCAAATAGAAGTTTATTAGGGCAACTTAATTAATAAATAGCTAAACCTAATATACTTCATTATAGAAACTGAATAAGAAGAGGTGGCTACTTTGGAGATAAAGGGAACAGCTACAAAGGGGGCTCAGGTGAAGAGGGATCAGAGATTTTGATCAATAGTGAGAAAATTTCATCAGTAATAAGTATATTATACATTATATAAAGTGGGGATAAATCACGTGGTTCCATATTAAATTATTAAATTTAGTATGTTGTTTTTTTCATCATGAGCAAGTACTTTTGTAATTCAAGAACTAAGAGCGATCTTTAAAGATGGGAGAGTTTATTTATTAATGTAATACTTATACGGATGTACTTATTATTATTATAACTTTATTCCAATTAGATTAAACGGAGGGAGTAGTCTGTGATTGATTTTGGAGATCCTAAAATAATAAATTGATGATTTCTTTAAATAAAAAAATATATATATAGCAGTAGTAATTAAAGTTTACGAAAACTTGCATAATTTGGAAGAGATGTTATACAAATAAATATGTAAGATTATATGGAATGAATTAAATCTTAATATTATAAGTAATTATATTTTATAGTCGTACCAAATAGAAGTGTTCATATTTTTATAAATGTACTTACATTTAGTATTATTAATTTGTGTAATTAGTTCGGACGAAAGGAACTTAAAGAGTTATATTTGGAATGTAAATTTTGGAGTATTAATAATTGATATAATGCGATGATTAAAGGCATATTAAATAGATTATGAATTATTTTGAAATTATTGAATTGGATTATATTTAATTTGAGGTGAATATGTTTAGGTGATGAATAAAGTTTCGTATTTGATATTGTTGGCATTTGAGGGAAAGATTTGGTGGAGTGTGCTATAAATGGTTTGGAAGTATCAGGTACGGATTTTGTACTCTTTCAGCGACAGTCTTGTTAAATTTGATTTGTTCGTTAATTTGTTTCCTTATTTCGAATTGTGTTATGTTTTCACATAATTGTTTCATGTAAAATAAATATATTAGTTTTATTTTAGAGTTGATACACATGACTCGTATTTGTGCTCTTTGAATTAGGATATCATGTTTAGTATTTATTTTTGATAATTGTAGAGCGGTACATGTTGCTACCTTCTTTTTGAGACCTTGTGACTATAATTTGATTTGGTTCAACATGTACATATAGAACCCTTTTGTTGGTATTTTGTTGCATGTGTTGTGACATGATATTTTTGTTAGAATATACTGTAGGGTATACCTGATCTATAACCACTTGTGGGGGTACCACAGGCATGTCGTCTTGGCACGAGAGACATGACACTTTCCGTGGCGGTGTGATTAGTCCAAGGCGTCTCCGTTTTGGGCTCCGAAGGAAGTGGGTCATTTGGTGTTTCGTTGTAGAAGGCGTATGGGTTAACCCTAGTTTTCTGTTCTGCGGATTGGTGATGTTGTGCCAAACACACCTATCCGATTTGCATACATTTGGATTCGCGGTCCAATGTGTGATTTGCATGTGTGGCATCATTTGACTTGTCTGTGTGGTATTATTTTGATTTGCCTGTGTGACAAGGTATATTTCTGAGCTAATTCGGTATGAAATAACTCCAGCCATTTGTTTCAGCCTATTATTTTATTAGATTAGTTTTGTTAGTTTCTGTTCAGTTAAAGTCATTGAGTTAGTTACTTCAGTTCGTTATTTCTTTATTCTTTTATTAATTTCGTCAATTATGTTGATTCAGATATATTCCATTCAGATCTTTGGATATTATATTTTCGTTCGCATTTGTACTTGAGGCTTTGTTCAGTATTTTGTCTCAGTTGTTTTCGTATATCAGTGGTATATCTTTTGTATATCTGTATCCGTACTAGGCAATTGGCTCATGCTGTTTTTTTCTTCCGGCAGGTTTGCAGGGGTGATTCAGGGCTAATGTGGTGAGAGTTTTGTCTTTGACCATTTAGGTTGATTCGAATTTTAAGTTTCGATTATTTTGACTCTATTTGGAGAATTGTATTTAGTACGCTATTAATGGATCACCACTATTAATATTTTGAGGTTAGTAGTGCTATGTTTTCTTATTTTGAGGTTTGTTGTGTTTTACACGTGACCTCCCTTTCCTTTTCGGGAAGGGGTGTTACAAAGATGGTATCAAAGCGTATGTTCTTTCTTGTAGAATACCTATTTAGGTTTGACCTGTGAGTTGTGGGTAAACCATTGGGTAGACGTAGGAGTTTGATTCGATTTTGTTAATTGTTTGGTTGGTCTCTATTTTGACTAACTGTCAATTTCTTTTCTATTTGTAGTTGATTTGAGGAAAGTGAAATAATTTATTGAGGTGATTGAGTAATGATATTAGTTAAGAATTGTGATTTAATCATTGAGGTGAATAAAACTATACTTTGTGCATATAAGAAACGATCTTATATGAGATGCGATTATGATATGAGTACTTATATCAGCGAATATTTTATATTGGAGAATTATTTGTTAGAGTTATTTCAAGTATCAATTATTATGAGATCTTAGAATTTAGAATTTGATTTGATTTGGGTTATTCTTTAAATTTTGTTAAGTTTGTGGTTAATTTGAAGTATGTGTATCGATGGGATAATATGATAAAGTAAAAGCTATTAAATACAGAGGAGAATCTCTTGTAATTTTGAGGAGTTGTAGAGGTTCGAAGTAATAAGATTAATCTTTTGGAGTAAATCAACTTTTCAGTTATTCTAGTAGGATATTGAAATTATTTTATATGAAATTTCTTTGTGATAGTAAGATGAGATTTTGAAATTTGTTGCGTTAAGGTTTGCACTAAGAGAATGATTGATTTATTGAATGATTAGATATATAATAAGTGATGAATCCAATATATTTTAAGAGATTTTGAAAGTTATAGTTTGCTCATTCAGATAGTAGGATATATGATTTGAAGTTGGTATGGTGATGAAGAGATCTTAGTAGTAGTATATTTTTGGTGTAATATTAGTTGAGAACTAATTTGTTTTGACGTTATAATATTTTGAAGCTCTTGAGGACTTGGGGAGAGTTGATAATATAGTTTGCATAGTTATTTTGTTTATCTGATGTCTTTAGAGTTTTGTATGAATTTATGTAAAAAAAAATAAAAACAATTAGTTAGATCTTTGTCATGTGTAGAATATAAACGTTTTACGAATTAAAAATATTTTTAAATATTTTGGGTATTCGAATCGTATTTAGATGAAGAGAAAATTTGGTGATTTTGAATTATTTTCTGAAGAGTACGTTTACAAGAATGAAACTCAAAGATATTAGCGACGGCCCGCACCAATGGTGGAGCATGTGATCTAATTTGATGCAATGTGAAGAACCTTACCAAGGCTTGACACGGTAGCTGACGAATCTTTTACAAGTACAAGAATAATTACGTGGACTGATGACTTGTCTGCGTTGATCGTTACAAATGGCGGCGCTACGTCGTGACTAAATTATTTTTTTTATCTTATTTGAATTCCAAGGACGAAATTATTTTTAAGGGGTGAAAAATGTAATAACCTATTTTTTTATAATTAAATATTAATTGATTTTATCTTATACAATTGTATTTAAATTAGAAAAAGTAAATGATTTTGTTTCTCTCTTTTCTTCTTTGTTTTGTTTGGAAAATTAAATTCTTTTAGTAGATAATGAAATAACTAATTAAATTAAAATTGAGGAAGATAATTCCTTTTATTAAATTCTTTTAGTAAAATCATTCGAAGCAGGAAGCTACTTAGGAAATAGAGGAGTCTATTCGAGCGGAGTATGCGTATCTTTTTGATAATTAGGTACTTTCCATTCTTTTGATTCCGGAGAAGGAATCTTTTTTTAGGAGGAGGTAATTTAATACCCGAAAAAAAAAAGAAGTATTTATGTTTGTGTTTTAAATATATTGTATGAATTTTTTTTTTGTCTTTAAATTGGGTCAAAGTAGTCATTTAAATTATGTGGACTAATAAATATTAATAAGTGATAGATAATATTATATGGTTAAAATTTGGGCCTTAATATTAATTTAACCCAAATAGAAGTTTATTAGGGCAACTTAATTAATAAATAGCTAAACCTAATATTATTTCATTATAGAAACTGAATAAGAAGAGGTGGCTACTTTGGAGATAAAGGGAACAGCTACAAAGGGGGCTCAGGTGAAGAAAGATTAGAGATTTTGATCACTAGTGAGAAAATTTCATCAGTAATAAGTAAGTATATTATACATTATATAAAGTGGGGATAAATCACGTGGTTCCATATTAAATTATTAAATTATTAAATTTAGTATGTTGTTTTTTTTCATCATGAGCAAGTACTTTTGTAATTCAAGAACTAAGAGCAATCTTTAAAGATGGGAGAGTTTATTTATTAATGTAATACTTATACGGATGTACTTATTATTATTATCATTTTATTCCAATCAGATTGAACAGAGGGAGTAGTCTGTGATTGATTTTGAAGATCCTAAAATAATAAATTGATGATTTCTTTAAATAAAAAAATATATATAGCAGTAGTAATTAAAGTTTACGAAAACTTGCATAATTTGCAAGAGATGTTATACAAAAAAATATGTAAGATTATATGGAATGAATTAAATCTTAATATTATAAGTAATTATATTTTATAGTCGTACCAAATAGAAGTGTTCATATTTTTATAAATGTACTTACATTTAGTATTATTAATTTGTGTAATTAGTTCGGATAAAAGGAACTTAAATAGTTATATTTGGAATGTAAATTTTGGAGTATTAATAATTGATATAAGGCGATGATTAAAGGCATATTAAATAGATTATGAATTATTTTGGAATTATTGAATTGGATTATATTTAATTTGAGGTAAATATGTTTAGGTGATGAATAACGTTTCGTATTTGATATCATTGGCATTTGAGGGAAAGATTTGGTGGAGTGTGTTATAAATGGTTTGGAAGTATCAGGTACGGATTTCGTACTCTTTCAGCGACAGTCTTGTTAAATTTGATTTGTTCGTTAATTTGTTTCCTTATTTCGAATTGTGTTATGATTTCACATAATTGTTTCATGTGAAATAAATATATTAGTTTCATTTTGGAGTTGATACACATGACTCGTATTTGTATTCTTTGAATTAGGATATCATGTTTAGTATTTATTTTTGATAATTGTAGAGCGGTACATGTTGCTACCTTCTTTTTGAGACCTTGTGACTATAATTTGATTTGGTTCAACATGTAAATATAGAACCCTTTTGTTGGTATTTTTCGCATATGTTGTGACATGATATTTTTGTTAGAATATACTGTAGGGTATACCTGAGCTATAACCACCTGTGGGGGTACCACAGGCATGTCGTCTTGGCACGAGAGACATGACACTTTTTGTGACGGTGTGATTAGTCCACGTCGTCTCTGTTTTGGGCTCCGGAGGAAGTAGGTCATTTGGTGTTTCGTTGTGGGAGGCGTACGGGTTAACCCTAGTTCTCTGTTCTGCGGATTGGTGATGTGCTAAACACACCTATCCAATTTGCATACATTTAGATTCGCGGTCCAATGTGTGATTTGCCTTTGTGGCATTATTTTGGTTGCCTGTGTGGCATATTTTGACTTGTCTGTGTGGCATTATTTTGATTTGCCTGTGTGACAAGGTATATTTCTGAGCTCATTCGGTATGAAATAACTCCAGCTATTTATTTCAGCCTATTATTTTATGAGATTAGTTTTGTTAGTTTCTGTTCAGTTAAATTCATTGAGTTAGTTACTTCAGTTCATTATTTCTTTATTCTTTTATTGATTTTGTTAATTATGTTGATTCAGATATATTCCATTCAGATCTTTGGATATTATATTTTCGTTCGCATTTGTACTTGAGGCTTTGTTTAGTATTTTGACTCGGTTGTTTTCGTATATCAGTGGTATATCTTTTTTATATCTGTATCCGTTCTGAACAATTGACTCAAGCTATGTTTTTCTTCTGGCAGGTTTGCAGGGGTGATTCAGGGCTAATGTGGTGAGAGTTTTGCGTTTGGCCATTTAGGTTGATTCGAATTTTATGTTTTGATTATTTTGACTCTATTTGGAGAATTGTATTTAAAACTCTATTAATGGATCACCACTATTAATATTTTGAGGTTAGTAGTGTTATGTTTTCTTATTTTGAGTTTTGCTGTGTTTTGCATGTGACCTCCCTTTCCTTTTCGGGAAGGGGTGTTACAGAGATGATATCAAAGCGTAGGTTCTTTCTTGTAGAATACCTATTTAGGTTTGACCTGTAAGTTGTGAGTAAACCATTGGGTAGACGTAGGAGTTTGATTCGATTTTGTTAATTGTTTGGTTGGTCTCTATTTTGACTAACTGTCAATTTCTTTTCTATGTGTAGTTGATTTGAGAAAAATGGAATAATTTATTAAGGTGATTGAGTAATGATATTAGTTAAGAATTGTGATTTAATCATTGAGGTGAATAAAACTATACTTTGTGCATATAAGAAACGATCTTGTATGAGATGTGATTATGATATGAGTACTTATATCAGCGAATATTTTATATTGGAGAATTATTTGTTAGAGTTATTTCAAGTATCAATTATTATGAGATCTTAGAATTTAGAATTTAATTTGATTTGGGTTATTCTTTAAATTTTGTTAAGTTTATGGTTAATTTGAGGTATGTGTACCGGTGGGATAATATGATAAAGTAAAAGCTATTAAATACAGAGGAGGATCTATTGTAATTTTGAGGAGTTGTAGATGTTCGAGGTAATAAGATTAATCTTTTGGAGTAAATCAACTTTTCGATTATTCTAGTAAGATATTGAAATTATTTTATATGAAATTTCTTTGTGATAGTAAGATGAGATTTTGAAATTTGTTGTGTTAAAGTTTGCACTAAGAGAATGATTGATTTATTGAATGATTAGATATATAATAAGTGATGAATCCAATATATTTTAAGAGATTTTGAAAGTTATAGTTTCCTCATTCAGATAGTAGGATATATGATTTGAAGTTAGTATGGTGATGAAGAGATCTTAGTAGTAGTATATTTTTGGTGTAATATTAGTTGAGAACTAATTTGTTTTGACGTTATAATATTTTGAAGCTCAAGGACTTGGGGAGAGATGATAATATAGTTTGCATAGTTATTTTGTTTATCTGATGTCTTTAGAGTTTTGTATGAATTTATGTAAAATAAAATAAAAATAATTAGTTAGATCTTTGTCATGTGTAGAATATAAACGTTTTACGAATTAAAAATATTTTTAAATATTTTGGGTATTCGAATCGTATTTAGATGAAGAGAAATTTTGGTGATTTTGAATTATTTTTCGAAGAGTACGTTTACAAGAATGAAACTCAAAGATATTAGCGACGGCCCGCACCAATGGTGGAGCATGTGATCTAATTTGATGCAATGTGAAGAACCTTACCAAGGCTTGACACGGTAGCTGACGAATCTTTTACAAGTACAAGAATAATTACGTGGACCGATGACTTGTCTGCGTTGATCGTTACAAATGGCGGCGCTACGTCGTGACTAAATTATTTTTTTTATCTTATTTGAATTCCGAGGACGGAATTATTTTTAAGGGGTGAAAATGTAATAACCTATTTTTTTATAATTCAATATTAATTGATTTTATCTTATACAATTGTATTTAAATTAGAAAAAGTAATGATTTTGTTTCTCTCTTTTCTTCCTTGTTTTGTTTGAAAAATTAAATTCTTTTAGTAGATAATGAAATAACTGATTAAATTAAAATTGAGGAAGATAATTCCTTTTATTAAAGTCTTTTAGTAAACTCATTCGAAGCGGGAAGCTACTTAGGAAATAGAGGAGTCTATTCGAGCGGAGTATCCGTATCTTTTTGATAATTAGGTACTTTCCATTCTTTAGATTCCGGAGACGGAATCCTTTTTTAGGAGGAGGTAGTTTAATACCCGAAAAAAAAAAAGAAGTATTTATGTTTGTGTTTTAAATATATTGTTTGAATTTTTTGTCTTTAAATTTGGTCAAAGTAGTCATTTAAATTATGTGGACTAATAAATATTAATAAGTGATAGATAATATTATATGGTTAAAATTTGGGTCTTAATATTAATTTAACCCAAATAGAAGTTTATTAGGGCAACTTAATTAATAAATAACTAAACCTAATATTACTTCATTATAGAAACTGAATAAGAAGAGGTGGCTACTTTGGAGATAAAGGGAACAGCTACAAAGGGGGCTCAGGTGAAGAAAGATTAGAGATTTTGATCACTAGTGGAAAATTTTCATCAGTAATAAGTATATTATACATTATATAAAGTGGGGATAAATCACGTGGTTCCATATTAAATTATTAAATTTAGTATGTTATTTTTTTTTCATCATGAACAAGTACTTTTGAAATTCAAGAACTAAGAGCAATCTTTAAAGATGGGAGAGTTTATTTATTAATGTAATACTTATACGGATGTACTTATTATTATTATCACTTTATTCCAATCAGATTGAACGGAGGGAGTAGTCTGTGATTGATTTTGGAAATCCTAAAATAATAAATTGATGATTTCTTTAAATTAAAAAAATATATAGCTGTAGTAATTAAAGTTTACGAAAACTTGCATAATTTGCAAGACATGTTATACAAATAAATATGTAAGATTATATGAAATTAAATCTTAATATTATAAGTAATTATATTTTATAGTCGTACCAAATAGAAGTGTTCATATTTTTATAAATGTACTTACATTTAGTATTATTAATTTGTGTAATTAGTTCGGACGAAAGGAACTTAAAGAGTTATATTTGGAATGTAAATTTTGGAGTATTAATAATTGATATAAGGCGATGATTAAAGACATATTAAATAGATTATGAATTATTTTGGAATTATTGAATTGGATTATATTTAATTTGAGGTAAATATATTTAGGTGATGAATAACATTTCGTATTTGATATCGTTGGCATTTGATGGTAAGATTTGGTGGAGTGTGCTATAAATAGTTTGGAAGTACCAGGTACGGATTTCGTACTCTTTCAGCGACAGTCTTGTTAAATTTGATTTGTTCGTTAATTTGTTTCCTTATTTCGAATTGTGTTATGATTTCACATAATTGTTTCATGTGAAATAAATATATTAGTTTCATTTTGGAGTTGATACACATGACTCATATTTGTACTCTTTAAATTAGAATATCATGTTTAGTATTTTTTTTTGATAATTGTAGAGCGGTACATGTTGCTACCTTCTTTTTGAGACCTTGCGACTATAATTTGATTTGGTTCAATATGTACATATATAACCCTTTTGTTGGTATTTTGTCGCATTTGTTGTGACATGATATTTTTGTTAGAATATATTGTAGGGTATATACCTGAGCTATAACCACATGTGTGGGTACCACAGGCATGTCGTCTTGGCACGAGAGACATGACACTTTTCGTGACGGTGTGATTAGTCCTCGGCGTCTCCGTCTTGGGCTCCGGAGGAAGCGGGTCATTTGGTATTTTATTGTGGGAGGCGTATTGGTTAACCCTAGTTCTCTGTTCTACGGATTGGTGATGTTGTGTCAAACACACCTATCCGATTTGCATACATTTGGATCAGCGGTCCAATGTGTGATTTGCCTGTGTGGCATTATTTTGATTGCCTGTGTGGCATCATTTGACTTGTCTGTGTGGCATTATTTTGATTTGCCTATGTGACAAGGTATATTTCTGAGTTCATTCGGTATGAAATAACTCCAGCTATTTGTTTCAGCCTATTATTTTATTAGATTAGTTTTGTTAGTTTCTGTTCAGTTAAATTCATTGAGTTAGTTACTTCAGTTCGTTATTTCTTTATTCTTTTATTGATTTTGTCAATTATGTTGATTCAGATATATTCCATTCAGATCTTTGGATATTATATTTTCGTTCGCATTTGTACTTGAGGCTTTGTTTAGTATTTTGACTCAGTTGTTTTTGTATATCAGTGGTATATTTTTTTTATATTTGTATCCGTACTGGGCAATTCGCTCATGCTGTGTTTTTCTTCCGACAGGTTTGCAGGGGTGATTCAAGGCTAATGTGGTGAGAGTTTTGCCTTTAACCATTTAGGTTGATTCGAATTTTAAGTTTTGATTATTTTGACTCTATTTGGAGAATTGTATTTAGTACGCTATTAATGGATCACCACTATTAATATTTTGAGGTTAGTAGTGCTATATTTTCTTATTTTGAGGTTTGTTGTGTTTTGCACGTAACCTCCCTTTCCTTTTCGGGAAGGGGTGTTACAAAGATGGTATCAAAGCGTAGGTTCTTTCTTGTAGAATACCTATTTAGATTTGACCTGTGAGTTGTGGATAAACCATTGGGTAGACGTAGGAGTTTGATTCGATTTTGTTAATTGTTTGGTTGGTCTCTATTTTGACTAACTGTCAATTTCTTTTCTATTTGTAGTTGATTTTAGGAAAATTGAATAATTTATTGAGGTGATTGAGTAATGATATTAGTTAAGAATTGTGATTTAATCATTGAGGTGAATAAAACTATACTTTATGCATATAAGAAACGATCTTGTATGAGATGCGATTATGATATGAGTACTTATATCAGCAAATATTTTATATTGGAGAATTATTTGTTAGAGTTATTTCAGGTATCAATTATTATGAGATCTTAGAATTTAGAATTTGATTTGATTTGGGTTATTCTTTAAATTTTGTTAAGTTTGTGGTTAATTTGAGGTATGTGTATCGGTGGGATAATATGATAAAGTAAAAGCTATTAAATATAGAGGAGGATCTCTTGTAATTTTGAGGAGTTGTAGAGATTCGAGGTAATAAGATTAATCTTTTGGAGTAAATCAACTTTTCGGTGATTCTAGTAGGATATTGAAATTATTTTATATGAAATTTCTTTGTGATAGTAAGATGAGATTTTGAAATTTGTTGTGTTAAGGTTTGCACTAAGAGAATGATTGATTTATTGGATGATTAGATATATAATAAGTGATGAATCAAATATATTTTAAGAGATTTTGAAAGTTATAGTTTGTTCATTCAGATAGTAGGATATATGATTTGAAGTTGGTATGGTGATGAAGAGATCTTAGTAGTAGTATATTTTTGGTGTAATATTAGTTGAGAACTAATTTGATTTGAGGGTATAATATTTTGAAGCTCTTGAGGACTTGGGGAGAGTTGGTAATATAGTTTGCATAGTTATTTTGTTTATCTGATGTCTTTAGAGTTTTGTATGAATTTATGTAAAAAAATAAAAACAATTGGTTAGATCTTTGTCATGTGTGGAATATAAACGTTTTACGAATTAAAAATAATTTTAAATATTTTATGTATTCGAATCGTATTTAGATGAAGAGAAATTTTTATGATTTTGAATTATTTTCCGAAGAGTACGTTTACAAGAATGAAACTCAAAGATATTAGCGACGGCCCGCACCAATGGTGGATCATGTGATCTAATTTGATGCAATGTGAAGAAACTTACCAAGGCTTGACACGGTAGCTGACGAATCTTTTACAAGTACATGAATAATTAAGTGGACCGATAGCTTGTCTGCGTTGATCGTTACAAATGGCGGCGCTACGTCGTGACTAAATTATTTTTTTATCTTACGGAATTATTTTTAAGTGGTGAAAAATATAATAACCTATTATTTTATAATTAAATATTAATTGATTTTATCTTATACAATTGTATTTAAATTAGAAAAAATAAATGATTTTGTTTCTCTCTTTTCTTCCTTGTTTTGTTTGAAAAATTAAATTCTTTTAGTAGATAATGAAATAACTGATTAAATTAAAATTGAGGAAGATAATTCCTTTTGTTAAAGTCTTTTGGTAAAATCATTCGAAGCGGGAAGCTACTTGGAAAATAGAGGAGTCTATTCGAGTGGAGTATCCGCATCTTTTTGATAATTAGGTACTTTCCATTCTTTTGATTCCGGAGACGGAATCTTTTTTTAGGAGGTAATTTAATACCCGAAAAAAAAGAAGTATTTATGTTTGTGTTTTAAATATATTGTTTGAATTTTTTTTGTCTTTAAATTGGGTCAAAGTAGTCATTTAAATTATGTGGACTAATAAATATTAATAAGTGATAGATAATATTATATGGTTAAAATTTGGGCCTTAATATTAATTTAACCCAAATAGAAGTTTATTAGGGCAACTTAATTAATAAATAGCTAAACCTAATATTACTTCATTATAGAAACTGAATAAGAAGAGGTGGCTACTTTGGAGATAAAGGGAACAGCTACAAAGGGGGCTCAGGTGAAGAAAGATTAGAGATTTTGATCACTAGTGGAGAAATTTCATCAGTAATAAGTAAGTATATTATACATTATATAAAGTGGAGATAAATCACGTGGTTCCATATTAAATTATTAAATTTAGTATGTTATTTTTTTTCATCATGAGCAAGTACTTTTGTAATTCAAGAACTAAGAGCAACCTTTAAAGATGGGAGAGTTTATTTATTAATGTAATACTTAAACGGATGTACTTATTATTATTATCACTTTATTCCAATTAGATTGAACGGAGGGAGTAGTCTGTGATTGATTTTGGAGATCCTAAAATAATAAATTGATGATTTCTTTAAATAAAAAAATATATATAGCAGTAGTAATTAAAGTTTACGAAAACTTGCATAATTTGCAAGAGATGCTATACAAATAAATATGTAAGATTATATGGAATGAATTAAATCTTAATATTATAAGTAATTATATTTTATAGTCGTACCAAATAGAAGTGTTCATATTTTTATAAATGTACTTACATTTAGTATTATTAATTTGTGTAATTAATTCGGACGAAATGAACTTAAAGAATTATATTTGGAATGTAAATTTTGGAGTATTAATAATTGATATAAGGCGATGATTAAAGACATATTAAATAGATTATGAATTATTTTGGAATTATTGAATTGGATTATATTTAATTTGAGGTGAATATGTTTAGGTGATGAATAACGTTTCGTATTTAATATCGTTGGCATTTGAGGGAAAGATTTGGTGGAGTGTGCTATAAATGGTTTGTAAGTATCAGGTACGGATTTCGTATTCTTTCAGAGACAGTCTTGTTAAATTTGATTTGTTCGTTAATTTATTTCCTTATTTCGAATTGTGTTATGATTTCACATAATTGTTTCATGTGAAATAAATATATTAGTTTCATTTTGGAGTTGATACACATGACTCGTATTTGTACTCTTTGAATTAGGATATAATGTTTAGTATATATTTTTTATAATTGTAGAGCGGTACATGTTGCTACCTTCTTTTTGAGACCTTGTGACTATAATTTGATTTGGTTCAACATGTACATATATAACCCTTTTGTTGGTATTTTGTCGCATGTGTTGTGATATGATATTTTTGTTAGAATATACTGTAGAGTATACCTGAGCTATAACCACCTGTGGGGGTACCACATGCATGTCGTCTTGTGGCACGAGAGACATGACACTTTTCGTGGCGGTGTGATTAGTCCACGGCGTCTCCGTTTTGGGCTCCGGAGGAAGTGGGTCATTTGGTGTTTCGTTGTGGGAGGCGTATGGGTTAACCCTAGTTCTCTGTTCTACGGATTGGTGATGTTGTGCCAAACACACCTATCCGATTTGCATACATTTGGATTCGCGGTCCAATGTGTGATTTGCCTGTGTGGCATTATTTTGGTTGCCTGTGTGGCATCATTTGACTTGTCTGTGTGGCATTATTTTGATTTGCCTGTGTGACAAGGTATATTTCTGAGCTCATTCGGTATGAAATAACTCCAGCTATTTGTTTCAGCCTATTATTTTATTGGATTAGTTTTGTTAGTTTATGTTCAGTTAAAGTCATTGAGTTAGTTACTTCAGTTCGTTATTTCTTTATTCTTTTATTGATTTCATCAATTATGTTGATTCAGATATATTCCATTCAGATCTTTGGATATTATATTTTCGTTTGCATTTGTACTCGAGGCTTTGTTCAGTATTTGTCTCAGTTGTTTTCGTATATCAGTGGTATATCTTTTGTATATCTGTATCCGTACTAGGCAATTGGCTCATGCTGTGTTTTTCTTCCGGCAGGTTTGCTTGGGTGATTCAGGGCTAATGTGGTGAGAGTTTTGCCTTTGACCATTTAGGTTGATTCGAATTTTAAGTTTTGATTATTTTGACTCTATTTGGAGAATTGTATTTAGTACGCTATTAATGGATCACCACTATTAATATTTTGAGGTTAGTAGTGTTATGTTTTCTTATTTTGAGGTTTGCTGTGTTTTGCACGTAACCTCCCTTTCCTTTTCGGGAAGGGGTGTTACACTGGCGGTGCCGGAGGGTGCTGTTGATCATCTTCTCAGATGGATCACCATCCCTATACTATTCCTTCCCAAAATTTTTATCCAGGATAATACCTTTCACCCCCAAAATTAGGTTTATATCGAACAAGTGGCCACCAACTTCAAAAATTTCATTAATTTTTTTAAAAAAATTGTTTAAAAACAAATCAAACTGCGTCTGACGCAAAGGATCACTCGATTGGCCTTGAACTATCAGTAAACTCGATCTAAATAGCCGACCTCTTTGTTAACTGATTAATCAAAGATTCATTCTTTTGATAGTCCGCTTAAGCACATGCCCTTCTTACCTTTTGTAAACACATACCCACAGATATAGTGATTCCCTTAGCCTACACTGCTCCCACGCTGGAGACTTACAACGACATTACGGGACGCATGGCGTTCTTAGGTGTTTTACAGTAAGTTAGACGACTCAAGTTGGAGCAAAAGAAATAAAAGTTAGAAGAAACATTTAAAAACAAGACCTAAATGTTTTTAACCGAACCAAGAACCAACTGTGTGGCTCAGATACCATTTGATAGCGGATAGGTTTATATCAAAAAACTTAAACATAAATATAAGAAAGATGCAGAAGATGACCGGTGAATCGGTAAGGTATATATATATATACGGAGAGGATCTAGAGCGGACCAAATAAGCGGACCAATGAACGGACCAAGTCAAAAACACGCGGGTTTCAGGGTTCGGGTCGGACCAACCCGCGGGTTGGCCCTGAAACCCGCGTGTTTTTGCCTTGATCCGTTCATTGGTCCGCTTATTTGGTCCACTTTAGATCCTCCCTGTATATATCCATAAAAGAAAAAGGAAGAAGAACTGAGTGGCGCATATAATACACAATTTAATTACTAAAACATAATACAGTTTACTGATAATTAAAAATATTTACAAATAAACAGAAAATAAATGTGACTTACAATTTACTTAAAACATTTGAGAAGTAGATGAAGAGATTCGTTAAAGAGTCTAAAGATTCGTTAGAGAGAGAACTCTGAGTATTTTTAAGTCTGCCTAACTAAATGAGTTCGAATTTCTTTTATAGAATAAGAAAAGAACTATTACAAAAGTGAATGATTACAGACAACTTTAACTATTGATGAACAGTAGTGAATAATGATGACTTTTTACTATGAAACTAAACTTTCGGCTACTTTTTGACAAATTGGTCGAATCTTTTGACTAAGTGGCTGCTTTCGGTGAAAAACAGGAGCATGTGACTGAGTGGGAATGAGCGCTGACACTTCACGGGCTAGAAGCATCTTTTGATCAAGCAAAAGGGTCCTGAGCATCTTGAAGGTTGATGGAGCCATATGGGTCTTCATCATCCTCATCTTTACTGACAATGATATTTTTGGAAAAAGAAGAACATTTTGAGGCTACTAATTCTTCATGTAACTTTGAAACTCTATCCTGGATGGCTTGGGCAATGAGTTTCAAATCTTTACTCGAACAATTTTTGATATTGTAAATATCAATGAAGTCTGTTGAACCTATTGGACTAATTTTTGACTCTTTTGATTTACTAGAAGATCCTTTAGTAGGGATTGATTTAATTGAAACAATAGGAAGAGGGACAAAAGGAAATTCTTTCTGAACTTGACCAATAATCCTATTGACATCAAACTTATCCCACCATTTAACAAAGAAAAGGTGGCTAACCATGGTGACTGGCAAAACTTTGGTGGTCGTAACATGACTGGAAGCAGGAGATTGAAAACTTGTTTCTATGATTGGGGTGAGAAGATTGAACTGCCATTTTAAAATCCAAGGAGTTTTGTATTTATTGACATATTGTAGCAGTACAAGGATACCTTCATACCTTTGCTGATACTTGCTATGATTACAAAAATGACTGGCTTGGGCTTTTAATGGATCGGGAAGTAGGTCGAAAGAAGAACCAAATCGCGACCACCATAAAAGAAACCAAAGAGGAAATTGGCTTTTAAATTTTTGGTCAAATTGAATGAATCACAAATGACTATGAGACTGGTTTTGGTAAAGAAAGATCTTATTCTAGGCTTCTATGTAATCGAAATAACAAAATGAGTTATTTTGATCAGAAAGCTGATGAAGATCAGGGGGATGATTTCCCCAGTCAGTTATTTGAATGATTTGTTTAATGTATAATGAATGATAAAGGATTTTAGATTCATCATCCCTAGCATAAATAGGTTTAATGAAAATTGAAAGGATGATGAAATTTTGGAAAGAAAAATTCGTTAATGATTTACCTTCATTATTTGTTCATAAGGTTCGTGAAGAATTAAGTAAAAACTTAGGTTATATTGATTATGACAATTTAACCTATGATGATATTATCAGTCACATTCAAAAAATTGGATTAAAAATATGCATTGATTTTAAACTCGCTAAACAAGCCAGTAAAGATAAAAATAAAGCCAAATATGAGTTAAGGACTTTTTGTGAACAATATGTTTACCCCCTATCGTTCCCTCTAGAAGAAAGCATAGGCATGTTGATTCCCACAAAAGTCACAAACATCATAAAAGAAGACGTAGTCAAAACAAAAATAAAAACCAAGATAGTTATTATACTAAACCTAAACCTTCAGGTAAAAAATCCAATAAAAATCTAAAAAATATGATATGAGAATTGTTTGCCACAATTGTGGGCAGAAAGGGAACTATAAAAATGAGTGCAAAATAAAACAAAACTTATCTCAGTTAAATATTTCAAGTGAAGATATTAAACAACTGTTAGAATTAATGAGGATTAAGAAGAACATCAGTAATGATGAGGGTTCTGATATTCTTTATTCCTCTAGTAGCCGTATTAGTAACAATGAAACAGATAGAAATAATGAAGAAGTTACTATTTGTGCAGATAATTGCAATGAGAATTGTTAAAATAAAAGATTAAATATGATTACCAAAGAATAAGAAGAAAGTTCTTTGTTAATTGATTTAATTAATAAAATCTCAGAACCTGAATTAAAAATCTAGTACACAAGGCAATTAAAAGATTTATTAACTAAAGATAATAAGGTTAAAAACAAGATATCACTAAAGAAGAGCCAGATTTTCTTATTCAAGGTCTTTCTCTCAAAAGAATTAAAGATATCACTATTCAAAAGTGGTATATTTCTATTAATTTGGTAATTGATAAGACTTTCTCAATACAACTTCCTGCCTTAGTCGATACTGGTGCAGAACTGAATTGTATTCAGGAAGGTTTAATCCCTACCAAGTATTATAAAAAGACTAGTGAAAAATTGAATTCTGCTAATGGTAGTCAAACGGAGATAAAATATAAACCGCCTAAAGTTCATATTTGTCAAGATGAGTGTGTTTTAAAACATCGTTTGTTTTAATCCATAATCTTACAGATAAGATCATCTTAGGACTACCATTTATATATTAATTATATCCCTTCACTACCACTAATGAAGGACTAAGCTATAAACACTTGGGTAAAAAGATAACATTCAAATTCCTTATTAAACCTAAAGAAAGAGATTTAAGATTTATCCAAAATGAATCTATTTCTAATTCTTTGAATTTGTTAAACTATAAATCCACCCATTTAAACTTCTTAAAGGAAGAGATTAAATATAAGCATGTTGAAGAACAGTTTAAAAATTAAAAGGTTCAAGAAAAAATTTAAGATTTAAAAAACTATTTAAATAAAAATCTCTATTCAGATTCTCCTAATGCTTTTTGGCATCGGAAGAAACATGTTTTAAGGCTTCCTTACGCTAAGGAATTCAGAGAACATCAGATTCCTACTAAGGCTAGACCCATACAGATGAATCATGAACAAATGGAGTTATGAACAAAAGAGATTAACGATCTCCTTAATAAGAGATTAATTAGACATAGTAAATTCCCCTTGGTCATGTCCTGCCTTTTATGTCAATAATGAAGCAGAAAAAGAAAAATGAGTCCCTCATCAAGTCATTAATTACAAGCCATTAAACAAAGTGTTAGAATGGATTAGGTATCCTTTACCCAATAAGAAAGACCTCCTTAATAGGTTAAGCAATGCCACCATTTTCAGTAAATTTGACCTTAAATCTAGTTTCTGGTAAGTTACCATTCACCCCGAGGATAGGTACAAAACAGCTTTCACCACCCCATTTGGCCATTATGAATGGAATGTTCAGCCATTTGGTTTGCAAAATGCGCTTAGTGAATTTTAGAACATTCTCAATGACATTCTGAATCCCTTCAGTCATTTTACCATCGTTTATATTGATGATATCCTAATTTTCTCTAAATCCATTGAAGAACATGTTAAACATTTGAATTCATTCATCAAAACAGTTAAAAACCAATGGACTTATTTTGTCCCCTTCTAAATGTAGTCTGTTTCAGACTAAAAGTTCGGTTTCTTGGTCTCAATATTTATCAAGGACTTATTCATCCTATTGATAGAG
Source organism: Panax japonicus (assembly GCA_020205505.1). Taxonomy (NCBI): domain Eukaryota; kingdom Viridiplantae; phylum Streptophyta; class Magnoliopsida; order Apiales; family Araliaceae; genus Panax; species Panax japonicus. The sequence goes on from CM035110.1 coordinate 58,047,967, forward strand.
CTATTCAATTTGCTGACAGATTTTCTGATAAGATTACCAATAAAACCCAAATTCAGATATTCTTAGGCTTGCTTAATTATATTGGCAAGTTCTATGAAAATCTTAGGAAGATTTGCAAACCTCTCTTTCAGTGTTTGCAAGATAAACCTCCCCTTTGGACAGACATTCACACTTCTGTCGTCTAAAGAGTTAAAAAATATGTTAAGGCTTTGCCTTGCCTTGGCATTTTTAATGATTCAGCTTTCAAAATTGTTGAAACTGACGCCTCAGGAATTGAATTCGGACGTGCCCTCAAACAAAAATTAACTCCTAATTCTTCTGAGAAAATTGTCCGATATCATTCCGGTGCATGGAATCCTACACAATTAAATTACAGTACTATTAAAAAAGAAATTTTTTCTTTAGTATTATGTATTAATAAATTTCAAAGTGACTTGATAAACCAAAAGTTTTTAATCAGAATTGATTGCAAATTTGCAAAATATATTTTAGAGAAAGATGTTGAAAATGTCGCCTCTAAGCAATCTTTTGCTAGATGGCAAGCCCTATTAAGCATTTTTGAGATTGAATATATCAAAGGTAGTAACAATTCAATTCCTGATTTTCTTACTCGAGAATATATCAAAGGTATTAAAAATGAGGGTGCGAGGAGGTTCATCCTCTCGTGGTCCGGGCCACCCTTCAAGCCCAAGTAATCAACTCAAAGGAACTTTGGCTCCTCACCCAGTAAACCCGGTCTCTTCGGCCAATCCAATTAATAGATATCAGGTTCTCGAAACTGTTCCTAAGCCTTATAGTTGTCCTAGACAGTAATCCTAAGCCCTTTGACCCATTTTGTGACCCTTCAAGAGTCACACCCTCAAATCCCGTTCATTTTCATTCTCAATTCAAACTCAATTGGGAAAATAACCTGTTTCATATTGAGCCTCATATTAAACCAAGAGATGATCCAATTAAGCTTGTTTCCCAGTATTTTCCTACTGGATGACATTTTATTCCCCTTGCTCCTTATAAATCTCTTGTGTATTATAAGTATATCCTCTTTTAAACTGAGTCAATTTTCATCAAACCTATTTATGCTAGGGATGATGAATCTAAAGTCCTTTATCATTCATTATACATTAAACAAATCATTCAAATAACTGACTGGGGAAATTATCCCTCTGATCTTCGTCAGCTTTCTGATAAAAATAACTCATTTTGTTATTTCGATTACATGGAAGCCTGGAATAAGATATTCCTTTACCAAAACCAGTCTCATAGTCTTTCGTGGTTCATTAAATTTGACCACAAATTTAAAAGCCAATTTCCTCTTTGGTTTCTTTTATGGTGGTCGAGATTTGGTTCTTCTTTCGACTTACTTCCCGATCCATTAAAAGCCCAAGCCAGTCATTTTTGTAATCATAGTAAGTATCAGCAAAGGTATGAAGGTATCCTTGTACTGCTACAATTTGTCAGTAAAAACAAAATTCCTTGGATTTTAAAATGGCAGTACAATCTTCTCACCCCAGTGATAGAAATAGGTTTTCAATCTCCTGCTTCCGGACATGTTGTTACGACCACCAAAGTTTTGCCAGTCACCATGGTTACCCGCTTTTCTTTGTCAAATGGTGGGATAAGTTTGATGTCAATAGGATTATTGGTCAAGTTTAGAAAGAATTTCCTTCTGTCCCTCTTCCTATTGTTCCAATTAAATCAATCCCTACTAAAGGATCTTCTAGTAAATCAAAAGAGTCAAAAATTAGTCTAGCAGGTTCAACAGACTCCATTGATATTTCCAATATCAAAAAGTGTTCGAGTAAAGATTTGAAACTCATTGCCAAGGCCATTCAGGATAGAGTTTCAAAGTTACATGAAGAATTAGAAGCCTCAGAATGTTCTTCTGCTTCTTCCAATAATACCACTGTTAGTAAAGATAAGGATGATGAAGACCCATATGGTTCCATCAACCTTCAAGATGCTCAGGACCCTTTTTCCTGATCAAAAGATGTTGCTAGCCCGTGAAGTGCCAGCGCTTATTCCCACTCAGTCACATGCTCCTGCTTTTTCACCGAAAGCAGCCACTTAGTCAAAAGATTCGGCCTATTCGTCAAAAAGTAGCCAAAAGTTTAGTTGCACAATTCATTATTGTTCACCAATAGTTAAAATTGTCTGTAATAATTCACTTTTGTAATAGTTCTTTCCTTATTCTATAAAAGGAATTCGAACTCATTTAGTTAGGCAGACTTAAAAAGTCTCAGAGTTCTCTCTCTGACGAATCTTTAGACCCTCTTCCCTTTTCTCTCTTCTATCTTCTTTCTTCTCTCTTCTCTTCATCTACTTTTCAAATGTTCTAAGTAAATTGTAAGTCACGTTTATTTTTTGTTTATTTGTAAATATTTTTAATTATCAGTAAACTGTATTATGTTTTAATAATTAAATTGTGTATTATATGCGCCACTTTGTTCTTCTTCCTTTTTCTTTTAGCTTCAATATTAAAGTATTAACTCCATCTGGAGGACCAACCCCAACATCTTCATCAAAGATGGGGTTATCGTCGTCATCCAGTTGGACAACATGGACTATTGATAACCTAGTATCTTCTGTGAGATGTTTTTCCCACCAAGATCTAAGAATACCAGGAAATCACTAGCTATTAATTCAACAATATTGGTTGAGTCAGATTGTTGAATTTTTTAATATAGCTATTAGCTACCATGGACATGTGATTTAATTTGTTTAAAATTTCTTGTTCACTAAAACCATCAATATTCCATTCATAAATTTTATTAGAAGAAACAGAAAATTGCTTATATAGATTCTTCTCTTCGAATTGTAAATCCGAGGGGAGTAGGTCTAGAATACCAATTTCTTTAATACTAATGTTATTAACGGTTAATTTATTTAGTTGATCATTAAAATCTGGAATTGAAACAGTATCAGATTGATCTGATTGGCTAACACTCTCATCGTCAAATTCAACTTGATCAATGAGACCTATAGTAGCACTTGTTCCAGTTTCCATTTTAACTTTTTAACAAACTTATTAATAACTTGGACAAGTTCACCATTATTATTAGGTAAACCTAATTTGGCTTTATTTTCTGCTAATTTTAACTAGGGATGTTCAATTTTTGAATCGGGTCTCTTAATTATTATTTCATCAAACTTTTCTTCAATCTTATCTAGCTGTTTTCCTATGGTTGCTAGATACTGATTTGTGAAATTATTTTGTTCAATGATTTTCTTTTCATCTTTATTATCTTCTGAAATTTTGAAAGGACTGGCAACAACAGATGTGTTTTTGACTGAAAGGAGAACAATTTCGAGTAGAGGATGACTAGAATAAACTTTTGACTTATCTTCTTTAATCCACTATGTTTTAGTTATAACATTACATTTACCATGATATTTTCATACCAATCATAAAAAGTAATGTTTATCTTTTCATTTTTTAAAAATCGTTTCCATCTATTAACAACTTTACTCTCTTTCTTTATCAGTTGGATGATTAGAACGAAATAAATGTCTTTTCTCTTTATTTGCTTTGGAATTGAAATCTTCAACGAGATTATCCCAATCTAATACAAATTCCTTTTTAATGAATCTTAACTGATTATGAATAGGGATTTCAAAATTCGTTTCCTAGAGAGATGGTGGAAAGAGGGCCTCAGGTGAGGTTTTCTTACAAAAGAAAAGCTTGAGAAACTTTAATCACTTCGAGTTACTTAAATAGAAAACTGAGGAAGTAAATTACTATTAATTACTCTGAGTCTTTTTAAGTTTGCCTAACTAAATGAGTTCGAATTCCTTTTATAGAAGAAGGAAAGAACTATTACAAAAGTGAATGATTACAGACAACTTTAACTATTAATGAACAGTAATGAATAGTGCTGACTTTTTACTATGCAACTAAACTTTCAGGCTACTTTTTGACGAATAGGCCGAATCTTTTGACTAATTGGCTGCTTTCGGTGAAAAAGCAGAGCATGTGACTGAGTGGGAATAAGCGCTGGCACTTCACGGGCTAGCAACATCTTTTGATCAGGCAAAAGGGTCTTGAGCATCTTGAAGGTTGATGGAACCATATGGGTCTTCATCATCCTTATCTTTACTAACAGTGGTATTATTGGAAGCAGCAGAAGAACATTCTGAGGCTTCTAATTCTTCATGTAACTTTGAAACTCTATCCTGAATTGCCTTGGCAATGAGTTTCAAATCTTTACTCGAACACTTTTTGATATTGGAAATATCAATGGAGTCTGTTGAACCTGCTGGACTAATTTTTGACTCTTTTGATTTACTAGAAGATCCTTTAGTAGGGATTGATTTAATTGGAACAATAGGAAGAGGAACAGAAGGAAATTCTTTCTAAACTTGACCAATAATCCTATTGACATCAAACTTATCCCACCATTTGACAAAGAAAATGCGGGTAACCATGGTGACTGGAAAAACTTTCGTGGTCGTAACAATATAATCGGAAGCAGGAGATTAATAGCCTATTTCAAGGATTGGGGTGAGATGATTGTACTGCCATTTTAAAACCCAAGGAATTTTGTATTTATTGACAAATTGTAGCAGTACAAGGATACCTTCATACCTCTGCTGATACTTACTATGATTAAAAAAATGATCGGCTTGGGCTTTTAATGGATTAGGAAGTAGGTCGAAAGAAGAACCAAATCTTGACCACCATAAAAGAAACCAAAGAGGAAATTATCTTTTAAATTTGTGGTCAAATCGAATGAACCACGAATGACTATGAGACTGGTTTTGGTAAAGGAAGATCTTATTCCAGGCTTCCATGTAATCGAAATAACAAAATGAGTTATTTTAATCGGAAAGCTGACGAAGATCAGAGGGATGATTTCCCCAGTCAGTTATTTGAATGATTTGTTTAATGTATAATGAATGATAAAGGACTTTAGATTCATCATCCCTAGCATAAATAGGTTTAAAGAAAATTGACTTGGCTTGAAAGAAGATATCCTTATAATACACAAGGGATTTATAAGGAGCAATGGGAATAAAATGCCATCCAGTAGGAAAATACTGGGAAGCAAGCTTAATTAGATCATCTCTTGGTTTAATATGAGGCTCAATATGAAACAGGTTATTTTCCCAATTGAGTTTGAATTGAGAAGGAGAATGAACGGGATTTGAGGGTGTGGCTCTTGAATGGTCACAAAATGGGTCAAAGGGCTTAGGGTTACTGGCTAGAACTGAGCTATAGGGCTTAGGAACAGTTTTAAGAACCTGATATCTATTAACTGGATTGGCCGAAGAGACCAGGTTTACTGGGTGGGGAACCAGAATTCCTTTGAGTTGATTACTTGGGCCTAAAAGGCGGCCCGAATCACGAGAGGATGAACCTCCTCGCACACTCATTTTGAATGTAGGGTACCTGTATTAATGAATTCTCGAGTAAGAAAATAAAGAATTGAATTGTTACTACCTTTGATATATTCAATCTTAAAATCAAAAATACTTAATAGGGCTTGCCATCTAGCAAAAGATTGCTTAGAAGCGACATTTTCAACATCTTTCTCTAAAATATATTTTGCAGATTTGCAATCAATTCTGACTAAAAACTTTTAGTTTAGCAAGTCACTTTGAAATTTATTAATACATAATACTAAAGAATGAATTTCTTTTTTAATAGTACTGTAATTTAATTGTGTAGGATTTCATGCACCAGAATGATATCCGACAATTTGCTCAGAAGAAATAGGAGTTAATTTTTGTTTGAGGAAACCTACGAATCCAATTTCTGCGGCGTCAGTTTCAACAATTTTGAAAGCTGAATCATTAGAAATGCCAAGGCAAGGCAAAGCCTTAACATATTTTTTAACTTGTTGGACGACAGAAGTGTGAATGTCAGTCTAAGGGGGGAGGATTATCTTGCAAATGCTTAAGTGTTTACAGCTTAGTCCTTCATTAGTGGTAGTGAAGGGATATAATAAATATATAAATGTTAATCCTAAGATGATCTTATCTGTAACATTACGGATTAAAACAAACGATGTTTTAAAACATATGTCATCTTGACAAATATGAACTTTAGGCAATTTATATTTTATCTCCATTTGACTACCATTAGCAGAATTCAATTTTTCACTAGTCTTTTTATAATACTTGGTAGGGATTAAACCTTCCTAAATACAATTCAGATCTGCACCAGTATCGACTAAGGCAAGAAGTTGTATTGAGAAAGTCATATCAATTACCAAATTAATAGAAATATACCACTTTTGAATAGTGATATCTTTAATTCTTTTGAGAGAAAGACCTTGAATAAGAAAATTTGGCTCTTCTTTAGTATTTGATGATTCTGGTTCATCATGATTTTCATCACTAGAAGAGGAATCATGTACTTGAAGGTCTGATTTCTTGAATTCAATTTCTTTTCTTAGATTCTAAATATCTAATATCGGGATAGAAATCACCCTTTTAAGTTTATTAACTTCTTAATTTAACCCGGGGAGGGTAACTTCTTTAATTGGAGTTTTAAATCTTCCAAGAGTTTTATTAAGGCTAAATGTAAAACCCCAAATTTTATAAATAAAGATTAATTTTGTCGAAATATTTTTTTTAATATTAAGGTGTGAATTTGATATAATATTATAGTTGTGGGTAAATTTATAAATTGTGCAAAGTAAGCAAGTGGTTATAAAATATTCGATTGGTCGGGGAATATTCGTTTTAACAGGGAATATTCGTACGACGACGCAATCATTGGTGGACCCCACAACGAAATTACTGTCGGAATTAGAAAATGAAAGAAATATCTTTTTATGAAAATAACGGAGAAAATTTTACCGTTAACTGTTGAAATACCGAGTTGTAAAAGTACAGTAATACACGTGGTTGCATAGTAGCACACGGTATTGATTATTGATGCTTACGTGAGAAGTCACTCAGTTTTGTTCAATTATCGGCGGAGTCATTGGAGCGGAAGGTGATGTAGGCAAAGCCTGTAGGGTCCATACGGGTCCGAGAGATGGAGCCGTAGATCTCGAATCGAGACTAGAGGTCGAGGACGGAGAAATCCTATGGGAGGCCTGTCACGACCACCGTCGTGGGAAGCTTGACAAATGGACTTTCAAGCATGTCATCGTCGGCGGGAGGTGGCAGGGGGCAACGACGTTTGGGGAGGGAGTAGGGGACGTGGCGGGAGGCATAGGGTTTCTCTCTTTTGCGGCTCATCTTCTCTTGCGCTTCGTTTGGGAGGAGAAGATTTAGGAAAGCGCGACGCCGACGCTAGTGGTATGCTCCTACAGTCCTACTACTAGTCAATATCCGAGTTAGTCTAGAGTAACTCGGTAAATTATGAATAACGTGTTTGTAACAAAAATCCTCAGAAGAATCCTCCTTCAGAAATGTTTATGTATGCTCTGCTTTTAATATATCTAACAAAAATCACATACTTTGTTTCTTTGGTTATGTAATTTGGATCAATCAGGAAGCTGTAAGTTTTGGGTTTTTTTAGGAGCATTTGGAAGATGGGAGGGATATTGCTGTTAAGAAAATCGACGTGATTGGTCGTAGATCTAGAATTCTCAAAAGAATCCTCATATGTATCTGTTTTGAATGTTTTTGAATTTTTTTTACTTTTAATGTTGTCTTTTTTTTAAGGAAAATATGTTTGGTTTTTTAATTGATTAAGATTTGAATTATCTTGATAAATAAATTTAATTTAATGAATGAAAAAATGTTTTATTTTTATTAGTTTTATTATGTTTTTGTCATTTTTAAAACTTTAAAATGTTAAAAATGAGTCAAAAATAATTTTTTATTAAATGTCATTGTTGCTGATTGGCCACCTCATTTTTTATTTTATTTTCCTTTTTTTTTTGCTTCTACGTATGAAACCAATTTGACAGCCGTTAATCAAATTTGACAAAATGACCCAATTTAACAATTTTAATTAGTTCAGTTAGTTAATTTGAAAAATTAAAAGTTCAATCAAGTATTCAATAAAACGTGCCAACTTCGGTGGCCAAATCATTAGTTTTGCCGTTTATTTTTAGCATGCTTCTTTATTAATTATTATGATTATTCTTATATTGTCTATTATGGTTTGTATTTATTGCTTAATTGATTATAAATTTAAATCTGATCATAATAGCATGTGATTGTGTTTTCTGCATGGCATTGAAATTCATAATTTATCTCTAGGATAAAGATATACCTATACATCTCATATAATCTAATAGAGAACTTATGCTTAAAATTCTCTTTAATTGTAATTCACATAGAGATATAATGAATTAGTTAATTAGGGTGTTCTTCTTAATTTTATCATCTGTGGATTAAAGTTGAATTGAGAGAGATGGTCATATTTATTTATGTGTTTTTGATTAACAATTTAGAATATTGAACATAATTGATAAGAAGTTTATTAATTTGAGTGAAGCAATTAGTGAATTTGTGATCTTAAATCTCCATAATTTAATTTTTAACTAGTGGTAATTAGAATTAGTTTAATTAAATAATTTAATTCATAACTTGATTGTTTAAATAAAATTAGTTTGGTTAAGAGTTAGTACTTAGTAATTTGTATTAATAATTCCTCGTAGGAACGATACTCTACTTACACTTTATTACTTGTTGACCATGTATACTTGCGTATTGTACGTAATTAGATTTTACACCAACACATTGCACCCATTCGGTTCACAAGGGTTGTGACCGACACCCTCCTATAAATACCATATGGGGGCAGCCATTTAGAGCATTCATTCATTCAATTCATTCTTCATCATTTCTTCGCTCATTCATAATATATAAGAGAGTTCAGAGCATTTGTTTTGGTTCGTTATGTGTGTTATTTGTTGTGCTGTTATAACATACGTTGTCATTGTATCCTGGGAGACAAGTACCGCTAACTCTAAACACCGATAAAGAGGACATAATTGTCTTAAGAATATAGTACCAAGTACTAGCCTTGACATATTAATTTCCTGCATATTCAACTTCGGTTCACTTTAGATAAGTGTATATACATATATCCCTTGTTCATCCTTTTTCCTAACAATTTGTATTATAAAAGAAGGTTTTAAACCAAGATGTTAAATATCAAGAATCAATATGCAAATCAACCAGATAGTTTACTTTTTGACATGCAATTAGAAGTTAAGAAAAAATGGTTCAGTTGCTCGGGTAACAACTTCCTAGTTGGAAAACATGGTGCGACTTTGGTACACCGGCACTGTGAAATATGCTGGCCTTTAGGCACTTCCAGTTACTAGATCATATTGTTCTCACTTTTGCTTATAGTTTCTGTGATTGTTAGTGATTAGTAAACTAACCCCACATCATAGACATCTCATCATATTATCTATAAGCATTCAAGACGTGTAAGGATAACATAAACTAATATCTCAAGGGGCATAGACAACATGCTAACTTATTTTTTAATTGGTTTTTTATTTATAACATAGTTGAAAAAGATTTCATCATGACTATCAAATAAATGACACTCTTTCTCCTCCTTATCAAGTAAGATCTCCGTAGAACTCAAAATCAAGTGCTCTGCGTTGGAACTGAATGCCTTTTGGCAAATAAAAATAGCCCGTAGTATTAAATAATACCCTTTCAGAGAAGTATTGAGTAGGGATAAAATATCAAACAATAATAATATGTAGAAGGTAATACCTTTTTAAAGAAGTATGACCAAGGATAAAACATAAGTATCTTTATCTAGATATTGATAGTTGATTGGAGTAAAAGATTACCTTCAAGTGCCTTGCTAGCTCATTTGTGTGCAATAAGTTACAAAGCTTTGATTGTCCATAAGCAGCATTGCCATCATAACTGGAATATATGAATATATATTAAATCGAAGAAGACTGTTAAAGTTAGATGGACTATCATAACACTATTAAGTTATGATGTCTTAAAAGGCTAAAAATTATATAGTGTCTGGCTATGTCTGTTTGCAAGACAAAAATGAAGGGTGGGATAGGATTACTACGGACTATTTTATCCCATGATTAGTCCACTATTTAATTTATGGACTATTTGCTATCATTTCTAAGGTTCATTTGATACCACAAAAGGGGATTATATAATATTGTCATTCCATTTGGGATTATAATTCATCATAAAATAGCCATAGAAAGGAAGCCTAAAGGAAAACGAAAACTTATGAAGGAGAAAGGAAGAATTATTACATCTACTTTTGTAAGAAATTCTTGCTTTTGCTTTTTTATCTGGATCATGACTCATACAGAAAAGAAAAGGCAGTATATTCATGTGTTTGTGTGTACATCTTTACATACACAAATACCTTGATTCATCATTGATTTTGTCAAAAAGAATCCCTTCTTTGTACCCACTCTTGTGAAGCACTGATGATAAATTAACAATTCTTCCTTCTTTCTGGCTTTCACATGCTGTACTTTTCATTGTCTCCAACAAAAGTTTTGTCAAATGAAATGGACCTGAGAAAAAAGTGAAACAGTCATATATGCATAAATGCTATAAGCAAATTAAGAAAGAGTAGCATTTTAAATTGGGGCAAGCAATAGAGAAAACCTTTTGAAGGGAACAATTAAATTTATTTATTATTTCTTTTTGAAAAGCTAAAATAAACAAGAAAAAAGCAATTAAGTTATCATATCTGATCATGGGATAAGGTTTCAATATAGTTAGAGATTCTTTGGTAACAGCGGGAACAAATTGTGGGCAACATCAATTTACCAAAAGGGATAAAAGACATTTTTGGTTTCTAACTCACAAGGTAACTAAGCTCCTGCCATCTTGATTGGAAACTACTGAAAGTAAACGAAAGGTAAGCAACACATGAAAGTTGAAACGATTTGAAAGTTTTATGCCTAATGACGTGAAAGTGCAGTGTACAGATAGTTGGTATCAAAGTATTGATAGTAGAGATGATTCTGCAGAAGACACTTCCTAAGTTGCTATTCTAAAGAAAGGACAAAGAATAGAAAATGAAAGATTATTTAACTGAACTATGTTAAGGGAATGAAACAATAGAATCCATTTCTTAGTAAGATATTATAGCATTAACAAGCTTGAATAGATGGTAAGCAAACATTAAACAAATCAATGTAACATACCCAAATGGTTAACTGCAAATTGCTGTTCTATGTTGTCTCTGGAAAGCGTGAAAGGGGGTGCCATAATCCCTGCGTTGTTACTTTCAACACCAAAGATAGCAAGCTCAATTCATGTGATGTTTCAAGATAAATTGCTAGAGGTAGATTAAAGCGTTATCATTCAGTTATACAGTATATTTGGAACAAGAAAAAACACCTAGAATACATAGTCCGTTAACATTGTTACATAGATATCTTACATGAGGATGTTCAGGGGAAGACAGGAGGAAATATATTCCGAAGAAAATTTTCTTACGGATGCCAATGTGTTGAGATCTATTTCCATGACATCGATTTTAGAATTGGGGATTTTCTGGAGTATTTCTTCTTTAACTTTTTCACCAGCTTTAATATTTCTCACTCCCATAACTACATGTACACCACGCAAAGCAACAAGACCATTTGATGCCCCTGAAATCATATATAGTTAAATTAAGCACTTCTCACAGTTTCTATTCCAAGACCATTTGATGCCCCTGAAATCATATATAGTAAAATTAAGCACTTCTCACAGTTTCTATCCCAAGACCATTTGATGCCTCTGAAATCATATATAGTAAAATTAAGCACTTCTCAATTGAGTTATAGAGCATCTACGGAGGTATCCTACACCAAAATTCTCACTATGTGCAGAACATGATACTAAATTATCCTAGTCATTTCAACATATTTGTTATTATTATATAACGTTTAAATGCCAAAGAAACATATATAAAAGACCACACTGGTATAATTAAAACAAAGTAGAGGCACCTTATTCTGGCCTATGTGGTTTCTCTAAATTTAAATAATTAAGTAATATTTAACAACATGTGATTCCCTCGACGTTGAAAAGGGAGTCACAGATAGAGAGATAAAGACATGTCTTTCCAACTAAGGCAATCTTGTTAAGATTTTATCTTGAGAAAACCACAAAGCTTGAAGCATTTGAAAGCTATAATCACAAGTTCATAACATATTTAAATGAGTTAGGAACTTCAATAATCGTTTTCAATGTAGTCTGATAAGATACAGGAAGGAAGCCAAAAAGACAGCAGTACCATCTGACATTTAGAATATTGAATTCAGTGGATCAGACAATGTTCTGGCGACTAGTACCAAACAGAACCTAAAGAAAATAATAAATATGAGATTTCAAGGGTACTTTTCTTGAGAATGAATTTTGGACTAAATACTTGCAGAGACTCAAAAAATCATTTTTCTAAACATTTGGCATTCATGTTGTGTATAACCCCTCGGCCAAGACATGCTTGAACCATAAACCTTTTCAAATGTAGTTGATGTCTATTCTATGATTGGCATTCACTAAATAGTTTTGGCTAATATTCATTTGACTATTAAAGAATACTCTAAAAATTCGAAGTGCATCAAGAAGAATGTGATGCAAGGGGCAGAATTACAAACCCAATGACGTAAACCCCATCAACAAGGGAACACACATTTTGGGTTGGCCTACGATGGATCAAGATGAATATTTCTCATGAAAAAGTCTAACCCAAAATGAAGGACAAAGAAATATATAGGAACATGTCTTTGGATTACTGTATTGTAAGTGAAGCTACCATATTTTGGACCATTCTTGTAGTACTTTATTTTTTCCTTTCTTTTTCCGGGGTTTGTTTGTTTTGGGGGTAGGCGAAGAGATAGATAATCAAACATGAGTCCATCTTCTAACTCCACAAACAATTTGTACTACTCAAAAGGTCAAATTTAGTACATTTTCACACCAATTAAGCAATTTAAATCACTCAAGGTCGAACTCCATATATCTAACTAATTGAAGCAACATTTGACATACTATAAGCTGATCAAAAATACAGGAAACTTTTTCATAACCTAAGCCATGAACATCCACATCAACAAAACTATAATAAACAAACTACATCAAAGTTAGTATTGGAACAAACCCACAAAGAAAAATGAAAAAAAAATACAAATAAAGAAAGTTCAGAGGAAATAGAAGGAAACCCAGATTAGAAAAATACCTGTAACAATGGCAGTGAGGCCAGTTCCACCAACTCCTTGAGTAACTTGCTCAGCTGTAGAACTACCAGAGAACTCAGATGGCCCGGCCCTTCCAAAAATCCACATGCTTTGTTTCTACCTTTTAGAATCAAGATTTGATCAGGAACACAAAAGAGAAGCAATGGCTGTAGTATGGTAGTGCTGCTGATTCTGAAAGCTAATAATGTAGCCCAATAGTCCTTATTATTAGTTACTTTATAAATGAGTGAAATAGCTTTAGCCGGCCAACTGTGACTAATAAAAAGACAATAATTTATTCAAAGTTGTTTCCAAAATTACTATATACTAAGCTCTACTCCTTTAAAAATATATATTACTTCCTAGTTCCTACCCTTAATATTGATTGTTTTAGAAAAGTATTTGTTCCTTAATATAAGTCTAATATAAGTCTTTTGAGAATTACTTAGTTTTTAATATTACTCCAATTATTAAATATAACTTTAGTTCTCTCATTATTTTTTACTCAATAAACAATATTATATTTTTTCAATACAAGAACAATATAGACAATTGATATTATATTTAATGCTATACAATCATTTCCTTAATACTTGTGCCCAACTCTAAAACAACTTATATATTAAGGGACTTAGGGAGTACTAAATATTATAATCATCCCAAGATAATGTTAATACCAGTTTTTGTAATATAGTCCATGAATTCCATAATAATGGACATTTTTTTTAAAAAATGTTTATTTTAATTTAATTCACGACTCATTATGAAATGATAGAATAAATTATTTCTTTAATTCATGACTGTCATTATGAAATGAAATGGAGGGGAGTATTAAACAGCAAAAAATAATTTTAATATTACTTATAATTATTTTGAACAAATAAATAGCAATAACAATGAAGAATTATAATTTTTTATTATTGTGCCAATCACCAATAACAATTATAACTTTAAAAAGACATTTATATTTAAAACTGAAATAAACAGGCACACAATGAAGAAGATTAATAATGACTATGGCCTGTTGTTGTTTTTTTTCTTCCTGTTTTCTTGCTCAATCTCTTTCCAGGATCTGAGTATCTCCTTTCACGTTCTTTCATCAAACATTGGGGCCATTCTTTTATTTTCTGTTCTTGACTCAGCCCCACCACAATCTGGAACTGTTTTTTGTATATTTCCCTCTCTGCCAAGAATAATAATATATTATACTCATAAAAGTGGACATCTTTTCTCCTACAGAGGTGGTAGTACTTATTGCCATTTCTTTTTAGAAACCTATAAATATGGTGATTTCACCTTGATGTTTTCAGACCGGACCGATCAATCCAACTAATGGTAGGATCGTTATGTTATTAATATGTAATAAATAATTAAATATATTAATTATTATTATATAATATTTAAAAAATATAAAAATTAATTAATTTATCTATAAAAAAAATTAAATTAAACCTATTTGTATAATGTTTACTTTATACAATTCAAATAAATATTAAATTTATATGAAAAAAATATTAAATCATGATCATAACTCAAAACTCGAGTGATAAAATCAAACACAAATAAATAGACACATTCAATCAAATTCAAATGTTTTAAATTTTTTTTGTAATGAACCGATGACCCAGTTATTGGTGTCAAATTTTAGTATAAACAGATTAATTGATTTAAACAAGACCGGAGTGTAAACCGGTTCCTGTTTTTACCGATCCGGTCCGGTTCTAATAACTTTGCTTGGGCCTCTGTTTATTTTTCTTGTTTTTTTCCCTCTCCTTTTCAATTATTTAGATAATACTCGGCAAACAGCCTAGAGGATTTTATTATTAATAACAAAAAAATAGAGAAGGGTTACCTCCAAAAACAGATGCCAAACAGCTACAAAAAGAAAATGAATAAATAGGACATGAACACGCAATAACCTAACTCACATCAAACTCAAGAGACCTTAGGACAAAAGTGTTATTAACTGGGGAGTATTAATTTAGACACAGAGTTTACACATAAGGAGAAGGTAAACATATCTATTGATGTGGTCTTTCCTTATTCAGCAATCACATTATATGCTTCTTATTTCTCATAAGCTTTCCTTTTTCTTTCCTAGCCACCCAATTTACTTGGGCTGTGTCAAGGTCAAGCTGAAATCCCACAATTTCTTGGCCAATTCTGGATCTTTAGCCATTGGACTTGGTTCCGCTTTGTTGCAGTCCATAAAATATTCACCAGCTAACCCCTTTAACTTGCGGATGCAATGCCAAATAGCAAGTAGTTGCTGCTCCCTGTAACCAACATTATTTATGCTAATTTTAAACTCCTTTAAATTGGAATGTATCATCGAAAGTAAAGTAGTAAAGCAAAGACGAATAAAGAAAAAAGGCGTAACATAAAAAGCAGGTGCATATTATGGAAGGAAGAAAAGAACAAACCTGAGCAACATTTTTAACGAAGAATTTTGCAAAGGTTTTGAATATCCCTGCAATGAAGGAAGGAATCAGGTCACTAATATCAAACAACAAAACATAGTTAGAGGTATAAGTCAAAAGGCTCAAATACTTACAACCCAAAACGCCGAGGTTGTTTACGATATTGGTGGCAACAACTCCAGGATGTAGCGAATTTGCAGTTATATTCACCCCTTCCTCCTGATAAAAGTAGAAAAACAACAACAATTTTATCTTATGTTGTAACTAAAAATGATAAAATAAGAATAACTGTAGTAAAATGAGAACAGGTTGCTGCTATCATTAGTCATCCTAAGCATGATGGGTTCTACATGAACAGAAGGAGCAAGTAATACTCGTTCGAGTTCTGTATGTTTTTTTTTGGGGGTAACCATTAAGATTACGTTTCAACGTAGAGATCAAAATGCTAAATATCTATAATGGGCAAGTGAGTAAGCTAGAGTTTTTCATTTCTTAACAAGCAGTAAGAAATAGCAGCACATAACTATTCATTCGCTCCTTATATAGTAATCATCTCCACAGTACTTTCTAAATAAGGAAGTTTATTAAATATTATGCAATATAGGCAAGTAAACTTTCAAAGAAGCATGACTAAGAAAAAAAGATAGCAATCTTCATGTTTATATATTGATAGTTAATTAGAGTAAACCATTACCTTGAAGCGCCTAGTAAGCTCAAGACAGTGCAATGTGTTACAGAGCTTTGATTGTCCATGAGCAGCATTGCCATTGTAACTGGAATTTGCGATAGGAAATTGAGAAAGACGGTTAAAGTTAGATGGAATATTATTGTAACACTTGTGTACATAGCTTTTAATTGATTAATGGGGAAAAAAAGTAATATATAGCATGTGGTTTCACACAAAAGAAACGGAGAAAAAGAAGTATGAAATATCATCTTTTGTAAAATTAAAAAAAGAAAGAATAAAGAAATAGTGCTTTTGCTTAAATATTTAAACCATCTTCTTGCAGTTACAATAATATACTTATAAACAAATAGACACACATGCACACATATGGGGCCATATATATATGCACATGTATATATATATTTGCTTACACATAAATATATACCTTGCTTCATCATTGATTTTGTCAAAACGAATTCCTTCTTTGTATCCATATCGGTGGAGTTCTGATCCTACATTAATAATTCTTCCTTCGATCTTGCTTTCTTCTGCCGTCTTTTTCATTGTGTCCAACAAAAGATTTGTCAAAAGAAATGGACCTGAGAAAATTTAAGAAATGTTCTTATACAAATGTTATGGGAAATTTAACAGAGAGTTGAATTTTAATTTGGCAGTTAAAAAGAAAATTGACAAAAAAAAAACATTCAACAAACTTTTTTCAATGTACCATACCCAAATGGTTAACTGCAAGTTGCTGTTCTATGTTGTCTTTAGAAAGCGTGAACGGAGGTGCCATTATCCCTGCATTGTTACTTTCAACACCAAAAAATAGTATGTTCAGTTCTTCTAGTGTTGGAACATAAACTAGAATAACTAGATTAGAACTATATAATTCAGTTATTTAACTTATTTTTAAAAAAAACAAGGAAGGCAGTAGTGGATTAACATTGAACATTGCCACATAGTTTTCTTACATGAGAATGTTCAAGGGAAGACCAGAGGAAATATATTCCTTCGCAAATTTCCTTATGGATTCCTGTGAGTTTAGATCTATTTCCATAACATCAATTTTAGCATTGGGGATTTTCTGGAGTATTTCTTGTTTAACTTTTTCACCAGCTTTAACATTTCTCACTCCCATAATTACATGCACACCTCGCAAGGCAAGGACACGTGCAGTCTCTATTCCAATTCCGTTTGATGCTCCTGAAAATTATACAGAGTATAATTAAGAATTTCTCTATCAAGTTATAGGTTAGTACCAAGGTATAAAATAGCACAATTCTCACTATTTGCTCATGATATTAATTATACAAATCCTCTCTACATATTTGTCAGTATCTCAATGCCAAAGAACAAGAAAGAAAATAGCTTCATCACCCTTATAGTGCCAAATCAAATGAATATTTCAGAAATTCAAATAGTTTAATGATATTGAAGAACATGCAATGATATATATAGAAATACACACATCTTCAAGAACCAAACTAACACAATCTTGTTAAGCCTTTATCTTGAGAAACAGCAGAATCTTGGAAAATTGAAAAGCTAACAATCAGAGCCTATTCAAAGAAGTCAAAAACTTCAATACAAATTTTAGATCCCGTCAATAAGTTAAAGAAAAAACAAAGCTAAAAAAATAATACATTCCTATCTGAAGTCAATTTTAATTCAGTTGATCAGGCAAGTTCCTCAAGTACTAACAAAAACAATAGAAAATAATCAGTATGAAGCACTGGATATTTCAATGGGTTAAGAATAGGTACATTGTTGAGGATAAATTTGGACTAAAGATTACTTCATTAAGGCTCCAAAAAAAATCACTTTTTTTATTTTAAAGTTTTGACATCCTCTGTTTACAATCTTCAATCATGACCTGCCCGAACCAAGAACCTTAAATAATTTCACTATATAGGTTTACCAATAGCAATCGGAAGACGGTAAAAGATAATAACCACCAGGGTAATTGATCATACTGGATCCATACGAGGACCGCAAGTGTTACCTTGAGTTCTGACAAGGAAGGTACTAGGCCATAATGTAAGGTTTAAGATTATAAAGATGACATTTTTTTTTATAAAATAAAACCTGAAAAGAATGTCAATGGACTTTATTTTTATGTTTTCTTTCTGGGGTTTGCATAGGGGTAGGGGAGATCAAACATGAGTCCAACTTATACCTCCAAAACCAAGTAGCAGAAGTACCCAAAACTAGTATATTTTTCACACTAATGAAGCAAGTAATCTAACATGGTTACAGCCCAAAATCCATAATCAAAACTTATTGATCAGAAGACATGAATCCTATTATTTGTTGGGGTATATGATTATTCGGTGGACCATAGTCCACGTGGAGGAAGTCTACCCACTGTAGGAATTTGTTTTGGGCAGTTGGAGAACTTTAAGAAATCTAAAATTCCTAACTATAATGATAGAATCCAACTTCTTTTCTTTAAGGAGATTCAATTATGTCCCATTAAAGAATCTATCCTAATGAAGAATTCTATTTTCATAGAGGGACAGACATGTAGGGGAGGTGTGATCACTATAAATACAAGACTACACCATAATTCTCTCAGATATCTCATTATTTTCAAGCACTAAAGATTAATACTATTAAATCTTATTTAGCTTGTACTTATTCTCACACCAGAGCTATCTTCTGGCGGCTCAGGCCATCAAGTTTTTCTGTGTGACTTTGTGCATGATTGAATGCGCTATTGGCGATTGAGGCGCATGAACAAATCCGAATCTTGACGTTAACACTATTCATTATCTTTATCCCATCCATGATCTGGAAACAGTGGCGGATCTAACCAAGAGGCAGTTGCCCCTACTGAAATTTTTTTATATAGGTATATGGGTAGGGTAAATATTTAAATTAATAAATTTAAGGGAGGCAAATTAATAGAAGAGTTAAATTTGGAAGGGCCGGACAAAAAAAATTCATAAACTAATTCTAAATACAAGTACACCTTATTTGAAACCTATAAAAAGATACTTTTATGTTTTAAAATTAATTATTCGTTTTGTTTGAATATAGAAAGAAAATTTAATTTGAGACTTTGAAGAGAATCATTCAAATTAAACTATGACAATTAACGAAATAAGTTTTTAAATTGTATCTAAATGTTTTTATTTGAATTTTTTTTTTAGTTTAAATTATGAATATTTATTACAATTTTTAAACATTATTATAATTGCTTAATATTATGTTTAGTTAAAAAAAATAATTAAAATTCGCCTCTGCTGGGCAAAATTTCTGAATCCGCCCGTCTGGAAATGATTACCATACTACACATACATGACAGCAAACAACTTCAACTCAACAATAAAAATTTGTAGGTTGATTTTGGAACAAACCCATCAAAAAAGATGAAAATTTTATTCATATTATGTTGAAAAAGCAAGGAGAATAAAAGGGAAAAGATAAAAGGGAAAAGAGGAACCAGGGGAAATGAGAAATAAAGACCTGTAACAATGGCAGTGAGTCCAGATCCATCAATTCCTTGAGTAACTTCCTCAGCTGTGGAACTAGAAGAAAACCCAGATGGCCCTTTCCTTCCAAAAATCCACATAGTGTCTAGTACTATCCAGAAAATTGATCATTACCCCAAAAGAAAAGAAAAGGAATTTTTGTATAGAAAAGTAGCTTCTTTAGAAAAAGCAGTATAGAGCAGGTAAGATTGAGCTTGTATAATTGGATTTAGGAGTATATATATATATATATATATATATATATATATATATATATATATATATATATATGAGGTTCCATCCGCAACAACCGGTTCTTTTAGAATAACTCTTTTTTAACTGAAGCAAAAAAATAAAAATAAAATTGACACAAAGCTAAAAAAGAATTGATCTACAACAATCGATTGTTATAGATGAAACCCCTATATATATATATATATATATATATGTGTGTGTGTGTGTGTGTTTGTATGAATATGAATTAATTAATGTCAAAACTTAGATTAAATGAGACGTTTTGATTAGTTATTGAACTTGCTAGATGCCTCTGCCAGCTCCGTTTATAACCATTTATCAAGAACAGGAAGAAAAAAGAAAGCCAAATTAGACCAATTTGTCAATACTACTACGACTATATGACGCAAATTGACTTGACTTAAAAGAATCAAATCAATATGGGTTTGAAGATAAGGATCATTAAATGGAGGGAGGGACAACTGAACTTGGATTTCTCTGGAACTACGACTATAAAAGGGGCTGAAAACAATTATATTTTTTTTTATGAATTTACTTAATTATAACTAAAATAATTATAAATATTGCACCATTATTAAAAATTAACAGTATTAGTTACAACATTCAAGATTTAATTTTGTAAAAAAATTGTAATGAATCATTGCATTTTTTATTTTAAAATAATTTAAGTTTGTTTTAATTAATATATATAATATGAGAATGTCAAAAATTCTCATGTTAGAGTCTATAGTATTTTCAAAATATTATAATATATGTGAAAATAAAACTCTCATTTCACATTTCAATGTAACTTTGATAATAGTTATCCACTTTAAAATAAAAAATATGAGATATTAGAGTCCAATATTATTAAATAACTAAATAATCTTAAAATCATTAAAAATTATTATAAAAGTGCCACCAATAAAAACACAAAAAACATATCAAATCGAATAAACTTCTCTCTAACTATTTATGTAAACTAGGCATACTAGGTGAAAGGAACAACTTTTTATAAAATTTAAGTGTCGGATTAGTAAAGTATAATTTATACACATATTTAAAAAAAAATTATCTTTAGTAACCTTATAAAATTATATAAAATGATGAATATTTTTAATTTTTTATATTAATGGATCCTACTAAATGATATATTTACATTTCATTTTATGTATTTTATCTCATTTTTTAGAACAAAAAAAATTATACCTTTAATTATCTTTTTGAGGACGAGAGGGTATATTTTTAAATTTTATATTATATGAAAATACTTATATATGTATAGATAAACTTTAAAATAGTAGATAACATTTAATAGTTCCGTTAGTTTTCACAAATGATTTTTAAATGGGCTAGCTAAATACAATTTATTACATGAACATATTCATGATTAGGCCCCTAAAAAATTTGGGTTTATACTTTACTACATTAATTTGATATAATTTAGCTGTCAATTTCAGAATCTGGTCAAAATTGGCCGGAATACCTAATTTTAGGGCTAGATAAGAATTGTATACGGTTAACCGTATAGAATACGGACAAATAACATTTATGTTACATCAAGTACTACCAAATTCATAATTTACTACATCAAATACCTAATTCGTATAAAATTTATATAAATACTTATTTTGATGTATTAAATCTGTATAAATCCTTATAATTAATCCTTATATGTTAAATTATTAAAATTAAATATTAATACAAAGATTACCAAATATAAATTTTTTTATTTTAAAATTAAAAAAAAGTCTTAATTACCAAAAAATTAATAAACTTTTAAACATACTAATTATAATTTTAACACGAATAACATTAAACTTTTAAACAACTGACAAAAGTGCCTAAAATTTAATTAATTAAATAATACTCCTTTTTGTGACGACCCCAAAAATAGGTATACACATCACTCATCTTGAGTCGTCAGATACATATATGGTACAAAATACAAATACAACTTAATTATACAAGCGTCATGTAAAAATACGACAAAACATAGCTGAGAGTTTTAATAAGAATATTGTCATCTAGACAATATCCACACTCAAAGTAGTCCTCATTACATTTATTGTCACACTATTTAACAGAATAGTGAGGACTACTAATGCTATCATCTGGACCGTCACTCCGTTCCCCGACTCGTCCCAGCTATATTCTCATTTCTTGAAGAGAACAGTGAAAAAAAGGGTGAGCTCAACTAGCCCAATAAGAAATATTATGACTAAGATAATTCAAAATAAATTATCATTAGCCTTCAACAAAGTTAAACTGGGTCCCGTGCCTCCGGCACTGTATGAACGATGGGATTTATCTCAAACTTTGAACGGCCCAGATGATTTATTGAGTGAGCGAGAAATTCAAAATCATTTATATTTTAACTGCGACGGAACAAGCAATCCATTAAAAGAGTCAAGTAGAGAATAAAATCTACTATCTTTTAAAAAGTTTTTCATCAATTTAACCGCTAAGACTAGGCTTAATAAATAAACCATATCATCGAATCATCCCTGCACTACGGGCCAAGAATATTCATTAAATCATCAATGGTCATGACTATATCAAATAATCCCTGGTCATAATCATACCAAAAACTGTCCATCAATGCACTACAGGCCATTGAGAATTTTTACCACATCATCCGTCACATTACGGTCATGACTATATTGAATAATCCATGGTCATAATCACACCAAGTTCATCTATGCACGTAAGTCAAAGATGACTTTTATCACAATATAAACATGAGAATAATGACAATGATATAATCATTAATCAAACGAAAACAAGGATAAATATTAAAGATTATAAATTTATCCAAATATTATCAATCACTTAATAAACTCATAATCTAATATTATTAATATATAACAATATTTTAATCACTTCTTAAACTTATAAACAATTTATTTCAATTGTTTATACTTTACCAAATAATGCATTTAATCATTCAAAAATGTCATACTCATAAGATTTCATCACCAATAATCAAATCCCTTATCAAAAATCTGCATATACCCTATATAGGATTCCCAAGCCATAAAATCCTATTTACTAATTTCGTTACTTCACACAACATATTTAACTCATATGTTCGTAACTAAACCATTTTCATGAAAAATTACCAAATCAACTTATTATTTTTCTATCCTTTGCCCAAACATATATACATATATTTCATACACAACAAGTAAATTTTTTTTTCAACTCCCTTAAGTATTTTTCAAAAATTAATTTCTAATTAATTCTTTAAAAAATTTGCTACCTCAAGTTTAACTCCATAAATTCCCAAATCTTGGCAGGATCTTACAAATGTTAACGCGAGCTTCCAGTTTAAATTTCATGGTCATTGGAGTTATAGAACTCCGGTTATAGCATTTTTTGTCAAAAAAACCTAAATATTAAAATAGTCATAACTTGCTCATTTTAAGTCGAAATGAGAAAGTTTTTGGACAGTAGGTACTTTATACCATATATTTTCATGTCCTAAAAGGTCGGAATTTTTCTCACAAACTAAGTGGTCGAAAATGCCCTTTTAAATTTCTGGACAGTAGCCTTTTTGGTACTTTGTAGTTTTTGACTCCTTTGCTAAAATCAGTCCACACGAAAATTTACAACACCTTTTCCAGTGATTCCACTTGGATAAGTTAGAAAACTCATAGATCTAACTCTAGAACTTGACCACACTCAAAAATTCGAAATATAATAGGAGATATGGTCAATTGAATTTCATATTCTATTTTCACCAAAATCTGATTTTCAATCCTTTGTGATTTCTAAGAAACTTTCATGTTTTCACATAATAACCAATATAACTCATCATGACAATGACATAATAATTCAATAAAATAAGTTCAAGAATAAATTTTAAAGATTTATATGTTAATTTATCCTGAACTCAATAATGTCCAAATTGTCAATATAATACTGCTTTGTGGAGAAAAATTCAAAAATGCTCAGAAGAATATTTCCACGAAAAGATACTGGATGAAGCGCAAATATCCAGGATATTTCACTAATTTCAAGGAATATAGAAGTCAAAGCTTTAACCAACAGTGTATAATAGAATATATGAAACTACAAATGGATTTTCGCCCGCCATGCGGTAATCCACGTAGCCAGATCATTTCCATAATTTAATAAGAAATGAATACAAAGGATCATTCACCATGCATGTGGTAATCCACACAGACAGGTTATTCCAACATAATAATAAAGAATGGAATAACAAAAGGATTCACCATGCATGCGATAGATCACATAGACAGGTTATTCCCAACAGAATAATAAATAATGGAACCAGGTCATGCGTAAACGCACAGACAGGATATTTTCGACAGAATAATAAAGAACGGAACCAGGTCAGGCAAAATTCGTACCGACAAGATATTCCAACAGAATAATAAAGAATGAAATAACAACAGAAATCACCATGCATGCGATAGACCGCACAGACAGGTTATTCCAACAGAATAATAAATAATGGAACCAGGTCATGCGTAAACGCACAGATAGGATATTCCAACAGAATGATAAAGAATGGAATAACATAAGAATTTCACCATGTATGCGGTACTTCGCATAGACATGTTATTCCAACATAATAATAAAGAATGGAATAACAGAAGAATTTCATCATGTATGCGGTACTTCGAATAGACAGGTTATTCCAACAGAATAATAAGGAATGGAATAACATAAGTTCTCTTCATGAATACGAAAGAAATAATACCCCTTACCTTATAAAGAAGAGTACTCCGATGGGTAGGGCGATGATATACTTGAAGAAAACTTGCACTACACTCAAAGCTTCTTAAAACTCTAAAGAAATACACTCAAGATTATAGAAGAGAATTCTCTGAATTTCTGGTGTGATTTCAATTCTAACTAAGCATCCTATTTATAGGAAAATAGAAAGGATACTATGCAATAAATATAATATATATATATATATATATATATATATTATTTAAAATCTAATAAAATAATTAACTTTATAAAAATATTCCATTTTATATAAAAAGATTTTACTATGAAAACACTATGCAGGTACTATGCAAACACTATGTATAATAAAATATATTATATTCTAATTATTGTCTAATAAAATAAATAACTTTATAAAAGTATTCTGTTTTATATAAAAAGATTTTACTATGCAAAATACTATGCATAATAAAATATAATATATTCTAATTATTGTCTAATAAAACAAATAACTTTATAAAAGTATTCTGTTTTATATAAAAAGTTTTTCTGTTTTATTACATTAATAATATTAATAAAACAAAATTCATATATATATATATATATATATATATATATATATATATATATAAACTTCCGTGACTTCATAAAAAGACTCCTCAATATATTTAACAACATTTATCATCATTATTATAATTCACAATATTAATCGACCAGGTCGTTTCCAGGAAAGAGGGGGCTTTCTAATAAGGATTTTTTCCTATTGGCGCGCAATTAGGTGACCAAACCTCTCCCTGGCCGAACTTCTAGACATCGTTAATATTGCAAATAATAATATTAATAACTTTGTCGTCTCAATTCTTGATTTAATAATATACAAAATATCGATAATAATTGAATCAAATAACGTGATATACTATGCAGCAATTACTGTAACAATAATTGAACAAAACTGAGTGACTTCTCACGTAAGCATCAATAATCAACACCGTGTGCTACTATGCAATCACGCGTATTACTGTACTTTTACTACTGAGTAGTTCAACAGTTTTAACGATAAAACTTCCACCGTTATTTTTATAAAATATTTTTGTTGTTTTCTTAATCCGATAATAATTTTGTTGTGGGGTCCACCAATGATTGTATCGTTGTACGGATATTCCTCGAGAAAAAGAATATTCTCCGACCAATCGAATATTATATAACAACTTGCATACTTTGTAAATTTTATAAATACTACCTATAACTATAACATTATCTCAAATCCACACCATAATATTCAAAAAAATATTTCGAGAAAAATAAATATTTATTCGTAAAATTTGGGATTTTACACTTTTTATATTGGAAGAGCATACAAAAGGAGGAGGAAAAAATTGAGAAAGAAAAAAGGAAAAAAATGACAACTTTGCTCTCCTCCTCTCTCCCTCTTCCCTAATCTTTCAAATTGTTTTGTTCCTTCAAATTTGAAAATTTCAGCGTCTTGGATTCTGTCTAATAGCAATGATCGACTTAAGCAGAAAATAACCTGAAATTTTATGTTAATTCAAAGACTTTTCTGACGAAGAAAGATTGATTATCGCCATTGAAGGAGGAAGAGAGAGGAAATGGTGTGCAAAAAGTGAGTTGCAAAGAGAGAAGGTACATAAGACGACATATGTAATATATTTTAGATTTGGAAAATGAGTTGTTTTTATTTAGTTAAAAGATTCTTCAAACAAATAGTAGTTAATTAGTTTATCCAACAACACTTTCTTTTCGTTCGTTTTCCGTTTTATTCTTCAAATAAACAGTAGTTAATTCATATATTGTACTTATTAAAAAAAATTAATTTAAAATTGTATCTATAATTTAACAAATTGTATGTATACATTTTACAACTTAAATCTTGCAAATTATAAATTATATCATAAATTATAAATTTTACGTCTTAAAATTTACAAATTATATCACAACTTAAATTTTACAAATTATATTTAGGATTTTTATAATTTTATTTATATATATTTAAAATTTTAAATTATATTTATAATTTTATACCGTATTTCTACGTAATTAGTTACTTTTTTTTAAAGGGATAATTTTTTTTTATAATTATAATTTTTTTTCTTTGGGGGCAATCATGAATATGGTGATACTTGATGTAACGGAACTGTAAATAGCCCTTTTTTAAATTAAGTCAAACTATATATTTATACGGTCAACGGGTATTAAATACACACACCCCGATCGGATTCTTGGGCAGGTCGGGTATTTCGGCCAATTTTGACCGGATTCGAAAATTGGGAGATAAATTATATCAAATTAGGCACTTAATGTAATAAATTTTAAGCTCAAATTCTTTTGAGACTGAATTATGAATTTGATAGTACTTCATGTAACAAAAGTATAATCACTACAAGAAAATCGACTAATCCCGACGGAACTAATTTCGACGAACTGTATTCAGTCGGTAATAATATATTTTCGACGAAATAATCTGTCGAAAATAATTTCGTCCAAAATAGTTTATTTCTGAGGGAAGTCCGTCGGAAATATAAGACCTCATCTGGCGCCAAATTTCTAGCCAGCGTGAAACTTAAGTTCGACGAAATTATGGTTATTTCTGAGGGACTTTGCGTCGAGGATCAAGTAATTCCGAGGGATGTAGGTTCGACGGATATTCCGCGAAAATATCTTAAAAAACCTATTCACCTGACTCAGGCGTCTCCCCGTATTCTCTCACTTTAATATCTCTCCTCTACCATTCTCTCATCTCAGTCTCTCCTTGTGACGCCCCCAAAATAGGTACACATCACCCATCTTGGGTCGTCAGATACAAGGTACTGAATACAAATTACAAACTAATTATACAACAGTCGTGTAAAATACGACAAAACATAAATTGAGAGTTTTAATAAGAATATTGTCATCTAGACAATATCCACACTCAAAGGAGTCCTCAATACATTTATTGTCACACTATTTAACAGAATAGTGAGGACTACTAATACTATCATCTGGACCGTTACTCCGTTCCTCGACTAGTCCCGGCTACGCTCTCATTTCCTAAAAAGAACAGTTAAAGAAAGGGGTGAGCTCAACTAGCCCAGTAAAAAAATATTATGACTAAGATAATGCAGAATAAATTATCATTAGTCTTCAACAATGTTAAACTGATAAAATACAATAGACATCAAGTTTAACTGCAACGGAATAAGAAATCCATTAGAAGAGTCAAGTAGATCATGATATCTACTATCTTCTATGATTTAAAATGTTTTCATCAATTTTTATCGCTGAGACTCAACTTAATAAATAAACCCCATCATCGAGTCATCCCTGCTTTACGGGCCAAGGATATTCATTAAATTATCAATGGTCATGACTATACCGAATAATCCCTGGTCATAATCATACCAAAAACTGTTCGTCAATACACTACAGGCCACTGAGGACTTTTACCACATCATTTATAACATTACAGGTCATGATTATACCGAATAATCCCTGGTCATAATCATACTAAGTCCATCTATGCACGTAAGCCAAAGATGACTTTCATCATAATATAAACATGAGTATGATGACAATGACATAATAATTCAATAAAACAAGTTCAAGAATAAATTTTAAAGATTTATAAGTTAATTTATTCTGAACTCAATAATGTCCAAATTGTCAACATGATACTGCTTTGTGGAGTAAAATTCAAGAATGCTCAGAAGAATATTTTCATAAAAAGATACTGGATGAAGCGCAAATATCAAGGATATTCCACTAATTTCATGGAGTATAGAAGCCAAAATTTTAACCAAATGAGTATCATAGAATATATAAAACTGCAATGGATTTTCACCTGCCGTGCGGTAATCCACATAGACAGATCATTTCCACAATTTAATAAGAAATGAATACGAAGGGTCATTCACCATGCATGTGGTAATCCACATAGACAGGTTTTTTCAACAAAATAATACATAATGGAATAACAGAAGAATTCACCATGCATGCGATAGACCGCACATACAGGTTATTCCAACATAATAATAAATAATGGAACCAGGTCATATGTAAACGCACAGACAGGATATTCCAACAGAATAATAAATAATGGAACCAGGTCATGTGTAAACGCACAGAAAGGATATTCCAACAGAATAATAGAAATGGAATAACAAAAGACTTCACCAGGCATGTGATAGACCGCACAGACAGGTTATTCCAACAGAATAATAAATAATGGAACCAGGTCATGCGTAATATGCACAGACAGGATATTCCAACAGAATAATAAAGAATGGAATAATAGAAAAATTTCACTATGTATGCGATACTTCGCATAGACAGGTTATTCCAACATAATAATAAGGAATGGAATAACAGAAGAAATTCACCATGTATGCGGTACTTCACATATACAGGTTATTCCAACAGGATAATAAGGAATGGAATGACAGAAGTTCTCTTCATGAATACGAAAGAATAATACCCCTTACCTTATAGAGAAGAGTACTCCGACGGGTAGGGCGGAGATATACTTGAAAAAAATTTGCACTACGCTTAAAGCTTTCTTAAACTTTAAAAAAATACGCTCAAGATTATAGAAGAAGAATTCTCTAAATTTCTAGTGTGATTTCAATTCTAACTAAGCATCCTATTTATAGGAAAATAGAAAGGATACTATGCAATAAAATATAATATATATATATATATATATATTTTATTTAAAATTTAATAAAATAATTAACTTTATAAAAGTATTCTGTTTTATATAAAAAGCTTTTCTGTTTTATTACATTAATAATACTAATAAAACAAAATATATATATATATATATATAAATATATATATATATATAAACTTCCGTGACTTTATAAAAAGACACCTCAATATATTTAACAACATTTATCATCATTATTATAATTCACAATATTAATCGATCAGGTCATTCCCAGGAAAGAGGGGGCTTTCCAATAAGGATTTCTCCCTATAGACGCGCAATTAGGTGACCAAACCTTTTCTTGGCAGAACTTCTAGACATCGTTAATATTGTAAATAATAATATTAATAACTTTGTTATCTCAATTATTGATTTAATAATATATAAAATATCGACAATAATTGTATCAAATAACGCGAGATACTATGCAACAATTACTGTAGCAATAATTAAACAAAACTGAGTGACTTCTCACATAAGCATCAATAATCAATACCGTGTGCTATTATGCAACCACACGTATTACTGTACTTTTAACACTGGGTGTTTCAACAGTTAATGGTAAAACTTCTGCCGTTATTTTCATAAAAATATTTTTGTCGTTTTCTCAATCCGACAATAATTCCGTTGTGGGGTCCACCAATGATTGTGCCGTCGTATGAATATTCCCTGTTAAAACGAATATTCCCCGACCAATCGAATATTATATAACAACTTGCATACTTTTCAAAATTTCTAAATATTACCCACAACTATAACATTATATCAAATTTACTTCATAATATTCAAAAATGATATTTATTAAAAATTCATCTTTATTCATAAAAGTTGGGGTCTTACAACCTCCCCTTCTTATGAAATTTTGCCATCGAAATTAGGGTACATACCTGGTATGTCGAAGAGGTAAGGATATCTTGATTTTATTTCAGATTCTAACTCCCAGGTCATTTCCTCAACATCGTGGTTTCTCCACAAAACCTTGACTTGAGGTACAACCTTGGAGCGTAGAATATGTTCCTTCTTATCCAAGATTTGAACATGAATATCTTCATACGTTAAATTTTCCGCTATTTAATCCGGTTCTAACTCAATAATGTGGTTTGGGTCTTTCACATATTTACGTAACATGGATATATGAAAAATATTATGAACACGAGACATACTTGGCGGTAAAGGGAGTCTATTGGCCACAGTTCCTACTTGATTGAGGATTAAAAATGGGCCAATGAATCGAGGATTGAGTTTTCCTCTCTTTCCAAATCTTGTAACTCCTTTCCATGGAGCAACATGTAACAACACATAATCTCCAATATCGAATTCCACATCCTTTCGATGAAGATCAACATAACTCTTTTGTTGATATTGTGAGATTTTTATACGTTATCAGATCATTTGAATCTTTTCTGTAGTCATACGTACTAACTGCGGTCCCAACAACATTGCTTCACCCACCTCACCCCAGCATACTGGAGAATGACACTTTCTTCCATACAACACTTCGAATGGAGCCATGCCAATACTTGTTTGATAGCTGTTGGTAGGAAAACTCTACCAACGGTAAGAACTTGTCCCAACTTCCCTTGAAATCGAAGACACAAAGTCTTAATAAATCTTCAAGAGTTTGAATAGTCCTCTCTGATTGTCCGTCCGTTTGAGGATGATATGCCGAACTAAATCGTAAATTCGTGCCCATAGCTTTTTACAAACTAACCCAAAATCTTGAAGTGAATCTTGGATCTCGATCAGAAACTATGGATACTGGCATACCATGCAGTCTTATAATCTCGTTTATGTACATACGAGCAAGACGTTCAAGTGTATAAGTTTCTCGTATTGGTAAGAAGTGAGCAGACTTGGTCAATCTATCAACAATGTCCCAAATTGCATCTATGCCTTGAGAAACCTTGGGAAGACCAGTAACAAAATTCATGGTAATGTGCTCCCACTTCCATTCTGGAATTTCAAGTGGTTGCAATGGAACTTTTGGCACTTGATACTCTGCCTTGACTCATTGACAAGTTAGACACCTTGAGATAAACAGTGCTATCTCTCTCTTCATATTACTCCACCAAAATGTATGACGAAGATCACGATACATTTTAGTACTCCCAGGATGGATTGCAAACGGTGTGTTGTGCGCTTCCATCATGATTTTATACTTTAAATCAAGGTCGTTAGGAACACAAAGTCTGGAGTTGACTCGAAGTATTCCTTCTTCATCGATTCTTGCTTCCGGCATAGCACCTTCTTGCACTTTCTTCCTCATACGCATCAGCTCTAGGTCTGTAGCTTGAGCAGCTTTAACTTTATCGATTAAAGTCGGTTCTACTCGTATATTCGCCATCATCACATGGGTCCCTGGAGTCTTTAACTCTATCTCCATCCTTTGTAAGCCATACAAAATGGGCCTTTGCGTTGACAATAATGCACTCGTACCCGTATATGATCTTCTACTCAATGCGTCAGCTACCACGTTCGCTTTTCCAGGGTGGTATTGGATGGTATGATCATAATCTTTCAACAGTTCAAGGCAACGTCGTTGTCGCATGTTGAGTTCCTTTTGAGTGAAGAAGTATTTGAGGTTTTTATGATCCGTAAAGATCTCCACTTTCTCCCCATACAAGTAATGCCTCCAAATTTTAAGTGCGAAAACAACATCTGCCAACTCTAGATCATGAGTAGGATAATTCCTCTCATATTCTTTGAGTTTTCGAGAGGCATAGGCTATGACTTTTCCATGTTGTATGAGAACACATCCTAACCCTTTGCCCGAAGCATCACTGTAGATGACAAATCCCTTCGAGCCAGATGGTATTGTCAGAACAGGTGCTGAAATGAGTCTTCTCTTGAGTTCTTGAAAACTCTTCTCACATTCTTCGCTCCAACCAAACTTTGTATCTTTCCAAGTCAGCTGAGTTAATAGAGTAGCGATTTGAGAAAATCCTTCCCCGAATCTACGATAATAACCAGCTAAACCGAGAAAGCTACGTACTTCGATCACTGATTTAGGTTGCTCCCAACTTTGAATTGCTTCAATCTTTGCTGGGTCAACAGATATTCCATGACTTGATACTACGTGCCCAAGGAATGCTACTTCCTCAAGCCAAAACTCACATTTCTTTAACTTGGCATAAAGCTTGTTTTCACGAAGCTTTTAGAGTATCAGCCTCAAGTGTTGCTCATGATTTTCACGGCTTTTGGAATATATGAGAATGTCATCAATAAAGACGACCACAAAGTGATCTAAATGTTCATTGAATACTCGGTTCATCATATCCATGAAGGCAGCAGGAGCATTAGTCAATCCAAAAGACATGACTAGGAATTCATAATGCCCGTACCTAGTTTTGAAAGCCGTCTTTGGAATGTCATCGGTTCTAATCTTCAATTGGTGATATTCAGAACGAAGATCAATCTTTGAAAAAAAAATTGGCACCTTGCAACAGGTCAAACATGTCATCAATGTGAGGCAATGGATATCTGTTTTTGATAGTGACATGGTTCAACTCCTGATAATCAATATAAAATCGCATACTCCCATCTTTCTTCTTCACGAATATAACAGGAGCTCCCCAAGGAGACGTACTAGGACGAATGAAATCGATGTCTAACAATTCTTGCAGTTGGGTCTTTAACTCCTGAAGTTCAATAGGAGCCATTCGATATGGGGCTTTGGAAATGGGTTTTGTATCAGGTTCAAGGTCGATACAAAATTCAATTTCACACTTTGGGGGTAGGCCAGGAATTTCTTTCGGGAATACGTCAGGAAATTCATTAATAATAGAAATATCATTCAAAACTGACGTATTTTTGTTTAGATCCGTGACATGAGCTAAGAAAGCTTGACATCTATTTTTCAATAAACGAATAGCTTTATGGCTTGAGATGACAGTGATGGATTTTAATGGTTTGGTTACTTGAATTCGCATAATAGGTTGGTTAGGATTATGAAAGCTAACAACCTTACGAAAATAATCAATTTTTGCATGATGAGTAGTTAACCAATAAATACCTAGAATCACATCAAATGCAAGTATTTTCAAAGAAATAAGATCGACAGGTAACGTGCGGTTACCGATTTGAATCAAACAAGACTTATAAACCGTTGATGTAATGAAGGTTTCTCCCAACGGAGTTTCAACAGATAAATCAAAGTCTAATTTCTCCGAAGTCAAATTTAAACGTTGCGCGCAAGTAGGAGAAATAAAGGAATAGGTAGAACATGTATCAAATAAAGTATAAACTTCGTTAGAGTTTATGATTATCTTACCCGTGATTACCTCATTTGGATTCCTCGCTTTTTGGGAGGTTACGACAAACGCTCTCCCTTGAACTACCAATTTTGTCTTGTCTGGGACACCCTTGGATGCCTCCATCCCAACTGGACTTGACTTTGGTGCATGATAAAATCGGGCTAGGTGACCTTCTTTTCTATAATTATAACATGCTTTGGACTGCATTGTGCAGTTTAGACTTATGTTTCCTTCCCCTCTATATTTGTAACATACGACCGACAGTCGTTCTCCTTCCTTAACAGCGGGTGCTGGTGCTGACGTCTTTTCATCTTTGCTGACGTCTTGGGATAAGGTATTGACGTATCTTGGGTTTCAAACCTCTTAGAAACATATGCGTCATTCTCTCCTCATTATCAACCAAGTGGGACGCAAACCGAGATAACTCGGCAAACTTAGCTTCGTACTGCGCCACGGTTATATTGTTTTGCTCAAGCTTGATGAACTCCACCTCCTTCATGTGACGAATACTTTCAGGAAAGTACTTGTCGTTGAACAATTCTTGGAACTTCTCCCAAGACATCTTCAGTGCGGCAGGTTGAGTACGCTTTACAGATTCCCATCAGTAATCTGCCTCTGCACGCAACATGAAGGTGGCAAAGAGAACCTTTTGCTCCTTGGAGCATCCCAAGATATCAAATATCTTGTTGATCTGCTTTATCCACGTTTCCGCCTTAAGTGGTTTTGGCTCTCCAAAAAACTCTGGTAGTCTCAGCTCCTTGAACTGTTTATCGGTGACCGTCCGAGAATTGTCAGTGTTTTCACCTGCATTTTGGACATGAGTCGCTCTCGCCTGATGTTGTATTAATTGCATAAAGCCTCTGAACATCCCATCTTTCACCATTTCATTGGTGTTATTGTTTTCATGAGGATTATTATCTCCTGTTGCACATTACCCTGGGCATTGATCGTTGGTGACTCAACGGTCTCATGTGCTTCATTGCTTATCTCAACATTCTCGGATGTCATTTTCAAATACTGCCACAAAACAAGTGTTAATTAACATCTCACATATTATCCCTATACTCTGACCGACCAATTAAATACCAAATAAACTTAGGTAGGTCATACTAGCGAAGGAATTCTCCGTCTCTCCCCTCCTAATTATTGTCTCACATCTCAGCCAGGGATCATATCTCTAAGCTTTGATACCAACTGTGATGCCCCCAAAATAGGTACACATCACCCATCTTGGGTCGTCAGATACAAGGTACTGAATACAAATACAAACTAATTATACAACAGTCGTGTAAAATACGACAAAACATAAATTGAGAGTTTTAATAAGAATATTGTCATCTAGACAATATCCACACTCAAAGGAGTCCTCAATACATTTATTGTCACACTATTTAACAGAATAATAAGGACTACTAATACTATCATCTGGACCGTTACTCCGTTTCTCGACTAGTCCCGGCTAAGTTCTCATTTCCTGAAAAGAACAGTTAAAGAAAGGGGTGAGCTCAACTAGCCCAGTAAGAAATATTATGACTAAGATAATGCAGAATAAATTATCATTAGTCTTCAACAATGTTAAACTGATAAAATACAATAGACATCAAGTTTAACTGCAACGGGATAAGCAATCCATTAGAAGAGTCAAGTAGAGCATGATATCTACTATCTTCTATGATTTAAAATGTTTTCATCAATTTTTATCCCTGAAACTCAACTTAATAAATAAACCACATCATCGAGTCATCCTTGCTTTACGGGCCAAGGATATTCATTAAATTATCAATGGTCATGACTATACCGAATAATCCCTGGTGATAATCATACGAAAACTGTTCGTTAATACACTACAGGCCACTGAGGACTTTTACCACATCATTTATAACATTACAGGTCATGATTATATCGAATAATCCCTGGTCATAATCATACCAAGTCCATCTATGCACGTAAGCCAAAGATGACTTTCATCACAATATAAGCACGAGTATGATGACAATGACATAATAATTCAATAAAACGAGTTCAAGAATAAATTTTAAAGATTTATAAGTTAATTTATCCTGAACTCAATAATGTCCAAATTGTCAACATGATACTGCTTTGTGGAGTAAAATTCAAGAATGCTCAGAAGAATATTTTCATGAAAAGATACTGGATGAAGCGTAAATATCAAGGATATTCCACTAATTTCATGGAGTATAGAAGCCAAAATTTTAACTAAATGAGTATCATAGAATATATGAAACTGCAATGGATTTTTACCCACCATGTAGTAATCCGCGTAGACAGATCATTTCCACAATTTAATAAGAAATGAATACGAAGGGTCATTCACCATGCATGTGGTACTCCACAAAGACAAGTTTTTCCAACAAAATAATAAAGAATGGAATAACAGAAGAATTCACCATACATACGATAGATCGCACAGACATGTTATTCTAACAGAATAATAAATAATGGAACCAGGTCATGCGTAAACGCACAGACAGGATATTCCAACAGAATAATAAATAATGGAACCAGGTCATGTGTAAACGCACAGACAAGATATTCCAACAGAATAATAGAGAATGGAATAATAAAAGACTTCACCAGGCACGCGATAGACCGCACAGATAGGTTATTCCAACAGAATAATAAATAATGGAACCAGGTCATGCATAATACGCACAGACAGGATATTCCAACAAAATAATAAAGAATGGAATAACAGAAGAATTTCACCATGTATGCGGTACTTTGCATAGACAGGTTATTCTAACATAATAATAAGGAACCGAATAATAGAAGAATTTCACCATGTATGCGGTACTTCGCATATACAGGTTATTCCAACAGAATAATAAGGAATGGAATAATAGAAATTCTCTTCATGAATACGAAAGAATAATACCCCTTATCTTATAAAGAAGAGTACTCTGACGGGTAGGGAAGGGATATACTTGAAGAAAACTTGCACTACGCTCAAAGCTTTCTTAAACTCTAAAGAAATACGCTCAAGATTATAGAAGAAGAATTCTCTGAACTTCTGGTGTGATTTCAATTCTAACTAAGCATCCTATTTATAGGAAAATATAAAGGATACTATGAAATAAAATATAATATATATATATATATATATATATATATTATTTAAAATCTAATAAAATAATTAACTTTATAAAAGTATTCTGTTTTATATAAAAAGCTTTTCTGTTTTATTACATTAATAATACTAATAAAATAAAATTTATATATATATATATATATATATATATAATATATATATATATATATATAAACATCTGTGACTTCATAAAAAGACACTTCAATATATTTAACAACAGTTATCATCATTATTATAATTCACAATATTAATCTAACAGGTCGTTCCTAGGAAAGAGGGGGCTTTTCAATAAGGATTTCTCCCTATTGACGCACAATTAGGTGACCAAACCTCTCCTTGGCAGAACTTCTAGACATCGTTAATATTACAGATAATAATATTAATAACTTTGTTATCTCAATTATTGATTTAATAATATATAAAATATCGACAATAATTGAATCAAATAATGTGAGATACTATGCAACAATTACTGTAGCAATATATGAGCAAAACTGAGTGACTTTTCACGTAAGCATCAATAATCAATACCGTGTGCTACTATGCAACCACGCGTATTACTGTACTTTTAACACCGGGTGTTTCAACCGTTAATGGTAAAACTTCCGCTGTTATTTTCATAAAAATATTTTTGTCGTTTTCTCAATCCGAAAATAATTCTGTTGTGGGGTCCACCAATGATTGTGTCTCCGTACGAATATTCCCTATTAAAAAGAATATTCTCCGACCAATCGAATATTATATAACAACTTGCATACTTTTCAAAATTTCTAAATATTACCCACAACTATAACATTATAACAAATTTACTCCATAATATTCAAAAATGATATTTATTGAAAATTCATCTTTATTCATAAAAATTGGGGTCTTACACTCCTCTCTCACTCTCATCTCTCTCTCATCTCCGGTGCCCACATGCCACCCACCAACACCTCCACCGCCGACCAGCTGTGCCCCCTTCTTGCGATCAGTTCTCTGTCCCCCCACCGCTAGGCGCCACCTACCACTACCTCTAGTTGCCACCCACCACCACCTCTTGCCGCCGACCACCCATCTTAGTTCTTTGCCTTCTTCCTCCAGCCGCCGACCACCACCACCACCACCAAGAGCCACCTCCAACTGCCACCCATTTCCAATTCCAGCCGTCGACTACCACCACCACCACACGCCTGACAGTTTATTAGCTTCAAAAGGTATGAGTTCAAATATTGTTTCATTTTGATGATATACAAAATTAGTAGATTGAATAATTTTTATATTGTATG
This sequence comes from Panax japonicus, assembly GCA_020205505.1. Classification (NCBI taxonomy): domain Eukaryota; kingdom Viridiplantae; phylum Streptophyta; class Magnoliopsida; order Apiales; family Araliaceae; genus Panax; species Panax japonicus. Next base: position 58,085,888 of record CM035110.1, read on the forward strand.
TATATATTGATTTGAGTCTGAAAATTGGTAAATTCCTTAATTGGTTACTGTATGTGCATCAATTTCACTTTGGCAATTGGATTTGAGGCTGAAAATTGGTATAGGATTAAAAATTTGTTATATATTTGACTGAAATTTGGATTTGAGGCTGAAATTTGGGGCTAAAATTTGGTATATATTTTGATTGAGAATGGATAATTATGCAGTATATATTGTTTGCATTGTTTATGTGACTCCCCCAAAATAGGTATACATCACCCATCTTGAGTCGCCAAATACATGGTACAAAATTCAAATACAACTTAATAATACAACTGTCATGTGACATACGACAAAACATAAACTAAAAGTTTTAAAATGAATATTGTCTTCTAAACAGTATTTAAACTCAAAATAAGTCCTCAATACATTTATTATCACACTATTTCACAAAATAGTGAGGACTACTAATGCAAATATCTGGACCGTCAATCCATTCCCCGACTAGTCCCAACTATATTCTCATTTCTTGAAGAGAACATTGAAAGAAAGGGTGAGTTCAACTAGCCTAGTAAGAAATATTACGACTAAGATAATGCAGAATAAATTATCCTTATCCTTCAACAGTATAACAACTGATAGAATATAATAGACAACAAGTTTTAGATCAACAACTGCAGTGGAATAATCAATCCATTAGAAGAGTCAAGTAGAGCATAAAATCTACTATCTTCTATGATTTAAAAGTTTTATCATCAATTTTATCGCTGAGACTCAACTTAATAAATAATCCACATCATCGAATCATCCCTGCACTACAGGTCAATGATATTCTTTAGTATCACGACCACGAATTATCCACGCGCTACGGGCGAAAGATAATCATGTTTTCATAAGCGGTCATCATCATGCCATAAAACAATTCATCTTTGCACCCTTGGCAGAAGAGAATCCATGGCCATAATCATACCAAAAACTGTCCATCAATGCATTACGGGCCAATGAGGACTTTTACCACATCATTTGTAACATTACAGTCATGATTATACCGAATAATCCCAGGTCATAATCATACCAAGTCCATCTATGAACTACAGGCCACAGATGACTTTCATAACAATATAAGCATGATGATGATGACAATGACATAATAATTCAATAAAACGAGTTCAAGGATAAATTTTAAAGATTTATAATTTAATTTATCCAGAATTCAATAACGCTCAAATTGTCAACATGATACTGCTCTGTTGAGTAAAATTCAAGAATAATATTGTACAAAAAATAATTTGGACAAAAAACGAATCAATTTTTATCGTGAATAGTCCCTCGGGTGAATAGTACTCGAGTGAATAGTATCCCATGAATAGTACTTCAGGAATAGTAACCCCGTGAATAGTACTCTGGCATGAAAAAGTTAAAACTTATCAAGAATGTTCAGAATAATATTTTTATGAAAAGATACTGGATGAAGCGCAAATATCAAGGATATTCTACTAATTTTATGGAGTATAGAAGCCAAAACTTTAACAAAACGAGTATAAAATTCGAAATCTGAAACGAAATAATATTACTTACATACTACAGAGTATGGAAGAAAATATTATTTCAAGCGAATATTGAACAAAAATAACATCCCTTACTACTGTTGAACGAAAATAATATTCCATATTAAACAATAATGGAGTAAAATTCAAGAATGAAGATCAAAACATGGATACAATCAAATATAGTAACCATAATAGACATCTGGGACGAAAAAGAGAAAATTTCATTTTTCGGTGAATAGTGCCGTATTTATGAATAGTGCCGTATACGTGAATAGTGTTGTATATGTGAATAGTAATCCCGACACAAAATGTAGAAATTCCACAATAAAATTCATATCAATATTTCGGCATAATGATATTGAAGAAAATAATATCATTTACGAAAAAAATAACACCCCTTACCTCAAAATAACAGTAGTTCTGATCGGAATATCGGATGTAAAGTCGAAGGAAACGTGCACTGCATAGCAACTCTCAAAGTATCTAAATACTCACAAAAATACGCTCAATAATATAGAGAGAAAGAAAACTTGTTTTTGGTGTGCTTTTTAATTCTAACCTAAGCGCCTATTTATAGGAAAATGCTAGAACGCCATAGGAGACTAAATAATAAAATACTATTATTATTATTTCTACGCGTGCATGCTTTGAATAAAAATTCAGCCACCACAAGTGTGGCCCACTAGAAATCAGCCATCTTCCCCAATAACCAAAAGTGGGGCCCACCATAATTTAAATAAAAACATTTTAATTTCTGAAACTTTAACAATTTATAATAAATAGCCCTTTTATCAGAAAAATACAAATTTTATATCCATTCCACACAAAATCGAATTCTCTACAACTTTGCAGAAGAAAGTTTTTTCAAATTCCAAACAAAAAATATCCGAAATCCACAAACGAACGATTTTCAATACCTCTTAAAATTCATAATAAATCATACGTTAATTTTTAACGGTTCCAAATTTGTGGACATATATTCAACTTATATATGCATAACATATCCAAAAATCACAACGATCCAACGGTCGGATTAAAATTATAACTCACGCATTAGAGCTTTAAGAACGCCGATTTGAGTTTTTAATACCTCCAATCCGACTAAATACTGATAAAATACATCAACATTAATTCATTCAATTATAACAACATAAAATAAATATTTTCCTATCTATCATTTATGTCCACATAAAATAAATATTTTCTTATAATATAAATCAATAATTAATTATTCACAAATAATATTACAGAATCACAATAATGACAACCAGGCTGTTCCCAGGAAAGAGGGGGCTTTCCGATAAGGATTTCTCCTTACTGGCGCGCAATTAGGTGACCAAACATCTCCTTGACACAACTTTCTAGACATTGCCAATAATGATATCCAATAATATTATTCAAATAATATGAATTATTGATTTAATAATGGGAAATACTGTGCAGTGACAATTATTGAAACAACAATAATATAAAATATCAACGCAGCAATTATTGAATCAATAAAATAAAATATTAAACAGTAATTACTGTAACAATTATTGAGTAAAACTGAGCGACTTCTCACGTAAGCACCAATAATCAATACTGTGTGCTACTATACAACCACGTGTATTACTGTACTTTTGCTACCGGGTAGTTCAACAGTTAACGGTAAAACTTCCGCCGTTATTTTCATAAAAAGATATTTCTGTCATTTTCTCATTCTGACAATAATTCTGCTGTGGGGTCCACCAATGATTGTGTCGTCGTACGGATATTCCCTGACAAAAAGAATATTTCCTGACCAATCGAATATTTTATAACTACTTGCTTACTTTTCAAAATTTATAAATATTACCCATAACTATAACATTATCTCAAATCCACACCATAACATAAAAAAAAAATTTCGAGAAAATTTAATATTTATTCATAAATTGTGGGGTCTCACAATCTCCCCTCCTTATAAAATTTTGCCCTCAAAATTTACGTACGTACCTGGTATGCTGAACAGATGAGGACACTTCATCAGATTCTAACTCTTGAGGTATAACCTTTGAGCGTATAATATATTCCTTCTTATCCAAGATTTTAACAGGTACCTCTTCATACGTTAAATCTTTCGCTATCTCGTCCGGTTCTAAATCAATAATGTGGTTCGGGTCTTCCACATATTTACGTAACATCGATACGTGAAAAACACGCGACATACTTGGCATTAAGGCGAGTCTATAGGCCACAGTTCCTACTCGATCGAGGATTTCAAATGGGCCGTCTTCATTGACTCTTGCTTCTAGAATAACGCCTTCTTGAACCTTCTTCTTCGTATTCATCATCTCCGGGTATGTAGCTTTATCGTTTAAAGTTGGTTCTAATTGTATATTCGCTATTTTCACGTAGGTTTGTATATTTGAACTCGTAAACACATACGATCCTCTACTCAACACGTCGTCTAGAATGTTCGCTTATCCCACGATGGTATTGAATGGTATAATCGTAATCTTCAACATCTCGAGCCAACGTCTTCAGCGCATGTTACGTTCATTTTGGGTGAAGAAATATTTGAGGGTTTTAGAAATGGGTTTTATATTGGGGTCAATACAAAATTTACTTTCACTCTCTGGGGTAGGTCAAGAAGTCTTCAAGGAATATGTCAGGAAATTTATTAACGCTAGAAATATCATTTAAAAACTGTGACTCTCAATATCCAAGACTTAGATAACACATGAAATGAAGATTTCTCCTAACGGAGTTTCAATAGATAAGTCAAAGTTTAATTTCTCCGGAGTTAAATTTAAACGTTGAGCGCAAATAGGAGACTATGCAAGAGTTTTGATTAACTTTCCTGTAATAACTTCGTTCGGGTTCCTCGACAAACGCTCTCACTTAAACTACCGGCTTTAATTTGTCTGGGACATCCTTTGGCGTCACTATCCCAGCTAGACTTGACTTCACTACACGATAAAATTGAGCTAGGTGACCTTCTCTTCCGTAATTGAAACACGCTTTGGGTTGTTGCGTACAGTTTGGACGGATGTGTCCCCCCTGTCCGCATTTGAAACATACGATCGGTGGTCGTTCTTCTTCTTTGGAAACAGGTGCTGGTGTTGCTGTCTTTCCATCATTATTGAACCTTCTCTTCTTAAAATTTCCACTTCTATTATTTTGGCCATGATAACCACCGAAGTGGTTACCATTCTTGGCATGATAATTTCCCCCACGTTGGAGACCATCGTAGTAAGAAAACGACAGAATTATCTTTTATTAAAAATAACGGCGAAAGTGTTACCGTTAAAACTGTTGAACTACTAGTAGTAAAAGTATAGTACTACGCGTGGTTGCATAGTAGCACACGATATTGATTATTGATGCTTACGTAAGAAGTCACTCAGTTATACTCAATTATTGCTACAGTAATTGCTGCATCATATCTCTCATATTATTGATTTGATTATTGTCACAGTATCATCTAAATAATATTTTATATATTATTAAATCAATAATTGAGACGACAAAGTTATTCATATTATTAAATTGCAATATTTCTAATGTCTAGAAGTTCTGTCAAGGAGAGGTTTGATCATCTAATTGCGCGCCAATAAGGAGAAATCCTTATTGAAAAGCCCCCTCTTTCTAGGGAACGACCTGATTGTTAAATATTGTGAGTTATAATATTAATGATGAATAAATTCGTGTTGATTAAAGATGAAATTGATAGTTCCATTGTGTTGGAATTTTTAGTATTAGTTGAAATCGACATTTATTTCGATATTAATTGATGTCTGGAAGTTATACTGACCAGTCGGGTAATTAATCGGATACATGAGTAATTAATTGCTATTAATTCACATGATTATAACTATTTGTTCACATGTGTGCACTATTGATTCACATTCTTGTACTATTTGGGGAGTTGGTGCAAGATTGATAATACTTGCATGACTAAGTTAAAAATGGAGGTATGGATGGAGGTACTATACTGTAATTTGTATTTTCACATGATTATAACTATTGATTCACATGATTGAACTATTGATTCACATTATTTACTATTAGGGGAGGTGGTACAAGTTTGATAATACTTGCAGGACTAAATTAAAAATGAAAGAAAAGTTGGAGGTATTGTACTGTAATATTTTGAGCCCCAAAACGTGCAATTATCAAAACTATATTTTCCTATAAATAGAAGCTCATTCTTCCTTTATTTCTCACCAATTCACTAAAGCTTTAGAGCAATTATTATAGAGAGAAATTATAGAGAGAAAGAAGAAGAGAAGTCTACTACCTCTCTACTCCAGTATCCAGTTTCCTTCTGAGGTAAGGGGTATTATTTCTTTCGTATTCATGAAAAGATCTATTGTTATTCCATTCCTTATTATTATGTTGGAATAACCTGTCTATGATAAGTACTGCATACATGGTGAAATTCTTCTATTATTCCATTCTTTATTATTATGTTGGAATACCATGTCTGTGCGGATTACACATGACCTGGTTCCGTTCTTTATTATTCTGTTGGAATATCCTGTCTGTGCGGATTGGGCATGACCTGGTTCCATTCTTTATTATTCTGTTAGAATAATCTGTCTGTGCGGTTTATCGCATGCCTGGTGAATTCCGTTGTTATTCTATTCTTTATTATTTTGTTAGAATATCCTGTTTATGCGGATTACGCACGACCTGGTTTCATTCTTTATTATTCTATTGGGAATAATCTGTCTGTGCGGTCTATCGCATGCATGGTGAATTTTTCTATTATTCCATTCTTTATTATTCTATTAGAATAACCTGTCTATGTGGATTATCGCATGCATGGTGAATGATCATTTGTATTCATTCCTTATTAAATTGTAGAAATGATCGGTCTATGTGGATTACCGCATGGCGGGAGAAAATCCATTTGCAGTTTCATAATTTTTCTGACCCTCAAAAATTTTGGAGAAGTTTGAAATGATAATTTGATAAGTTTTCTATATTGTGTCCAAAGATGGCGATTTTTGGATGTATAGACTAAGAGTTATAGATTTTATGGAAAAATACTATTTTAAAAGTAAACCCTTATAACTCCTTGTGGTTAACTCCAAAATTAGTGAAATTTTTATTGGGAGTACATGTATATAACTGGAGTATACCTTGTAAATTACGGAATTTTTGGACAAAAGTACAATTTATGATAAATGTCTAAATATTCGTCAGTTTTGGCAATATGAAAAATAGTAAATGAATTTTAAAAATTCTGAGAAAAATGTATGTTCAATATGTGACTATATTATGCTAAATCTCAGAAAAGAAATATTTTTGGGACAAATTTGGTATTTTTCATGAAAATGAACTAGTTATGGGTAAATGAATTAAATATGTTATGTGAAGTAACAAAATTGAAAAATAGGATTTTATGGCTTGAGAATCCTATATAGGGTATATGCAGATTTTTGATGAGGGATTTGATCATTGGTGATGAAATCTTATGAGTATGGCATTTTTGAATGATTAAAATACATTATTTGGTAAAGTGTAAACAATTGAAATAAATTGTTTATAAGTTTAAGAAGTGATTAAAATATTGTTATAATATTAATAATATTAGATGATGAGTTTATTAAGTGACTGATAATATTTGGATAAATTTAAAGTCTTTAATATTTATTCTTATTTTCGTTTGATTAATGCTTATATCATTGTCATCATCCTCAAGCTTATATTGTGAAGAAAGTTATCTTTGGCTTACGTGCATTGATGAACTTGGTATGATTATGACCAGAGATCATTCGGTATAATCATGACCTGTAATGTTATAAATGATGTGGTAAAAGTCTTCAGTGTCCTGTAGTGCATTGATGGACAATTTTTGGTATGATTATGACCAGGGATTATTCGGTATAGTCATGACCATTGATGATTTAATGAATATCCTTGACCCGTAGTGCCGGGATGACTCGATGATGTGGTTTATTTATTAAGCTGAGTCTCAGCGATAAAAATTGATGAAAATATTTTAAATCATAGAAGATAGTAGATATCATGCTTTACTTGACTCTTCTAATGGATTGCTTATTTCGCTGCAGTTAAACTTGATGTCCATTGTATTTTATCAGTTTAACATTGTTGAAGACTAATGATAATTTATTCTACATTATCTTAGTCATAATATTTCTTACTGGGCTAGTTAAGCTCACCCTTTCTTTCACTGTTCTCTTCAGGAAATGAGAACGTAGCCGGGACTAGTCAGGAAACGGAGTGACGGTCCAGATGATAGCATTAATAGTCCTCATTATTCTGTTAAATAGTGTGACAATAAATATAATGGGGACTCCATTGAGTGTGGATATTGTCTAGATGACAATATTCTTATTAAAACTCTTAAATTATGTTTTGTCATATTTTACACGACTGTTGTATAATTAAGTTGTATTTGAATTTTGTGCCATGTATTTGGCGACTCAAGATGGGTGATGTATACCTGTTTTGGGGGCATCACAGTTGGTATCAAAGCTTAGGGATATGATCCCTGGATGAGATGTGAGATAAGAACTAGGAGGGGAGAGACAGGGAATTCCTTCGCTAGTATGACCTACCTAAGTTTATTTGGTATTTAATTGGTCGGTCAGAGTATAGGGATAATATGTGATATGTCAATTAACCCTTGTTTTGTGGCAGTGTTTGAAAATGGTATCTGAAAATGTTGAGATCAACAATGAAGCACATGAGACTGTTGAGTCACCAAAATACCCAGGATAAAGTACAATAGAAAGACAATAATCCTCAGGTAAATAACAATACCGATGAGATGATGAACGATGGGATGTTCAATTAGAGTATAAAATCTACTATCTTCTATGATTTAAAAGTTTTATCATCAATTTTATCGCTGAGACTCAGCTTAATAAATAATCCACATCATCGAATCATCCTTGCACTACGGGCCAAGGATATTCTTTAGTATCACGACCACGAATTATCCATGTACTACGGACCAAAGATAATCGTGTTTTCATCAATGGTCATGATCATTCCATAAAACAATTCATCTTTGCACCCTTGCCCGTAGAGAATCCATGGCCATAATCATAACATAAACTGTCCATCAATGCACTACGGGACAATGAGGACTTTTACCACATCATTTGTAACAGTACGGTCATGATTATACCTTATAATTCCTGGTTATAATCATACCAAGTCCATCTATGAACTACGGGCCATAGATGACTTTCATAACAATATAAGCATGAGGATGATGACAATGACATAATAATTCAATAAAACAAGTTCAAGGATAAATTTTAAAGATATATAATTTAATTTATCCAGAATTCAATAACGCTCAAATTGTCAACATGATACTGCTTTGTAGAGTAAAATATAGAACTTGTCCAATCTTCCCTTGAAGTCAAGGACACAGAGTCTTAAAAAATCTTCAAGAGTTTGAATAGTCCTTTCCGACTGCCCATCCGTTTGAGGAAGATATGCCGATCTAAATCGTAAATCCATGCCCATAGCCTTTTGCAAACTAACCCAAAATCTTGAAGTGAATCTTGAGTCTCGATCAGAAACTATGGATACTGGCATACCATGCAATCTTACAATCTCATTTATATACATACTAGCAAGACGCTCAAGTGTATAAGTTTTTCGTATCGGTAAGAAATGAGCAGGCTTGGTCAATCTATCAACAATGACCCAAATTGCATCTATGCCTTGAGAAACCTTGGGAAGACCAGTAACAAAATCCATGGTAATGTGCTCCCACTTCCATTCTGGAATTTCAAGTGGTTGCAATGGACCTTTTGGCACTTGATGCTCCACCTTGACTCGTTGACAAGTTAGACACCTTGAGATAAACCCCGCTATCTCTTACTTCATATTGTTCCACCAAAATGTATGTCGAAGATCACAATACATTTTTGGCACTCCTAGGATGGATTGCAAACGGTGTGTTGTGTGCCTCCATCATGATTTTACACTTCAAGTCAGAGTTATTAGGAACACAAAGTCTGGAGTTAACTCGAAGTATTCCTTCTTCATCAATTCTTACTTCTGGAATAGCACCTTCTTGCACTTTCTTCCTCATATGCATCAGCTCCAGGTCTGTAGCTTGAGCAACTTTAACTTTATCAATTAAATTCGGTTCTACTCGTATATTCGCCATCATCATATGGGTTCCTGGAGTCTTTAGCTCTATCTCCATCCTTTCTAAGTCAAACAAAATGGGTCTTTGCATTGACAATATCGCACTCATACCCGCATATAATCTTCTACTCAATGCGTCAACTACTACGTTCGCTTTTCCAGGATGGTATTGGATGGTATGATCATAATCTTTGAATAGCTCAAACCATCGTCGTTGTCGCATGTTGAGTTCATTTTGAGTGAAGAAATATTTGAGGCTTTTATGATCCGTATAAATCTCTACCTTCTCTCCATACAGGTAATGCCTCTAAATCTTAAGCGCAAAAACGACTGCTGCCAACTCTAGATCATGAGTAGGATAATTCCTCTTATATTCTTTGAGTTGTCGTGAGGCATAGGCTATGACTTTCCCATGTTGCATGAGAACACATCCTAACCCTTTGCCTGCAGCATCACTGTAGATGACAAATCCCTCTGAGCCAGATGGTATTGTCAGAACAGGTGCTGAAATGAGTCTCCTCTTGAGTTCTTGAAAACTCTTTCCACATTCCTCGCTCCAACCGAATTTTGTATCTTTTCAAGTCAGCTGAGTTAATGGATTAGCGATTCGAGAAAACTCTTCTACGAATCTCCAATAATAACCAGCTAAGCCGAGAAAGCTACGTACTTCGGTCACTGACTTAGGTTGCTCCCAGCTTTGAATTGCTTCAATATTTGCTGGGTCAATAGATATTCTATGATTTGATATTACGTGCCCAAGGAATGCAACTTCCTCAAGCCAGAACTCACATTTCTTCAACTTGGCATAAAGCTTGTTTTCACGAAGCTTTTGAAGTATCAGCCTCAAGTGTTGCTCATGGTCTTCACGGGTTTTGGAGTATATGAGGATGTCATCAATAAAGACGACCACAAAGTGATCTAAATATTCCTTGAATACTTGGTTCATCATATCCATGAAGGCCGCATGAGCATTAGTCAATCCAAAAGACATGACTAGGAATTCATAATGCCCGTACCGAGTTCTGAAAGCAGTCTTTGGAATGTCATCAGTTTTAATCTTCAGTTGATGATATCCGGAACGAAGATCAATCTTTGAAAAGAATTTGGCTCCTTGTAACTGGTCAAACAGGTCATCAATGCGAGGCAACAGGTACCAATTTTTGATGGTGACATGATTCAACTCCCGATAATCAATACAAAGTCGAACACTTCCATCTTTCTTCTTCACGAATAGAACAGGAGAACCCCAAGGAGACATACTAGGATGAATAAAATCGATGTCTAACAATTCCTGTAGTTGGGTTTTTAACTCCTGAAGTTCAATAGGAGCCATTCGATATGGGGCTTTGGTAATGGGTTTTGTACCGGATTCAAGGTCGATACAAAATTTAATTTCATGCTTTGGGGGTAGGCCAGGAAGTTCTTCAGGGAATACGTCAGGAAATTTATTAACAATAGAAATATCATTCAAATCTGACATATCTTTATTTAAATTTGTGACATGGGCTAAGAAAGCTTGACATCTATTTTTTCAATAAACGAATAACTTTATGACTTGATCTGACAATGATTGATTTTAGTGGTTTGGTTGCTTGAATTCGCATAATAGGTTGGTTAGGAATATGAAAGCTAACAACCTTACGAAAATAATCGATTTTAGCATGATGAGTAGTTAACCAATCAACCCCTAAAATCACATCAAAATGCAAGTATTTTCAAAGAAATAAAATCGACAGGTAACACGCGGTTACCGATTTGAATCAAACAAGACTTATAAACCGTGGATGTAATGAAGGTTTCTCCCAACGGAGTTTCAACAGATAAGTCAAACTCTAATTTCTCCGGAGTCAAATTTAAACGGTGAGCGCAAGTAGAAGAAATAAAGGAATGGGTAGAACCGATATCAAATAAAGTATAAACTTCGCTAGAGTTTATGATTAGCTTACCCGTGATCACCTCGTTCGGATTCCTCGCTTTTTGGGAGGTTACGACAAACGCTCTCCCTTGAACTATCGGTTTTGTCTAGTCTGGGACACCCTTTGATGCCTCCATCCCAGCTGGACTTGACTTTGGTGCACGATAAAATCGGGCTAGGTGACCTTCTTTTCCACAATTATAACACGCTTTGGATTGCATCGTGCAGTTTGGACTTATGTGTCCTTCCCCTCTTTATTTGTAACATACGACCGGTGGTCGTTCTCCTTCCTTAACAACAGTTGCTGGTGTTGACGTCTTTCTAACCTTGTTGAATCTCCTCTTCTTGAAATGTCCACTCTTATTATCATGGCCATGATTACCACCGAAGTGATTATCATTTCTTGCATGTTGATTCCCTCTACGTTTATTGTCACCGTTTCGATGACTGCTACCACTGGTATTATCGACTTGTCGGTTGCTCCCTCTTGGTTGGATTGACTCATTATCGCACTCCAATAACTGAGCCCTATCCACAACATCTGAATGCAAACACAGTTTGTGAGAAATTAGGTATTGACGTATCTCGGGTTTCAAACCTCTTAGAAACATCCGCGTCATTCTCTCCTCATTATCAACCAAGTGGGATGCAAACTGAGACAACTCGGCAAACTTAGCTTCGTACTGCGCCACGGTCATATTATTTTGCTCAAGCTTGATGAACTCTACCTCCTTCATGTGACGAATACTTTCAAGAAAGTACTTGTCATTGAACAACTCTTGGAACTCCTCCCAAGACATTTTGAGTGCGGCAGGTTGAGTATAAATTACAGATTCCCACCAGTAATCTACCTTTGCTCACAACATGAAGGTGGCTAAGGGAACCTTTTGCTCCTTGGAGCATCCCAAGACATCAAATATCTTGTTGATCTGCTTTATCCACGTCTTCGCCTTAAGAGGTTTTGTCTCTCCAAAAAACTCTGGTGGTCCCAGCTCCTTGAACTACTTAGTGGTGACTGTCCGAGAGTTGTCAGTGTTTCCACCTGCATTTTGGACAGGAGCCACTTTTGCCTGATGTTGCATGAATTGCATAAAGCCTCTGAACATCCCATTCTTCACCATTTCATCGGAATTATTGTTTATATGAGGATTATTGTCTTCCTGTTGCACATTATCCTGGGCATTAATCTGTGCTGACTCAATGGTCTCATGTGCTTCATTGTTTATCTCAACATTTTTGGATGCCATTTTCAAATACTGCCACAAAATAAGGGTTAATTAATATATCACATATTATCCCTATACTTTGATCGACTAATTAAATACCAAATAAACTTAGGTAGGTCATACTAACGAAGGAATTCCCCGTCTCTCCTCTCCTAGTTCATGTCTCACATCTCAGCCGAGGATCATATCCCTAAGTTTTGATACCAACTGTGACACCCCCAAAACAGGTATACATCACCCATCTTGAGTCGCCAAATACATGGTACAAAATTCAAATACAACTTAATTATACAACAGTCGTGTAAAATATGACAAAACATAATCTAAGAGTTTTAATAAGAATATTGTCATCTAGATAATATCCACTCTCAATGGAGTCCTCATTATATTTATTGTAACACTATTTAACAGAATAGTGAGGACTACTAATGCTATCATCTGGACCGTCACTCCGTTTCCCGACTAGTCCCGGCTACGTTCTCATTTCCTGAAGAGAACAGTGAAAGAAAGGGTGAGCTAAACTATCCCAGTAAAACATATTATGACTAAGATAATGCAGAATAAATTATCATTAGTCTTCAACAATGTTAAACTGATAAAATACAATAGACATCAAGTTTAACTGCAGCGAAATAAGCAATCCATTAGAAGAGTCAAGTAGAGCATGATATCTACTATCTTCTATGATTTAAAATGTTTTCATCAATTTTTATCGCTGAGACTCAGCTTAATAAATAAACCACATCATCGAGTCATCCCTGCACTACGGACCAAGGATATTTATTAAATCATCAATGGTCATGACTATACCGAATAATTCCTGGTCATAATCATACCAAAAACTGTCCATCAATGCACTACAGGCTACTGAGGACTTTTACCACATCATTTATAACATTACAGGTTATGATTATACCGACTAATCCCTAGTCATAATCATACCAAGTCCATCTATACATGTAAGTCAAAGATGACTTTCATCACAATATAAGCATGAGGATGATGACAATGACATAATAATTCAATAAAACAAGTTCAAGAATAAATTTAAAGATTTATAAGTTAATTTATCTTGAAATCATTTACGTCCAAATTGTCAAAATGATACTGCTTTGTGGAGTAAAATTCAAGAATGCTCAGAAGAATATGTTCATGAAAAGATACCGGATGAAGCGCAAATATCCTGGATATTCTACTAATTTCATGGAGTATAGAAGCCAAAACTTTAACCAAATGAGTATCATAGAATATATGAAACTACAAATGGATTTTCACCCGCCATGCGGTAATCCACGTAGACAGATCATTTCCATAATTTAATAAGGAATGAATACGAAGGATCATTCACCATGCATGTGATAATCCACATAGACAGGTTATTCCAACATAATAATAAAGAATGGAACCAGGTCATGCGTAATCCGCACAGACATGATATTCTAACAGAATAATAAAGAATGGAAAAATAGAAGAATTCACCATGCATGCGATAGACCGCACAGACAGCTTATTCCAACAGAATAATAAAGAATGGAACCAGATCTAGCGTAATTCACACAGACAGGATATTCTAACATAATAATAAAGAATAAAATAACAAAGAATTCACCATGCATGCGATAGACCGCACAGACAGGTTATTCCAACAGAATAATAAAGAATGTAATCAGGTCTAGCATAATACGCACAGATAGGATATTCCAACAGAATAATAAAGAATGGAATAACAGAAGAATTTAACCATGTATGCGGTACTTCGCATAAACAGGTTATTCCAATATAATAATAAAGAATGGAATAACATAAGCTCTCTTCATGAATACGAATGAAATAATACCCCTTACCTTAAAAAGAAACTGGATACTGGAGTAGAGAGGTAACAAACTTCTCTTCTTCTTTCTCTCTATAATAATTGCTCTATAGCTTTAGTGAATTGGTGAGAAATGAAGGAAGAATGAGCTTCTATTTATAGGAAAATATAGTTTCGATAATTACACGTTTTGGGACTCGAAATATTACAGTACAATACCTCCAACTTTTCTTTCATTTTTAATTTAGTCCAGCAAGTATTATCAAACTTGCACCACCTCCTCTAATAGTAAATAATGTGATTCAATAGTACACACATGTGAAAAAATAGTTATATAAACATGTGAATTAGTCACAATTAATTGCTCATTTATCCAATTAATTACCCGGTTTATCAATATAACCCCCAGACATCAATTATCATTGGAATAGATGTCAATTTTCACTAACAATAATAATCCCAACACAATGGAACTATCAAATTCATCTTTAATCAACACGAACTTATTCATCATTAATATTATAACTCACAATATTTAACAATCAGGTTGTTCCCAGGAAAGAGTGGGCTTTCCGATAAGGATTTCTCCTTATTGGCGCACAATTAGATGACCAAACCTCTCCTTGACAGAACTTCTAGACATTGTAAATATTGCAATTTAATATTATAAATAACTTTGTCATCTCAATTATTGATTTAATAATATAACATATTATGCAGATGATATTGTGACAATAATCGAATCAATAATATGAGAGATATGATGCAGCAATTACTGTAGCAATAATTGAGTATAACTGAGTGACTTCTCACGTAAGCATCAATAATCAATACCGTGTGCTACTATGCAACCACGCGTATTACTGTACTTTTACTACCGGGTAGTTCAACAGTTTAACGGTAAAACTTCCGCCGTTATTTTTATAAAAAGATAATTATGTCGTTTTCTAACTACGACAATACTTCCGTTGTGGGGTCCACCAATGATTATGCCGCCGTACGAATATTCCCTGTTAAAATGAATATTTTCCGACCAATCGAATATTATATAACCACTTGCTTACTTTGCAAAATTTATAAATATTACCCACAACTATAACATTATATCAAATTCACACCATAATATTCAAAAATATATTTTTAGAAATTTATTCTTTATTCATAAAAATTGGGGTCTTACATTTACTATTAGGGGAAGTGGTGCAAGTTTGATAATACTTGCCGGACTAAATTAAAAAGAAAAGAAAAGTTGGAGGTATTGTACTGTAATATTTTGAGCCCCAAAACGTGCAATTATCGAAACTATATTTTCCTATAAATAGAAGCTCATTCTTCCTTCTTTTCTCACCAATTCACTAAAGCTTTAGAGCAATTATTATAGAGAGAAATTATATAGAAAAAGAAGATGAGAAGTCTGCTACCTCACTATTCCAATATCCAGCTTCTTCTAAGGTAAGGGGTATTATTTCATTCGTATTCATGAAGAGAGCTATTGTTATTCCATTTTTTATTATTATAATGGAATAACATGTCTATGCGAAGTACCGCACACATGGTGAAATTCTTCTATTATTCCATTCTTTATTATTTTGTTGGAATAACCAGTCTGTGCGGTCTATCGCATGCTTGGTGAATTCTGTTGTTATTCCATTCTTTATTATTCTGTTGGAATATCCTGTCTGTGCGGTTTATGCATAACTTGGTTCCATTCTTTATTATTTTGTTAGAATATCTTGTTTGTGCGATTTACGCATGACCAGGTTCCATTCTTTATTATTCTATTGGAATATCCTATCTGTACGGTTTACACATGACCTGGTTCCATTCTTTATTATTCTGTTGAGAATAACCTATATGTACAGTCTATCGCATGCATGGTGAATTCTTCTATTATTCCATTATTTATTATTCTTTTGGAATAACCTGTCTATGTGGATTACCGCATGCATGGTGAATGATCCTTTATATTCATATGAATAGTTTTTTCATTCAAAAGGAGTTTCTGCCAAGGGCAGTTTCATAATTTTTTTGACCCTCAAAAATTTTGAAAAAATTTAAAATGATAATTTGATGAGTTTTTTAGATTGTGTCCAAAAATGACGATTTTTTGATGTATAGATTAAGAGTTATGGATTTTATGGGAAAAGACTATTTTAAAAGTAAACCCTTATAACTCTTTGTGGTTAACTCCAAAATTGGTAAAAATTTTATTGGGAGTGCATGTATATAACAGAAGTATACCCTGTAAATTTCGAAATTTTTGGACAAAAGTACAATTTATGATAAATGTCTAAATATTCAGCAGTTTTGACCATATGAAAAATAGTAAATGATTTTTAAAAATTTCGAGAAAAATATATGTTCAATATGGGACTATATTCTGCTAAATCCCTGAAAAACATATTTTTGGGACTGATTAGGTATTTTTCATGAAAATGAACTAGTTATGAGAAAATGAATTAAATATGTTATGTGAAGTAACAAAATTGAAAAATAGGTTTTATGGCTTGGGAATCCTATATAGGGTATATGCAGATTTTTGATGAGAGATTTGATCATTGGTGATGAAATCTTATGAGTATGACATTTTTGAATGATTAAAAAGCATTATTTGGAAAAGTGTAAACAATTGAAATAAATTATTTATAAGTTTAAGAAGTGATTAAAATATTATTATAATATTAATAATATTAGATTATGAGTTTATTAAGTGATTGATAATATTTGGATAAATTTAAAGTCTTTAATATTTATCCTTGATTTCGTTTGATTATTGCTTATATCATTGTCATCATCCTCATGCTTATATTGTGATGAAAGTCATCTTTGGCTTACGTGCATAGATGGACTTAGTATGATTATGATCAGGGATTATTCGGTATAATCATGACTGTAATGTAACGAATGATGTTAAAAGTCCTCATTGGCCGGTAGTGCATTGATGAACAGTTTTTGGTATGATTATGACCAGGGATTATTCGGTATAGTCATGACCATTGATGATTTAATGAATATCCTTGGTCCGTAGTGCCGGAATGATTCGATGATGTGGTTTATTTATTAAGCTGAGTCTCAGCGATAAAAAAATAAAAAATTTGATGAAAACATTTTAAATTATAGAAGATAATAGATATCATGCTCTACTTGACTCTTCTAATGGATTACTTATTCCGCTGCAGTTAAACTTGATGTTTATTGTATTTTATCATTTTAACATTGTTGAAGACTAATGATAATTTATTCTGCATTATCTTAGTTATAATATTTTTTACTGGGCTAGTTGACCTCACCCTTTTGCTTTCATTGTTCTCTTCATGAAATGAGAATGTAGCAGGGACTAGTCGGGGAATGGAGTGACGGTCCAGATGATAGCATTAGTAGTCCTCACTATTCAATAAAATAGTGTGATAATAAATATATTGAGGACTTATTTTGAGTTTGAATACTGTCTAGAAGACAATATTTGTATTAAAACTCACAGCTCATGTTGTATATTTAAGATTGTAATTGTATTCTTTACCATGTATTTGACGACTCAGAATAGGTGATGTATACCTATTTTGGGGGTGCCACAGTTGGTATCAAAGCTTAGGGATATGATCCTTGGCTGAGATGTGAGACAAAAACTAGGAGGGGAGAGATGGGGAATTTCTTCGCTAGTATGACCTACCTAAGTTTATTTGGTATTTATGTAACATTCTAGAATTTTAATTGTTATATTAAATATTTATTGAATTATTTAAATATTTAATAGATGTGTTTATTGTTGAATAAATAATTGTTCAAATTTGAATTGATGTGATTAATTATTTGTTAAATAAATAATTAAGGAAAATCAATTATTTTGCTAATTTAATTTAATTATTAAGTTAGAGAATTTTGATTAATTGAATTACTATTCTTTTTATTGGAATTTGTAAATTTAAAAGGACGTGTTCGTTGATTAAATAAAGTTATAATTATATAGAAAATTATAATTTTGTGATATTGATTCATGTGTTAAAGTGATTTGATAAATTATTTTTAGAATTAATTAAATTAATGTGTGACAAATAACCTTGTTATAAAGGAGTTACTAAAAAAACTTAAAGGAGTTTTAATTCAGTTTTGCCAAACAAGGCCTAAGGCCTATTAAGTCTTTAATTTATTTGAGTTTTACCAAACAAGGTGTTAGTATTAATGGGTTATTTTGTTAGTGGTTAACCAAACAAGCCTTATGGCTTTTGATTTTTTAAAACTCATATAACTGATATCAGTTAAATGTTTTGTATTTATATTATATAATCAATATATATTATATTCTATATACGTTATTTGTTAAGTACGTTAGATAGAGAGAGAAAGAAGAAAAGAAAACTCAGAGAAGAAGAAGAAAAGAAGAAAGAAGAGAGAAAAGAAGGCTAGAGATTGGAGAAGGAGGCTTGAGAGTAGAAAAGATTAGCCATATCATCTTCTATCAAGGTATTCTCCTATTCCTTTTAGTTCTTAAAAGTTTAGTTTTATCTTCCCAAATTCTCTGTAGAATCTTTGTGTAAGCATGAATTTTTGTTGTTATGTGGTTTTATATGTCATAATACTGATGTTAAAACTATTTTCATGGGTTATAATCAAAGAATTGTTGTTACGTATATATTTGTGAAGAAAATGTTTTTACAGAGAGTTTTTATGAAAATATATTGTTTAGCTTAAAGTAGAAATTGAGGGTGAATTAGTGGTTTAGTTGTTTTATTGATAAATTGGCTATTCAATTTGTTAGAGTATATATATACTTTGATAAAATGCTTTGAATTAGTGATTTTGGTTGAGAAACAAAATTACAGTGTTTATTTTCATCAAAAATATCAAAAAGTGAGTTTTAGCCAAAACAGTGAATTTGGGTGTGTTAATTTTGTTGTTTATGTTGTTATATGGTAGACACATGTTAGGAGTTCTTGAATTTTGTTTACATAAAGTTGTTGTATGATTCACATGCTATTTGGTCTGTTAGAAACGAGCTTGTAGGCCAAAATTGGCTTTTTCTGTGCTGTTGCCGAGGCTGTCTGTCGAGGTCTGTAATTCGGCGCCGCGACACGGACTTGCAGTACCTTTGTGGCGCCACAGTGCCATGCTCACGCTGCAGCGTGGCCTTGTAGCCTTGGTCGCCGCGCCGCTGCACCATGCCCTCGTCGCAGCGCGACCCACAGTGTAAACTGTGGCGCCGCGGCGCAAGTTAGCAGAATGGTCTGACAGTGTACTTTTTGTACACTGAATTTTAAGAAAAGTTATGTGTTGATAATAAAACTGCTAAATGTTGATTTTAGTATTCCTATACTATGAATTTAACGATTAACTTGTGTTATAACTTGATTATGTGATTAAAAATCAAATTTTTAAATGATGAACATACTTAGTTATGTTTATAAGATGATAATGACTAATTATGTCACGATGACATATGTTTATAGGATATTGTGGTTTGAATTATTCGATTTAGTCCACGAACAAGGCAAGTTCTCTAACTCTACTTTTGTAATTAGAATCAATTATTGTTCTCAATATAGTAATGCAAGTTTTCTAATTCTTTATCTTGTTGAACTATTTATTCAATTCGATCACTTAATAAATGATGTAAGCTTCCTAAACTTTGGTTTGATGTCGGCAAGTTATTCTTGTATTTAACTTGTTGTTTAGCATGCACAATTATTTATACTAATGTCGAGCAATTTTATCGTTCAAACTGTTATGCATGCATAGTATTCAATTCTAATTAACCTTGACTTAATATTGTTCAAGCAAGGCATGTTATAGTTATTCAAAGTATATACTATTAGATTATTCCTAAAGCGTGATTTTGATTTACCATGTTGATTCAATCACGATTATTTTGTAATATGATGTTATTAATTCAACTAGTCCTCTAGTTGATGATCGTTGAACTTCAAATTACCCTTGAAAGCTTATCCAAACCAAAGTCTCTTTGGTGCGGACTTGTACTCCAAATACTGAGATGAACAACCCTATTATTATTAGGGGATAACTTACGCGTAGCGTTAAATGTTTGTGCACAATACATGGTACGAAGGGCTGATCCCCCTAAGTACAAGGAGTCCTTATAGTCTTATGACTGTTAAAGTTGGAGTTGAAAGATTACTATCAACTGTGGACATAGTTCATGGTCTTATGACCCTCAATATATTTATTCCACATTTTGGATTTTAGTTTTTGGTTATTGTTGATAGAGTACTATTCCTTGTTGATAAGCCTATTTTGGCAGTTATTATTGTTATACTCCTGTTGATTCTATATTATATCCAGTGAGCAATTGTTTTGCTCACTCTTGCACATTTTAAAACTTATTGCAGCTAAAGAAGAGAAGGTAGATGAACCTTCGTCTAGCAAAGGAAAGGGAAAAATGTGCAAGTGATGAAGACTTGTACTTTTTACTTTAGACTTTTATTATGATGATCTTAGACTTGGTTTTAATGAAGTTTATTTAATTTCCGCATTTGAATGATTGTATTTAAAGGTCAGATAACCTGGGACATTTTATTATGTAACCCTTTAATGGGAAATGTTTTATTTATCCATTTTTATTGTGATTGGGTAGTTAGATATGAATGTTTGATTAAGTGAACACCAGATCCTGTGGGAATGAAGTACCTGGATTTGGGGGTGTCATAATTTAATTGGTCGGTCAGAGTATAGGGATAATATGTGATATGTTAATTAACCCTTGTTTTGAGACAGTGTTTGAAAATGGCATCTGAAAATGTTGAGATTAGCAATGAAGCAAATGAGACCGTTGAGTCACCAACGATCAATACCGAGGATAATGTGCATCAGGAAGATAATAATCCTCAGGTAAATAACAACACCGATCAAATGATGAACGATGGGATGTTCAGAGGCTTTATGCAATTCATGCAACATCAGGTAAGAGAGACTCCTGTTTAAAATATAGTTGGAAATAATGGCAACCCACGGTCAGTCACCGCTAAGCAGTTCAAGGAGCTGGGACCACCAGAGTTTTTGGGAAAGCCAGAACCACTTAAGGCGAAGACGTGGTTAAAGTAGATCACCAAGATATTTGATGTCTTAGGATACTCCGAGGAGCAAAAGGTTCCCTTTGCCACCTTTATGTTGCGTGAAGAGGCAGATTACTGGTGGAAATCTGTAAAATGTACCCAGCCTGACGCACTCAAGATGTCTTGGGAGAAGTTCCAAGAGCTGTTCAACGACAAGTACTTTCCCAAAAGTATTTGTCACATGAAGGAGGTAGAGTTTATCAAGTTGGAGCAAAACAATATGACCGTGTCGCAATACGAGGCTAAATTTGCGTAGTTATCCCGGTTTGCATCCCATTTGGTCGATAATGAGGAGCGAATGACGCGAATGTTTCTAAGAGGTTTGAAACCCGATATACATTAATACCACATTTCTCACAAACTTTGTTTATATTCAGATGTTGTGAATAGGGCTCAGTTATTGGAGCGCAATAATGAGTCAGAACAACCAAAAGGCAACGACCAACAACACGATAATAATCATACCGGTGGCAACGGTTATCGGAACAATGATAACCATCATGGAGGAAATTATCATGCCAAGAATGGTAACCACTTCGGTGGTAATCATGGCCAAGATAATAGGAGTGGAAATTCAAGAGGAGAAGGTTCAACAACGATGGAAAGACATCAGCACCAGCACCCGTTTTCAAGGAAGGAGAACGACCACCAATTGTATGCTTTAAATGCGGAGGGGAGGGACATATCAGTCCAAACTGCGTGATGCAGTCCAAAGCATGTTACAATTATGGAAACCACCAATTGTATGCTTTAAATGCGGAGGGGAGGGACATATCAGTCCAAACTGCGTGATGCAGTCCAAAGCATGTTACAATTATGGAAAAGAGGGTCACCTAGCCTGATTTTGTCGTGCACCAAAGTCAAGTCTAGCTGGGACGGTGCCACCAAAGGCGGATACGGACAAAACAAAGTCGGTGGTTTCAGGAAGAGTATTTTTCGTGACTTCTCAAAAAGCGAGTAACCTGAACAAAGTTAGCACGGGTTAGTTGATTATAAATTATTGCGAAGTCTATACCTTATTAGATATCGGTTCTACCCATTCTTTTATCTCTCTTGCTTGCGCTCAACATTTAAATTTAACTCTAGAGAAGTTAGACTTTGACTTATCGATTGAAACTTCGTTAAGAGAAATCTCCATTTCTTATGCTATCCAAGTATTGGATGAGAGTAACAGTTTTAAACGATATTTCTATCATTAATAAATTTCGTGACATATTCTTGAAGACTTCTTAGTCTACCCCTAGAACGTGAAATCAAATTTTGTATTGACCCCAGTACAAAACCCATTTCTTCAACCCTTAAATATTTCTTCAACCAAAACGAACAAATAATGCACCAAAGATGTTGGCTCTATCTGTTGAAGATTACGACTATACCATTCAATATCATTGTGGAAGAGAGAACGTGGTAGCTGACGTGTTGAGTAGAAGATCGTATATGTTTACGAGTGCGACGTTGTTAACACAAAAACCCATTTTGTATAACTTACAAATGACTCTAGAGACCCATGTGAAGATAACGAATATACGATTATAATCGACTTTAATCGATAAAGTTAAAGTTATGCAAGCTACATACTCAGAGCTAATGAATGTGAAGAAGAAGGTTCAAGAGGGCGTTATTCTAGAAGCAAGAATCGATGAAGAGAGGAAATCTCAACCCTCGATTTTATTGGCCCATTTAAAATCCTTGATCGATTAGGAACTGTGGCCTATAGACTCGTTTTACCGCCAAGTATGTCGCGTGTTCATAACGTTTTTCACGTATCGATGTTACGTAAATATGTGGATGACCCAAACCACATTATTAAATTAGAACTAGACGAGATAGCAGAAGATTTAACGTATGAGGAGATACGTGTTAAAATCTTGGATAAGAATGATCGTATTCAACACTCAAAGGTTATACCTCAAGAGTTAGAATCTGAAATGAAGTCAAGGTATCCTCATCTCTTCGGCATACCAGGTACGTACGTAAATTTTGAGGGAAAAATTTCATAAGAAGGGGAGATTGTGAGACCCCAAATTTTATGAATAAAGATTTAAATTTTTTGAAATATTTTTTTGGATATTATGGTGTGGATTTGATATAATGTTATAGTTGTGGGTAATATTTACAAATTTTGCAAAGTAAGCAAGTGGTTATATAATATTCGATTGGTCGAAGAATATTTTTTTTGTCGGAGAATATCCGTACGACGACACAATCATTGGTGGACCCCACAACGGAAGTATTGTCGTAGTTACAAAATGACAGAATTATCTTTTTATAAAAATAACGGCGAAAGTGTTACCGTTAAAACTGTTGAACTAACCAGTAGTAAAAGTACAGTAATACGCGTGGTTGCATAGTAGCACACGGTATTGATTATTGATGCTTAAGTAAGAAGTCACTCAGTTATACTCAATTATTGTTACAGTAATTGCTGTATCATATCTCTCATATTATTGATTCAATTATTGTCACAGTATCATCTGCATAATATGTTATATTATTAAATCAATAATTGAGATGACAAAGTTATTCATATTATTATTTGCAATAATGACAATGTCTAGAAGTTCTGTCAAGGAGAGGTTTGGTCACCTAATTACGCGCCAATAAGGAGAAATCCTTATCGGAAAGCCCCATCTTTCCTGGAACGACCTGGTTGTTAAATATTGTGAATTATAATATTAATGATGAATAAGATTGTGTTGATTAAAGATGAAATTGATAGTTCCATTGTGTTGGAATTATCAGTGTTATATTGATAAATAGGGTAATTAATCGGATAAATGAGCAATTAATTACTACTAATTCACATGCTTATATAACTATTTGTTCATATGTGTGTACTATTGAATCACATTCTTGTACTATTAGGGGAGTTGGTGCAAGATTGATAATACTTGCATGACTAAGTTAAAAATGGAGGTATAGATGGAGGTACTATATTGTAATTCATATTTTCACATGATTATAACTATTGATTCACATGATTGAACTATTGATTCACATTATTTACTATTAGGGGAGGTGGTGCAAGTTTGATAATACTTGCAGGACTAAATTAAAAATGAAAGAAAAGTTGGAGGTATTGTACAGTAATATTTTGAGCCCCAAAACGTGCAATTATAGAAACTATATTTTCTTATAAATAGAAGCTCATTATTCCTTCATTTCTCACCAATTCACTAAAGCTTTAGAACAATTATTATAGAGATAAATTATAGAAAGAAAGAAAAAGAGAAGTCTGGTACCTCACTATTCTAATATCCAGTTTCTTCTAAGATAAGGGGTATTATTTCTTTCGTATTCATGAAGAGAGCTATTGTTATTCAATTCCTTATTATTATGTTGAAATAACATGTCTATGCGAAGTACCGCATACATGGTGAAATTCTTCTGTTATTCCATTCTTTATTATTCTGTTGGAATAACCTGTCTGTGCGGTCTATCGCATGCCTGGTGAATTCTGTTGTTATTCCATTCTTTATTATTCTGTTGGAATATCATGTCTGTGCGGTTAACGCATGACCTGGTTCCATTCTTTATTTTTCTGTTGGAAAATCCTGTCTGTGCGGTTTACGCATGACCTGGTTCCATTCTTTATTATTCTGTTAGAATAATTTGAAATGATAATTTGATCAGTTTTCTAGATTGTGTCCAAAAATGGCGATTTTTGGATGTAAAGATTAAGAGTTATGGATTTTATGAGAAAATATTATTTTAAAAGTAAACCCTTATAACTCTTTGTGGTTAACTCCAAAATTGGTGAAATTTTTATTGGGAGTACATGTATATAACAGGAGTATACCCTATATATTTCAGAATTTTTGGACAAAAGTACAATTTATGATAAATGTCTAAATATTCGGCAGTTTTGGCCATATGAAAAATAGTAAATGAATTTTAAAAATTCTGAGAAAAATATATGTTCAATATGAGACTATATTCTGCTAAATCCCAGAAAAAAATATTTTTGGGACTGATTTGGTATTTTTCATAAAAATGAACTAGTTATGAGTAAATGAATTAAATATGTTATTTGAAGTAACAAAATTGGAAAATAGGATTTTATGGCTTGGGAATCCTATATAGGGTATATGTAGATTTTTGATGAGAGATTTGATCATTGGTGATGAAATCTTATGAGTATGGCATTTTTGAATGATTAAAATGCATTATTTCGTAAAGTGTAAATAATTGAAATAAATTATTTATAAGTTTAAGAAGTGATTAAAATATTATTATAATATTAATAATATTAGATTATGAGTTTCTTAAGTGATTGATAATATTTGGATAAATTTAAAGTCTTTAATATTTATCCTTAATTTCGTTTGATTTGATTTCATTTGATTATTACTTATATCATTGTCATCATCCTCATGCTTATATTGTGATGAAAGTCATCTTTGGCTTACGTGCATAGATAGACTTAGTATGATTATGACCAGGGATTATTCGGTATAATCATGACCGTAATGTAACGAATGATGTGGTAAAAGTCCTCATTGACCGGTAGTGCATTGATGGACAGTTTTTGGTATGATTATGACTAGGGATTATTCGGTATAGTCATGACCATTGATGATTTAATGAATATCCTTGGCCCGTAGTGCAGGAATGGTTCGATGATGTGGTTTATTTATTAAGCTGAGTCTCAGCGATAAAAAAATAAAAAATTTGATGAAAACATTTTAAATCATAGAAGATAATAGATATCATGCTCTACTTGACTCTTCTAATGGATTGCTTATTCCGATGTAGTTAAACTTGATGTCTATTATATTTTATAAGTTTAACATTATTGAAGACTAATAATAATTTATTCTGCATTATCTTAGTTATAATATTTCTTACTGGGCTAGTTGAGCTCACCCTTTTGCTTTCATTGTTCTCTTCAGGAAATGAGAACGTAGCAGGGACTAGTCGAGGAACTGAGTGACGATCCAGATGATAGCATTAGTAGTCCTCACTATTCTATGAAATAGTGTGATAATAAATGTATTGAGGACTTATTTTGAGTTTGAATACTGTCTAGAAGACAATATTCGTATTAAAACTCATAGCTCATGTTGTATATTTAAGATTGTATTTGTATTCTGTACCATGTATTTGGCGACTCAGAATAGGTGATGTATACCTATTTTGGGGGCGTCACATAAGCTATGATATCAACTGTGACGCCTCCAAAATAGGTATACAAAACCCATTCTGAGTCGCTAAATACATGGTACAGAAACAACTACAACTTTATTAATACAATTGTTGCGCAAAATACGACAACACATAAACTGTGAGTTTAAATACAAATATTGTCATCTAGACAATATCCACACTCAAATAAGTCCTCATTACAATTATTGATACACTATTTTATAAAATAGTGAGGACTACTAAAACAACTTCTAGAACCATCATTCCACACCCCGACTAGTACTCGCTACATTTTCGCCTCCTGAGAAGAAAAATTGAACAAAAAGGAAAAAGGTAAGCTCAACTTGCCCAGTAAAGAATATTATGACTAAGATAATATAGAACAAATTATTTTTAGTCCTCAACAGGAAAAAATATGATAAAATACAATAGACAACAAGTTTTAAATCAATATTTGCAGCGAAAATAACAATTTATTAGAAGAGTTATGTAGAGGATGAAATCTACTTTCTTCTATGAATTTAAAAGTTTATCATCAATATTTTATCCCTATAACTTCAATCAATATACATCTTGAATCAAATATTCATCTTTGCACTACAGGCCAAAGATATTCATCAGTTGGTCATATTCATCTCACCACCTGTTCATCTTTGCACTACGGGCCAAAGATATTCATTAGAAAATCATTCATCTTTACACTACAAGCCAAAGATATTCAATAATATCATCATTTAGTACTGAGGATGATGAAAAATATTTTAAAGAAAACGAATCCAGTGAAACAAAAGAATAAATATTAAGGATTCGTATTTCGGTTTATCCATGTTCAAAAATACTTCATAAATAACCATAGTGGAGTAAAATTCAAGAATGAAGACCAAAATATGGATACAATCAAAGCTAGTATCCATAATAGATATTTTGGATAAAAAAACAAAAATTTAATTTTTTTTGAATAGTGTCGTATTCGTGAATAATACCGTATACGTGAATAGAGACGTATACGTGAATAGTATCCCCGACACTAAAAGACAAGAATTTCACAAGATACCAATATTTCGGCATAATGATACTGAAAGAAATAATATTATTTTAAAAAAAATAACATCCCTTACCTCAGAAAGACAGTACTTCTGACTGGAATACTGGATATAGTACTGAAGGAACTTGCACCGTATATCAACACTCAAAGTATCAAAATACTCACAAGAATACGCTCGATAATATAGAGAGAGAAATCTTTAGTTTCTGGTGTAATTTTCAATTCTAATCTAAGCACCCTATTTATAGGAAATTGCTTAGAACACTAAAGCAGAAAATTTAATAAAATATTAATATTTCTTAAATTTTTTTCTACGCACACCAAGAAAATTGAATTCAACATGTTTACCACTCATGTGGGGCCCACCCAAGTATAAAAAACGTTTTTCTTAAAATAAATATTTTAAACTCTAAAAATCAATTATTTCAGAACTTCAATAATTCATAATAAATAGCCCTTTTATCAGAAAAATTTGAATCTTATGTCTATTCCATAGGAAATTCAATTCTCTACAATTTTCTAAGTTTAAGTTTTTCCAAATTCCAAACAGAAATTGACTGAAATCCACTTACGGATGATTTTACAGGCTATAATCAAATTTCTGTCAAGAAATAGGGCCCACCAATATGTTTTGTGAGACCCCGAATTTTATGAAATAAAAGTATTCAATTTTTCTATTTTGGTAAATAGTTAAATTGATAAAAGTTTAAAGTTAAGGGTGATATTTGAAAAAAATTTAAAGTAAGCAAGTTGTCATAAAATAATCGGTGGTAAAATATGCGTGGTTGCATAATAGCACACGGTATTGATTATTAATGCTTACGTGAGAAGTCACTCAGTTTGATTCAATTATTGTCGATATTTTATATATTATTAAATCAATAATTGAGATAACAAAGTTATTAATATTATTATTTGCAATATTAACGATGTCTAGAAGTTCTACCAAGGAGAGGTTTGGTCACCTAATTGTGCGCCAATAGGGAGAAATCCTTATTGGAAAGCCCCCTCTTTCCTGGGAACGACATGGTTGATTAATAGTGTGAATTATAATAATGATGATGAAATTTTGTTTTATTAGTATTATTAATGTAATAATACAGAAAAGCTTTTTATATAAAACAGAATACTTTTATAAAGTTATTTATTTTCTTAGACAATAATTAAAATATATTATATTTTATTATGCATAGTGTTTGCATAGTGCCTGCATAGTGTTTATATAGTAAAACCTTTTTATATAAAATATAATACTTTTATAAAGTTATTCGTTTTATTAGATTATAAATAGAATATATTATATTTTATTTAAAATTTTTGTTTTATTAGAATATTTTATAGTAAACCAATCTGGACCGTCCGTTTAAAAGTAAATCAATCTGGACCGTTCTTGAATTAATTACTATTTAGTCCATTTTCTATAAATAGAAGCTCATTCCTTCATTATTTCTTACGAATTCACTGAAACTCTAGAGAGAGAAACCATAGAGAGAAGAAAAGTATTCTGCTACTTCACTACTCCTATATCTAGTTTCTTCTAAGGTATGGGATATTATTTGTTATACTCGTAAGGGGTATTATTTCTTTCGTATTCATGAAGAGAACTTCTGTTATTCTATTTTTTTATTCTGTTGGAATAACATGTTTACGCGGTCTACCCTATACTTGGTGAAATTCTTCTGTTATACTATTCTTTATCATTATGTTGGAATAACCTGTCTATGCGAAGTACCACATACATGGTGAAATTCTTTTGTTATTCCATTCTTTATTATTCTGTTGGAACATCCTGTCTGTGCGTTTACGCATGACCTGATTACGTTATTTATTATTCTGTTGGAACATCCTGTCGGCGCAAATTTCGCCTGACCTGGTTTCGTTATTTATTATTCTGTTGGAATATCATATCTGTGCATTTACGCATGACCTGGTTCCGTTATTTATTATTCTGTTAGAATAACCTGTTTGTGCGGTCTATCATATGCATGGTGAATTATGTTGTTATTCCATTCTTTATTATTATGTCGGAATATCCAGTCTGTGCGTTTACGCATGACCTGGTTCCGTTCTTTATTATTCTGTTGAGAATAACCTGTCTGTGCAATCTATCGCATGCATGGTGAATTCTTCAGTTATTCCATTCTTTATTATTCTGTTGGAATAACCTGTCTATGTGGATTACCACATGCATGGTGAATGATCCTTTATATTTATTCCTTATTAAATTGTGGAAATGATCTGTTTACGTGGATTATGATGAAAGTCATAATAAAAGCATTGGATTGATTAAAATCATTGATATATGTAGTATTAGTAAGTGTTATGATAAGTTATGTTGGTTATTATGTGAAAACATGAAAGATTCTTAGAAATCACAAAGGGTTGAAAATCCGATTTTGGTGAAAATGGAATATGAAATTCAATTGACCATATCTCCTATTATATTTCGAATTTTTGAGTGTGGTCAAGTTCTAGAGTTAGATCTATGAGTTTTCTAACTTATCCAAGTGGAATCACTGGAAAAGGTGTTGTAGATTTTCGTATGGACTGATTTTAGCAAAGGAGTCAAAAACTGCAAAAACCAAAAAGGCTACTGTCCAGAAGTTTAAAAGAGCTGTTTCGGCCACTTAATTTGTGAGAAAAAATTCGGCCTTTTGGGACATGAAAATATATGGTGTAAAGTACATCCTGTCCAAAAATGAGCTCATTTGGACTTAAAATGAGCAAGTTATGACCATTTCAATATTTAGGTTTTTTCGACGAAAAACGCTATAACTGGAGTTCTATAACTACGATGACCATGAAATTTAAACTAGAAGATCACGTTAACATGTGTAAGATCCTGTCAAGATTTGGGAATTTCTAGAGTTAAACTTGAGGTAGCTAATTTCTTAAGGAATTTATTTGAAATTGATTTATGAAAAATAGTAAATGAATTTTAAAATTTTCGAAAAAAATATATGTTCAATATGGGACTATATTATGCTAAATCCAAGAAAAGAATTATTTTTGGGACTGTTTTGATATTTTTCATGAAAATGCACTAGTTATGAGTATATGAGTTAAATATGTTATGTGAAGTTGAAAATTTGTAAATAGGATTTTATGGCTTGTGAATCCTATATAGGGTATATGTAGATTTTTGATAAGGGATTTGATCATTGGTGATGAAATCTTACGAGTATGACATTTTTGAATGATTAAATGCATTATTTGGTAAAGTGTAAACAATTAAAATAAATTATTTATAAGTTTAAGAAATAATTAAAATATTGTTATAATATTAATAATATTAGATTATGAGATTATTAAGTGATTGATAACATTGGGATATTCTTGAACCCTGGATAATTTATATTATAAATGTTTAATATTTATCCTTTATCTCATTTGATTGATTCTTTATATTGTTGTCATGATCCTCATGCTTATATTGTGTTGAAAGTCATCTGTGACTTACGTGCATAAATGGACTTGGTTTGATTATGACCAGGGATTATTCAGTATAATCATGACCGTAATGTTACGAAAGATGTGATAAAAGTCATCTTTGGCCCGTAGTGCATAGATGGACTTGGTATGATTATGACCGGGGATTTTTCAGAATAATCATGACCGTAATTGAAAACACGAATATCCTTGGCCCGTAGTGCATGGATAATTAATGGTCGTGATACTATTAAGCTGAGTCTCAGCATTATTAGTTATACAGTTGTATATCTTTGGTCTGTAGTCCTAAGATGAACTGTTGGTTATTGGTTATACAGTTGTATATCTTTGGCTGTAGTGCAAAGATGAATTTATTAGTATGATTATGAACAAGAATTATGATTTGGTATAACCATGATTTTTGATGTTTCAGGTGAAGATAGGTGATGAAAATTATCTTCGTCCTGGGTGCGAAAAGGAATTCAGAATCACAATTATGATTATGAGTTATTCATATGATTGTGGACATGAATTGTCGATTGATGTTACAGGGATAAAATATTATTGGTGGACTTTTAACATGGAGAAGATAATAGACCTGATGGTCTATTTGACTCTTTTAATGGATTGCTCGTTCCGCTGCAACTATGGTTGAAAACTTTTATCATCTACCATATGTTCTAAATCTCTGATTTATTATTGACGAAAGCTATTGATAATTTAATTATCTATAGTTATGATATTCTTTACTGGGCTAGTTGTGCTCACCATTTTGCTTCCCAATCCCTTTCAGGTAATAAGAGTGTTGCCGAGTCGAGCGAGGATAACAGGGGAATAGAACTGTGGTCTATAGCTGTTGAGGTTCTCCCTAAATAGTATAGAAATAATTTTATTGAGAACTTTAGATAAGTGTGTCGTATTGTATACGTCATTTGATATTTAATTTTGGTGAATCGAATAGGGTGAGGTGAACCCAACTTTGGAAGGGTATTTTGCCACTATCATACAAGATGTCTAATGACATGCAACCTCGTGTTATCTTAAGACAAGATTGTGCACATCCACTTACTGATTATATCTACGAGCACTACCTATATGATCTTGGAGTTTATTTGAAATATAATGTTCAATTGCAGACAGTGGAGATAGTTATATATCAAGAGAAGACTCACCATTGGAAGGAACATGATAGTAATCTTCTCATTTTTCTTTGGGGTCTATTGGATCAACCAAGGATAATTATCTGGACATATGATATCTATCATAACTTAGATTCATGGCCTCCTATGTACGAAGGTTTCCTTGAGCACTTCCCAAAGATTTTAATTTTTAAAATAGTTTTTGACTGTACTTTTATGTAAAGTACCATTGTAAGGTTGTGGTCGAGGCACCATGAGAGTTATATATATTTGTATTAAAACTCACAGTATACATGTCGTCGTATTTTGCACGACAGTTGTATAAATGAAGTTGTCAGTAGTGTATTTTCTGGCGACTCAAGATGGGTGATATATACCTATTTTGGGGGTGTCACATGTTTAACATGTTTTTAACATTTATTGTAACAAAAATACTCTTCCTCCTCATTTATTCATATATCACACATTCAATGTAAAAATATTACCATTATTATATAATATAATAATATATTTAAATGAATTATTTTATCAGAAAAAGATAAAATATCAATTTTCAACAATTGTCATATTAAAAATTTTCTCCATCTATATCCACATAAAATGAATATTTTCCTTATCATATAAATTAATAATTAATTATTCACAAATAATATTACAGAATCAATACTGACAACCAGGCCGTTCCCAGGAAAGAGGGGGCTTTCCAATAAGGATTTCTCCTTACTGGCCCGCAATTAGGTGACCAAACCTCTCCTTAGACAGAACTTTCTAGATATTGCCAATAATGTTATCTAATAATATTATTCAAATTATATGAATTATTGATCTGATAATGGAAAGTATTGTATAGTGACAATTATTGAAACAACAATAATATAAAATATCAACGTACCAATTATTGAATCAATAAAATAAAATATTGAACAGTAATTACTGTAACAATTATTGAGTAGTGCCTTCTTACGTAAGAATCAATAATTGGTGCAATACCGCGTAATACTGTGTTTTAGCCACCGGGTATTCCAACAGTATTAACGGTAATAACTACGCCGTTATTTATAAACAATTTATACTTGTCGTTTTCTTCATCCAATCGCTTTCTGTTTTGGGGCCCACACAAGATGCGCCGTCGTACGAATATTCCTCGACAGTAAGAATATTCCACGACCAAACGAATATTCCCCAATAACAATTAATATTTTATAACCACTTGTTTATTTGAAATATTTACGCATTTTACCCATAACTAACCACATTAATCAAATCAACCCTTACTATTTCAAAATAATAATTAGAGGAAATTCAATTTATTAATAATAAGTTGGAGTCTTACATAAATACTCATAAAAATACACTCGATAATATAGAGAGAAAGAAAACTTGTTTCTTGTGTGATTTTCAATTCTAACCTAAACGCCTATTTATAGGAAAATACTAGAACGTCATAGGAGACTAAATAATAAAATAATATTATTATTTCTACGCATGCATGCTTTGAATAAAAATTCAGCCACCATAAGTGGGGCCCACCAGAAATTAGCCATCTTCCCCAACAATCAAAAGTGGAGCCCACCCATAATTTAAATAAAAATATTTTAATTTTCGAAACTTTAACAATTCATACTAAATAGCCCTTTTATCAGAAAAATACGAATTTTATGTCCATTCCACACGAAATCGAATTCTCTACAACTTTACAGAAGAAATTTTTTCCAAATTCAAAACAGAAAATATCCGAAATCCACAAACGGACGATTTTCAATACCTCTTAAAATTCATAACAAATCATACGTTAATTTTTAACGGTTCCAAATTTGTGGACATATACTCAAATTATATATGCATAACATATCCAAAAATCACAATGATCCAACGGTCGGATTAAAATTATAACTCACGCAATAGAACTTTAAAAACATCGATTTGAGTTTTTAATACCTCCAATCCGACAAAATACTGATAAAATACCTCAACATTAATTCCTTCAATTATAACCACATAAAATAAATATTTTCCTATCTATCATTTATGTCCACATAAAATAAATATTTTCTTATCATATAAATCAATAATTAATTATTTAAAATAATATTACAGAATCACAATAATGACAACCAGACCGTTTCCAGAAAAGATGAGGCTTTTCGACAATGATTTTTCTTTACTGACGCGCAATTAGGTGACCAAACCTCTCATTGACAGAACTTTCTAGACATTGCCAATAATGCTATCTAATAATGTTATTCAAATAATATGAATTATTGATTTGATAATGGGAAATATTGTGCAGTGACAATTATTGAAACAACAATAATATAAAATATCAACGCAGTAATTATTGAATCAATAAAATAAAATATTGAACAGTAAGTACTATAACAATTATTGAGTAAAACTGAGTGACTTATCACGTAAGCACCAATAATCAATACCGTGTGCTACTATGCAATCACGCGTATTACTAAACTTTTACTACTGGATAGTTCAACAGTTAACGGTAAAACTTCCGCCGTTATTTTCATAAAATGATATTTCTGTCATTTTCTCATTCCGACAATAATCCCGTTGTGGAGTCCACCAATAATTGTGCTGTCGTACGGATATTCCCCGACAAAAAGAATATTCTCCAACCAATCGAATATTTTATAACCACTTACTTACTTTTTAAAATTTATAAATATTACCCACAACTATAAAATTATCTCAAATCCACACCATAACATAAAAAAAAATATTTTGAGAAAATTAAATATTTATTCATAAAATTTGTGGTCTCACAGTTTATGTAATTTAATTAGTTTTCAATCTTGAATTTAACTGATTTTAGGACTAGTTTTAATTTTGATATATTTGCAATTTCTAACTGAATTTGTGACAGAAATTCTGTCAGATGTATGCATTTGCAAGATTTTATCAGAAATATTTTGATAATATTAGTAATTAGTTTCCCAATATTAAAATATAAACTAAGTAGCATTTACTTAGTTTCTTACTACTAAAATAAAATTAATTTAACTGAATTTAGTTTATTAAATAAAATAAGTTTTAAAAATTAGATAATATAATACAAATGAAGTAAAATTAAATAAATTAATAAATTAAATTAAATCAAAAAAATTTGATTTAATTTAATAAATAAATTAAATTTAATAAAAAATATTTATAAATATATAATATAACACAAATAAAATTCAATTGAATAAAGAATAAAATAAAATATAATCAAATAATTTCAATTTAATTTAATTAAATTTAAATAATTTAAATTAAATTAAATTAAAAAAATTAAATTAAATTAAATTAAATTTGAACTTATATAATATAATTAAATTAAATTAAATTAATTATATAATTAAATTAAATTAAATTAAATTAAATTAAATTAAATTTTAACTTATATAATATAATACAATATAAAATAAATAATAATAATAAATTTAATTTGATTTAATAAAATAAATAAAATAAAATAAAATGATTTAATTTAATAAATTAAATTAAATTAATAAATAAACCAATTATATACTATAATATAATATACTACAAATTAAAATAAAAGAAAATATAATAACAAACTAAGTAGGAGTGAATGTCGATCAGTAGTCTTTATAGATTCTAAATAATAATTTTCATAAACTAAGTACCACTTACTTAGTTTATCATCATTGGAAAAATAAACTAAGTAGCTAGGAGTGAATGTCGAACATTAGTCTCTATAGATCCCAAATAACAATTCTCATAAACTAAGTACCACTTACTTAGTTTATCATTGGCAAAATAAATTAAGTAGCATTTGCATAGTTTGCCACAATTTTCAATAAATGCAATAATGCTCTCCCTACATATATATACTCTTTCTTGTATGCAGGTATCGACATAGTAGTTGCAGCTAATAGTACTCCAACCGGTTCCTCGACAACAATTAAAAAAAAAGGGATCGTAGTTCCTGTTTGTGTCCTATACTCGAATAATAAAAGTAATTGAATTACTGCATACATTCCTCACTGTTCCATCATAACAGATGGCAACATCCGGAAGGAGTGCCAGTAAGTTGTTGAATAAAGTTCTAGGTTAAGCAACCCTATAGATGAGCGAACGATCACTTCTCCCATAGGATTGAATCATATCCCCATATGGGTCCAATCCATGATATAAACAGCTTCTCACCACTCCAAATTCCTCAGATGGGTAGTTCTCACAGAATGTCTCACCTCTTGTATGTGAACTATCCATTTGAGGAATTCGGAGTGGTGAGAAGCTGTCTATATCATGGATTGGACCCATATGGGGAGATGATTCATTCCTAGCAGAGAAGTGATCATTCGTTCATCTAGAGGGTTGCTTAAGCTGAAAATTTGTTCAATAGCTTAATGGAACTCCTTCGGGATGTTGTCATCTGTTATGATGGAACAGTGAGGAATGTTTGCAGTAATTGAATTAACTTTATTATTCGAGTATAGGACACAACAAGAACTACGACCCTTTTTTTCCCGGTTGCCGACTTAAGTAGAGATTCTGTGACACCCCCAAAATATGTATACATCACCTATCCTGAGTGACCAAATACATGGTACAGAATACAAATACAATCTTTAATATACAACAAAAGAGCTGTGAGTTTTAATACAAATATTGTCTTCTAGAAAATATCCACTCTCATAATAAGTCCTCATTACATTTATTGTCACACTATTTAACAGAATAGTGAGGACTACTAATGCTATCCTCTGGATCGTCACTTCGTTCCCCGACTAGTCCCCGCTACGTTCTCATTTCTTGAAGAGAATAATGAAAGCAAAAGGGTGTGCTCAACTAGCCCAGTAAGAAATATTATGACTAAGATAATGCAGAATAAATTATCATTAGTCTTCAACAATGTTAAACTGATAAAATACAATAGACATCAAGTTTAACTGCAGCGGAACAACCAATCCATTAAAAGAGTCAAGTAGAGAATAAAATCTATTATCTTTTATGATTTAAAAGGTTTTTCATCACTTTTATTGCTGGGACTCAGCTAAATAAATAATTCACATCATCGAATCACCCCTGAACTATGGCCAATGATATTCTTTAGTATCACGACCATAATTATTCATGCACTACGGGCCAAGGACATTCGTGTATTCATCAATTGTCATGATCATGTGAACAACTGTCCATCAATGTACTACGGGCCAATGAGAACTTTTATCACATCATTTATAACATTACGGTCATGATTATACCGAATAATCCCTGGTCATAATCATACCAAGTCCATCTATGCACTACAGGCCACAGATGACTTTCAAAAAAATATAAACATGAGGATGATGACAATGATATAAGAATTCAATAAAACAAGTTCACGAATTAATTTATCCAGGAACTAATAACGTCTAAATTGTCAACATGATACTTCTTTGTAGAGTAAAATTCAAGAATGCTCAGAAGAATATTTCCATGAAAAGATACTGGATGAAGCATAAATATCAAGGACATTCTACTAATTTCATGGAGTATAGAAGTCAAAACTTTAACCAACTGAGTATAATAAGGAATAGAATAACAAAAAAAATCACCAAACATGCAGTAGACCGCACAGGCAGGTTATTCCAACAGAATAATAAAGACGGAACCAGGTCCGGCGTAAAACGCACAGACAGGATATTCCAACAAAATAATAAAGACGGAACCAGGTTCGACGTAAACCGCACAGACAGGATGTTCCAACAGAATAATAAAGACGGAACCAGGTCCGACGTAAAGCACAGACATGATGTTCAAACAGAATAATAAAGAATGGAATAACAGAAGAATTTCACCATGTATGTGGTACTTCGCATAACCAGGTTATTTCAACATAATAATAAAGAATGGAATAACAGAAGTTCTCTTCATGAAAACGAAAGAAAGAAATAATACCCCTTACCTTTGAAAGAAACTGGATATAGGAGTAGTGAGGTAGCAGGCTTCTCTTCTTCTACAAATTTTCTCTCTATAATTTCTCTCTATAATAATTGCTCTATAGCTTTAGTGAATTGGTGAGAAATGAAGGAAGAATGAGCTTCTATTTATAGAAAAATATAGTTTCAATAATTGCACGTTTTGGGGCTCAAAAAATTACAGTACAATACCTCCAACTTTTTTTTTTTTAATTTAGTCATGCAAGTATTATCAAACTTGAACCACCTCCCTTAATAGTAAATAATGTGATTCAATAGTAAATCATGTGAATCAATAGTTCTAGATATGTGAAAATATGAATTATAGTATAGTACCTCCATCTGTACCTCTATTTTTAACTTAGTCATGCAAGTATTATCAATCTTGCACCAACTCCCCTAATAGTAACAAGAATGTGAAACAATAGTATACACATGTGAACAAATAGTTATAATCATGTGAAATAATAGCAATCAATTGCTTATTTATCCGGTTAAATATCCGATGGGTCAATATAACCTCCAGACATTAATTATTATCGAAATAAATGTCGATTTTCACTAACACAAATAATTCCAACACAATGAAACTATTTTTATCAAAAATATAAAATTTGAAATTTCAATGTTTGACTTTTCCCAAAAAAGTCAACTGTTGACTTTTTGACCAAATAGTAAAATCCGGAAAGTTTTGTGTTTATAGTCTATTTTTACTAATTTCATCGTTCCGGACTCAAATATCACGTCCACGTCTCCAAATTCAACTTCGAGCACAACTTCAATTGTAATAACATTCATCATTAATATTATAACTCACAATATTTAACAACCAGGTCGTTCCCAGGAAAGAAGGGGCTTTCTAATAAGGATTTCTTCTTATTGGCGCGCAATTAGGTGACCAAACCTCTCCTTGACAGAACTTCTAGACATTGTAAATATTGAAATTTAATAATATGAATAACTTTACCGTCTCAATTATTGATTTAATAAAATAACATATTATGTAGATGATACTGTGACATAATCGAATCAATAATATGAGAGATACGATGCAGCAATTACTGTAGCAATAATTGAGTATAACTGAGTGACTTCTCACGTAAGCATCAATAATCAATATCGTGTGCTACTATGCAACAACGCGTATTACTTTACTTTTACTACCAAGTAGTTCAACAGTATTAACGGTAAAACTTTCGCTGTTATTTTTATAAATATATTTTTATCGTTTTCTCAATCCGACAATAATTCTGTTGTGGGGTCCACCAATGATTGCGCCATTGTACGAATATTCCCTGCTAAAACGAATATTCTCTGACCAATCGAATATAATATAACAACTTGCATACTTTGCAGAATTTATAAATACTACCCACAACTATAACATTATAACAAATTCATTTCATAATATTCAAAAATGATAATTATAGAAAAATCATCTTTATTCATAAAAGTTGGGGTCTTACAGATTCCACATAACAATTCTCATAAACGAAGTAGCATTTGCTTAGTTTTCCATAATTTTCAATAAACTAAGTAACATTTTCAATTATATATGTAATATACTTTGAAACTTAGAAACCCGTTTGACATACACTTAGTAGGGGTGAATTTCGAACAGTCCCCAATTTGGGATTGTTATTAGATGTTATGTCTCTCACTTAGGCCGGTGCAAATACGAAATGGTACATTTTTGGTTATTTTGAGGATTAATCTACTGTTATCTCTATATGTTCTCCGAGTGCATACTTAGATTAAGTTATCTTAGTCTATTTCGTGTGCTTGGAGATCATGGGGTGGTGCTACCGAATTTTTCTTGAAACTCATGAAATGTACTCAACGTGTTTGCACTAGTGACGAGACGCATCTAATAACGGGATATAAGCCTTACCCCTGTCCTGTAGAGATACTAGGTAAATCTAATTCACGCATGAATATCCAAATTAACTTAATACGTACTTCTGTGTAGTTAATAATGTCAGCCGACTGGAGTTGGATGTACCGTAGGATACCCAGTGATGGGAGGGGATTAGTCTCAACTTATTGTTTTGGGGTTTTAGATTTCTTGAACAAAGCACTAGAACATACGGATGATCCGAACGGGAAGATGAGATGCCCGTGTGTCAAGTGTAAAAATCTAATTTGGAAGAAAGTCGACGAGATTAAATTTAACTTATTTTCTCATGGATTTGTGGATGGGTACTTCATATGGACTCATCACGGGGAATCAGAAGTGATTGAAAATATTGTGGAACAACCAATTCCACAGGATTCATACATCAAAAACTATGATCCAGTTGAGATGTTGGTCGATGCTTATGACCCTACTACTATTGACTGGCTGAATATGAACCTTCTTCAAGTAGTGCGAAGCAAGTGCCAAATGATACAGTTGCTGCCTTTT
Organism: Panax japonicus; assembly: GCA_020205505.1. Taxonomy (NCBI): domain Eukaryota; kingdom Viridiplantae; phylum Streptophyta; class Magnoliopsida; order Apiales; family Araliaceae; genus Panax; species Panax japonicus. The sequence goes on from CM035110.1 coordinate 58,126,630, forward strand.
ACAAGTTGATATCTGAATCTAGGGTCGCGTTGTATCCGGGAAATGATACGGACACCAAGCTTTATGCAGTGACGAAGCTCTTACACTTCAAGAATGAGCACGACTGTAGTGAGAGAGGTTTCAACGATTTGCTCGCTATAATTGGACAATTCTTACCCAAGGATCATACTCTTCCTGCGAATTATTACGAAGTGAAGAAGATGGTCAAGGTGTTAAATATGGGGTATCAGAAAATCGATGCTTGTGAGCAGGATTGCATGTTATACTATGGGGAGGACAGAGATAAGGGATAGTGTGATATATGCAGTTTATCACGCTACAAGGTTACAAAACATGGGGGGAAGGAGAAACATGTTCCCAGGAAAATCTAACGGTACTTTCCACTTACGTCGAGACTTCGGCGGCTATTCATGTCGTCTCATACTGCTCAACATATGGTTGGTATCGAGCAAGGGATGTCGTGCCTGGTCAGCTGACTTACCCAGCGGATGGAGATGAATGGAAGAGATTTGATGTAAATTATCCTGAGTTTACAGAAGAAGTTAGGAATGTTAGTCTTGACATGGCTACTAATGGCTTTTGCCCTTTTAATAATTTTATCCAGTCGTACTCAGTTTGGCCAGTCATTATGGTTGCTTATAATCTTCCACCGGCAATGTGCATGAGGGATCCGTATTTGTTTTTGACTTTACTCATTCAGGGGGATAAAAGTCCTACAAAAGACCTTAATGTGTACCTTCGACTGTTAGTAGATGAACTAAAGATGTTGTGGGAGACAGGGGTTTAGACGTATGATAAATCGATATGCGAGAATTTTGTGATGAAGGCAGCCCTGTTACGGACTATCACTGATTTTCAAGCTCTTAGGATGGTTAGTGGTTGGTCAACTCACGGGAAGTTGTCCTGTCCAGTGTGTATAGAGGATGTGCAAGGCAACCAGTTGTAGCATGGACGAAAATGTATCTTCTTTGGAACTGCTCGTAGATTCTTGCCTCTTGATCACAACTACAGAAAGATGTCTACACAGTTCAACAGAAAGATAGAGAAGAAGAGGGTTGTTGGTCGGCTATCAGGCAGTGAGGTCTTAGGCTGGTTGAATAAACTTGATTTTCCTTTGCCAGGGAAGGAACACAGTTAATTGAGAGCAGCCGGGTACGGGAAGACTCATAATTGGACACACTTGCCTATATGGTTTGAGTTGCCGTATTGGGGCACACTTTTAGTTCGTCATTGTATAGATGTCATGCATACCGAAAAGAATGTTTTCGAGAACTTGTTTTACACCGTGTTAGATGCGAGTGGTAAAACTAAAGACAATGAAAATGCTCGAAAAGATTTGGAGGCATTGAACATTAGGCCAGAATTGTGGCTTCACCTTAACACTACGGAACCTAAAGCTCCATTTTGTCTCACTAAGGAACAAGTTGAAGACGTGTGTAAGTGGGTTAGTGGGTTGAAGCTCCCTGATGGATATGCGTTGAACATAACACGGTGTTGTAAGGTTAAGCAATTGAAAATTTCTGGATTCAAGATTCACGATTGTCATGTATTCATGCAGAAGTTAATTCCAATTGTATTTCGTGAGATGTTACCCAGAAAAGTTATGGATGCATTGACCGAACTGTCAAATTTCTTTCGAGATATTTGATCAACTATAATTAAGTTCAGTGATGTCGAGCAGATGGAGAAGAATATTGTGCTTACTATTTGCAAGCTCGAAATGATCTTCCCTCCAGAATTTTTTGACTCGATGGAACATCTGCCTATTTATCTATCGTATGAACTCAAACTTGGAGGACCGGTGCAATATCGGTGGATGTATCCTTTTGAGAGGTAATATATAAACTGCTAATTGCTCTATCCTGCTCATATTAATAATACTTCAATTTTTTTGCATATTATTTATCGTAGGTATATGCGCCGATTAAAACAAAAGGTCAAGAACAAAGCTCGTGTAGAGGGTTCTATTACTGAACGATATACGGAGGAAGAGCTTGTCAACTTTTGTTCATTGTATTTTGACGATGTTGTCTCAACAAAGCACAGCCGTTTAGGAAGGAATGAGTTTGTTGGTCCAATGACTCATGCTGATGATGAGTTAGCTGTATTCACATATCCGACTAAACCATTTGGCCATGAGACTCTAACTTACTTAAGCGACAAAGAGTTGAAGATTGTATCTACATACGTGCTTCTAAATATGCCCGAAGTATCATCATACATCACGTAAGTCTAAGCTTATTTATGGTATTTAGTACAATTTACAAGTGTAGTCATCTCTATATATATGTTAAAGACATTTTACTAATATCACAGTTCATTTGAAGAGGAAGCGTATGCTTCTAACCCAACTTTTACTGCAGCAGAATTGGAAACATTCACTAATGCTAATTTCCAACAGTGGTTTAAGAAAAGGGTTGAAGCGGAGAATATTTCTGAGCGTTTTATAGATGTCATCCAAGGACCTTACAAAGTTGTTAGTTCTTTTCCTGGTTGCATCGTGAATGGGTACAGATTTAGAGTCGATGACTTGCATGAACTCACATCAGTTAATTTTGGGGTTGTGGTGTTAGGAAGCTGCTACCAAGATTCTGAGTCCAATTACTATGGTCGTTTATAGGATGTGGTTGTGCTCAATTATCACGACGGAAAAAAGGTAGTTACATTTAAGTGTAGCTGGTTTGATATTGAAAAGGGGGTTAAAGTTAATCGTAATAGAATCACAACCGTGGATATCAAGTCGGTGTTAAAGTCTGATGACGTGTACGTGTTAGCAAGTCAAGCGACTCAAGCGTATTACGCTCCTAATGTCGTAAATACTTGAAGCACCTGGTACACAGTAGTCACTACTAAAACACGATCATTTAATGCTGATAACATGTTTGGTATGGATGAGGCGTTGGAAGAAGATGTGAGCAACCCTTTGGCCATAGTGTACCATGCTGAAGATGTGGTGAGTACTGATGTTAATGACGTACCTAACGATGAGGACGTCGAGGCCAAAGTACACATAAATGATTATGTAGTCGTTGAGGATGATAACGATGACGAAACTGATCTCAAAACTGAGGATGAGGAAGTTACCGAATCTGAGAATGATATACACGTTGATTATGATGGGTTTGATGACGTGCATAATTGAAAATGAGCATTCATATTAGTACTTACCACATATTGTTAAACCTTACATATTCGTAATCTACCAATTTTGTTATTACAGTAAGATATTCATGGCTAGACATAGCGGTGGAGGTCGCCGAGGTAGTGGGCGATCCGGTACTGGAGACGGTAGCCACGATGGAGGCTCTTCTTCATGCGCGAGTAAGTTATCTTAACTAGGATTTAAATATATCTCAAGCTTCATTAATTATAATGATTATTGAAGTACTATGTCAAATATAATTATTACAGATGCACCTCGTCGACGACACCGAGGGACGAACCTCAGTATCTTTGGTCGTCCACCGGCAGTGCCACTTACAGTACCGGTGGATGTCGTTTTCCAGCAGTAAGTGTAAATATATTCATAATATTTCTATCAGTTATTGCAAAACACAATTCATATAACACATATTGTTATACTTTTTCTGTAGTATACTAGACCCGGTGGCTAAACACATCCTACACATGATCTGTTTGATGCATCTCCTGAGAGGGTGCATGCGGTTCAGTTAGTATGCGCGGTACGATGCCACTTTTATGTAGACCATCTTGCTGGAGTTCCACGTAAGTTAAGCATATTATCACTACATAGTTGTATTGAGATGACGAAATCAATTGTTCCTAATTTTAAATAATCTTTTGTTATAGGTTTATTATCGATTTAACCCGAGCATCTCTCAGTCAGCTAGCGATGATGTGATTGAGCATCATGTCACTGCGAATTACTCTGGATGGCTGTATGAGATGCAACAGAAGGCAGACCGACAGTTGTGGACCAGCCCGGGACCATCATCAGAGATCATCAGCCCCGCATAGTCTCCAATTTAGCCTAGGAGGCTATGTGTACGCACTGGAAGGCTGGTGACTTCAACAAAAAGTCTGAGCAGGCGAAGAAGAACCGTGGTCAGCTCCGGATAGTACACACCACTGGTTCTCAGTCATTTGAGGAGGCGAAGACGGTAAGTGCATTGTATTTAGTTATTTATGTGTCAAGTTCTCACACAAATACTTAAGACCTATTTTATGAATGTTTTTATTAGGCATTGGGGAGGACCTTGGGCCGAGATCCTACCATTCTAGAGTTTTGGGATCGAGCCCACACGCCTAAGGACGAGCGTGCTTTGTCTCAGGCAGCTTTAGCTATACGGGTAAAACTCATCTTACTATTTAGATTTTAATAATATTTAATCATAAATAAAATGAAATAATTAACATACGTATATGAAAAACATTACAGGACCAGGCTTCGGGACGAGTGTATAGCTGAGCTGGAGACTATTAGGAGGGGTTCTGAGCCGTTAGATTCCGCCACCCCTCTTCCTGATATTGTATTAGATTGGGATAAGGAGCTGAGACTATGGGTCGCGTCTTAGGATCCCCCTACTAGTAGTCTAGTAGTACCGGTAGATATTGAGTGTTGGATCTGTCGAGGATACCCGCATATACACTTCCTGGAGGTAATATTTTTTTTATGTTTCACGAAATTATCCGAATTTATCACATTATATTAATTATTATTAGTAATCGAATTTGTGTCTCTTTATAGGCTCCAGCCAGCGCCAGCGTCCGAGAGCACGTGTCGGACCATCTCATACGGGCGCTAGCTTGGATGACGACATCTTTCGGCGGCTGATAGGGGCCGTGTCGGATAGGTTCCGTACCGATCCGGTCTTTCGGTGTCAGCAGTTGTCTTCCATTTCTTGTCTTCATCAGATTGCTCAGGATATTATAGCAGGGCCCTCTGCAGAGAGTATGGGATTACCACGGGAGCAGTTCGACGCTTGGAGCACTGAGATGCTCCGGATGGTGATTACGCTCTTGGAGGAGGCTTTTCGTCCGCCCTCACCTACTCAGGTATTCTTATTGTTTACGTTTTTTTCAATTAAGGCTAGCTTGTTAATTCTCACATATATATACAGACTAATAATTTATATTTTTGATTCTATCCAACAGGGTGGTGATGGCGAGCAGGCTGGCGATGATGGGCAGGAGCACGACGCTGATTTTTATACACCAGAGCAGCGTCGTTCACCTTCGCCCGATGATGATACTTTTTCTAGTTTATAGTTTATTTGTATATATTCATGTTATTGTAGAACTTTTGTATATATTGTATTGTCTAATTGCGTCTGTACAAGTATTGTAAATTATATTGTTTAACATTTATGGAACATTAGTTTATATTTGTAATTGGTTATCTTATAATACGTTTTGGTGGATATTTGAATGTGAATTATAATGAGTTGAAGATTACGTTTTACTGCTACGTTGCATATTTGAATGTGAGATACATGTTTATATTACTGTGTATTGGGTTGTGGCAGGTTACAGGTACATTAATGGGTTTAAACACCTGGAAACTGAACTTTTAAATCTGTGGTTAAAAAAGGTTAATTCCGATGGAATAAGGTATTCTCGACTGAACTTCCCTCGGAGTTAACAAATAACCAATTTTTAATAAATGTCAAAATATTCTAATTTTCAGTCGAAAATACGTTAACTTCGACGGACCATATCCGTCGTAACTATGGTATCTCCGACGTAAATTTCGTCGAAGTTAATAATTAGTCAATTTTAATAAATACGAGATTATTTTAGTTTTCAGTCAGAAATGGGATAAATCCGAGGGAATATGTCTGTCGGAATTAGGGTCTATTATACTTGACGGAAAGTTTCGTCCTATATATTTTGTCGAAGATAGGGTATGTTTGACGAAACTCCGTCGGAGATACTTTCATCAAAGATAATAAATAGGGAACTGTTAAATCCCCAACAAAAGATATTATTTCCACAACAAAAGTATCGCTATAGATCCCATAGCTACAGTTTTTACCGTCGCTATACATCTACAACGACACTTTTATTGTGAAAATAACAAAAAGTATTGTGAATTTAACAATTCCCTAATAAATATCCGACGGAATTTTCGACGGATCTTATTTTGGACGCGAATATATACGACCGAATTTTTGACGGATATTTTCGTCAGAAATAATTTATTTTCGACTGAATAGGATTAATTCTGACAGCATATTCCGTCGGAATTAAGCTTTTTTCTTGTATTGAATTAGTCATTTTTAAATTATGTCTTGCATGTATGTGTGTGTGTGTCTGTGTGTGTGTGTATATATATATATATATATATATCCAATCATTATATGTTTATACATTGTTTTTAAAAAAATGAAAACTCTTAAATAATTGACTTAATATTAACTCATTATCAATCAAAATGGCTATAAAATTATTATGATATGATATGTTATGCCTTTTTATATATAGTTAGGGAAGTACTATTTTAATATTTGTTTTTGATATTTTCACATAGTTTTTTGTCACATGAAGGTAGGACCCACTATATGTTCACATGAGAGAGAATCATGGGAAAATATAAAAAATATATGTAGAAATATCAAATCATATCGTTATTGATATTAATTGAATGCTTTTCTTTTCAACACTTGTTTTCAAATTTTAGACCGCTTAATTTAATTTTCGCTTTAAACAATCAAAAAAATAACGTTCTTATAAGTTTTTTTTAGAAGGAAAAAAACTAGAACTTTAATTAGGTTCTTTAAGTTGTTTTTTTACTCTTTAATGGAATATTTTTTTTTTGAACTATGAAAAGAGAAAAGTAGCTGCTCATATACAAAAAGTGTTGTCCGTAATATATAGTATTATTTGATATATATAAATATAATAAACAGAACTGAATTATATATATATATATATAATAAAAAAAATATAAATAGATAAATCCGAGTCCTTTGAATTCATAAAGTCTCCTTAAAGCAAATTTATTCCCTCACTGGTGCTAAGGATTAATTGAATAATTGCTTCCCAAGATAAAACGGATTTTCAGTTCTTAATTAAAAGCACTTTAAAATTAAGAACACTTCGAACTAAATTCTATGTTTATGTACTGAACTTATATTAATGATGCATGAAACTACAAGTTACAGTAACGATGCATGTAAATAAAATAAAGGGAAAAAACTCACGCAGAAACGGGATTTGCAGAATACAAACTCACGCAGAAACGGGATTTGCAGAGTACGGGACGGGAAAATTCTTTGCAGAACGGGACGGAATGGAAAGTATTTTTCAGAACGGAACAGAAAAATCTTTTGTAGAAAACGGGAAAAATATTACATAAACGGGAAAATAAACTTGTGTGGAAATGGGATCCCACATAGTTTATTTATAGAATATTTTGTTACCGTTAAGAAAAGATATAACTATTGGTTCATCAAAACAACGTAGTATCTTGAACAAAATTATTAAACAAATTTTGTCTAAAAAATATATATCACAACCCGCCCGAACCCGAGCCCGGCCCCACCGACCGGACGGACGGACGGCGACGGCGGTACGCGCGTGTGGGTTTGAACTAAGCCTTGGCTAGGTCTTCTCCTTTCCACAAAAGTGGGGTGCCCCTTGGGGTCCTTTCCATTGAGCAAACATCCCATATATATGTTCTTCATTTTTCTCTCTAATGCCCTATGCGGGACTTTTGTAATTTATAACATTTCATGTAGGTGACTTTGGAGTCAATTTTCTTATTCAATTTTTAATGGATTTGAACACATAAATATACCAAAGTTATACTCCTCACGAAGGAGAACACATTGATTCAAAGACCCGACATATCCGGCGTGTAGGTCCCATATTAAAGTAACCCTCAAAATGCTTAAATATTTATATTGTCAAACCCATTTCCAACAATCCCCCACATGAATGTAAAATTGTCTTTACAACATGGAGAAAAAAAATGTTATGAATATGCAAACACTAGTTCGAGTACATAAGAAAAGATATTTCATCGGGTTAAGTGGCTTAGTGGCTTTAAACTTGCCCTAGTAAAGTCTATCGGATTTACTCAACTAAATAGTAGACTTGATGTCTTTGAACTGTCAATTTTTCGTGTAAATCTAGACAATAGAATTCACAAAATATCTTTTCAGACATAGTTGGTTCTCGCGTTTGAGTTCATTTTGGCCTTGAAACACCTCTTAGTTCCGTGAGTATATTAGAGAATTCAGCCTTCAAAATTCTCACAGAAATGGCCCCCTTCTTACTCACGTAGGTGACTTCTATAAAGAGTATCCTGCAAAACTCCACTTGAACATATTTTAAGATATAAAAGTCATTAAAAGCGTAACTTATCCTAATTCTCGCGACAGATGTGCACTGTCTCATAATAAGAACGACTAGGAGAAAATATCTCCTCAGTGCTTTACTGAGTACTTGTGACGCCCCCAAATCCGGGTGTCTTCAACCCCGACAGATGGTGCTATACGGTACTACCATTCATACATTCATTCAATTGAAAAGTCTCAAAAGAACTAATATAACTTCTATATATCTAAAATAATATTATATTTCCCAGGTTCTTTGTAACTCATTCGTTTGTTCTTGTCATAATATCAAATATATTTCAATCGTTCACCTATACTATTACATAAGTAATCTAAGGGTTCATCTTCGCCTTTCCCTTATCCTAGTCTGAGCCTTCGGTTCACTCGATCTTGGCTGTGTTCATATGGTTCAAGCAAGAGTGAGCATGACTAACTCAGCAAGTACTATAATTATAATAAACAACATGCTTGAAACATAGAACTCATATATCTTCAGTAACTGAACAATAGTTATGAAGTACTATCGATAATTCAAAATAGCACTTCTTTTCATTCAAAACGATTTCCAACAACAATATTCAGTAGAATATCAACTAAGGCTCAAGACTATGAGCAGTTCATAATCTCTTTTGAAAAGGACAACCCGGCACTAAGTCCATAAGTCCGGCATAGCTTACGAGCACTTCTGGGTGATCATCCCATAGTACTCTATGTTGATCAATGCTACATTCATTAAACTTGTATACGTTTAATTTTTGGCAACCTCACGTGCCTGTCGTTAAACGACAAAACATTTTAGCATACTCGATCTTTGATTGAAAACTATACCAATATAACTCGGTAAACATTAATCATGCTTGACAGATTCATAATATAAGTCTAGCCAAAAGGATTGTCTTTGACTCCATCATTCAAGACTTCATGCAAAAGAATACATGAATTACAAAGCTTTTCCAGACTGAACTGGAACAAGGGTTAGAATACTTGCCTTCAGCGTTTGCTTACTGATTATCACACGTACTCTTTAAGTCTCTAAGTCTCTACAATACATGATCATATAACGTACCACATTAGGTCTTATATAATCAAGTAGGTATACTAATATATCTTACCTTTCATCTCAATCTAAATCCTGACTTAGATATGTTATTATGGTTTCCAACTTTTCATTACGTCATTCACATTACGTTCACATTCATTTGGTTATTAACTCTAATCATCATACATAAGGTTTAAAAGTACCTTACAATATCTTATTAAGTTCCTTAGTTAATTATTACTGAGTTACTGTTTAAGTTGTACTCAAAAACATTCTTTACTGTCCACTTCCTAGGGTTGGCGCTGCGGCGCCACCCATTGCTCTTCAAGCCGCGCTATGGCGCGAGTTAACAGTAGGCAAGTCCCGGACTCGGCGCTGCGGCGCGAGTCCTTACTCTATAGGTCGCGCTGTGGCGTGAGTTAGCAGTGTGCTCAGATACTGTACTGGTGCTGCGGCGCCTCTCATTTGGCCTTGGGTTGGCGCCGCAGTGCCAACTCTGTGCCTCAGAAAGTTTGGAAAGTATGAAAATTTTACGAAACTCCCGGACTCATAACTTCTTCGTTATAAGTCCGAATTGGCTCGTTCAAAAGCCTACGGTTCAAAATTTTCATACTCTATGCGTTCATGTAACAATTTTATCTATTTGATTTTGTTTGCTAAAATTTCAGCTATTAGTTCATTTTTAACGAAAACGATAAACGTTCGTGAACGTTCAACACTCGTTTTTTCGTTATAAGTTGGAATTCGGTCATTTTTGAGTCTGCAACTCTATAACGCCAAATATGACTTGTCTCCATCGAAAACCAATGTTTTCGACTTCAAACACAAAATACGACTTTCATACTAAGAATTTCACGAATTTGATGATTATCGTCCAATCGTGTGAATTCCGGTAAAACGTCATTCCTAATGATTCTAAATGGATTTTAATCAACATATGAACATCACAAGTTACTTACATCAAAGTAGGTTTTGACTTATTCTCATAAGTCAATGACTTATTTAACTTATGAACTACAAATTTCCATGCTTATGACTTACTATGAACATAAGTTCATCAATCTATGTTCTTATACTATATTGAACATACTAACATCATATGACAAACATATGACAAGTTTTTCATGATTCTATCAACTTATTAGAGTTTAATTTACTTATTCAACTTATTTGCTTATTAAATGTTTTTAACAACAATCCCCCTTCTCTATCAATCCTATCATAAAAGAGATAAAGATAATAGGTATGAGTCTTACCCTTGAGGACTATTACTTCACTTCACTTTGGAAAATCTAGCAAAGGATAAAGTGGCTTATAAGTGCTTGTGTGGCTTATTCTCTCTACCAAATAAGTTGCTTATCTTGAGAGGAGTTGGGAGAAATTTATCAAACAACAAATGAATTATGAAGTTTGGTATTTATAGGCTTGGCTAAGTTAAGGTAGAATGGTCATTAAGACATCCCACCTCCTTAACTCCACCTCCTTACTATTCATCACTTTACAACTAAGTAAATTTGGCTAGCACAACACTTGATCACCACACAAAGTTCTTGCCCATCAAGTCTACCCAGATTAACATGGTTTGCTCCATGGATCATGACTTATCATTGGGCTTGTTAATTAATCTAGCTAATTCCTTATTGGGCTTCCATTACAAAAGTTTGGACTTATGATTTAACAAACACTTGGGCTTGAGTATCACATTCTATTGGACTTCTATCATTAAGATAATAATCTTACAAGTCCATTACATTTAATTAACAACTTAACATATATACACCACGTATAATTCTCGTATGTTAGCTCATATATTAATTCGTAATATACGTTATTTCATTCTCCATTCTTAATAGTATAATATATAGTATTATACTTACGTTCATTACCTCGTACAATGCATACACATCATACAACTACAACTTTCTTTCTTTAACGCTTAATAAACCTAACGTTCCCAAATTAGGTTCGCCTGCAAAATATTACATTTTTCATACTTAGATTATTATTACATAATCAATATCACCTCGATATTATAACGTTACGTATTTATCGGAAGTTCAAAAATAATTCCCGAGCAGAAATCGATGAATAGTGTTTTTTGAAAAATTTCTCGGAAAGCTTTTATTTTAGTTTTAGAAATTCAAACACTTTAATTCTCCCACATAGTTAAAATACTACGACGTTCCGACGTTCCGACGTTCCGAGGTTATAGAACGACATTCATCTTACTAACACATAATAATAATAAATAATATTATTTTATTCATTATTAAAAGTATTTACAAAATATTCGATTTTCTGGGGCGTTACAATACTACATAGTTAGATTTGCCCATTGAACCTAGATCTTGGGATCTCCAGTCAGCTAGGTTGGGTTGCCACTATGACGACTCTTATTTAAACAGTTAGCTTTAAACCCATTCCCTTCGATGATCTTTCCACTTGCTCTCTTGTTAAACCTTTCGTAAGCGGATCAGCAATATTATCTTTTGACTTCACATAATCAATTGAGATAATTCTATTTGAGAGAAATTATCTAACGATATTATGTCTTCGTCTTATATGGCGTGACTTACCGTTATATAAGTGACTCTGTGCTCTTTCAATTGCTGATTGGCTATCACAGTGTACACATATAGCTGGCACAGGTCTTGACCAATTTGGAATATCCTCTAAAAATTACGAAGCCATTCTACTTCTTCTCTAGCTTTGTCTAACGCAATGAATCCTGATTCCATTGTAGACCTAGCAATACACATTTGTTTTGAGGATTTCCAAGATACCGCTGCACATCCAAGGGTAAAGACATATCCACTTGTTGATTTTGAGTCTTTATTATCAGATATTCAATTAGCATCACTATATCCTTCCAATACTGCTGGATATCTTGTATAGTGCACTCCATATTTTTGAGTATGTTTTAAATATCCCAAAACTCTCAAAATAGCTTTCCAGTGATCTTTACCTAGATTGCTCGTATACCGACTTAGCTTACTTACCGAATAAGCTATATCTGGTCTAGTACAGTTCATGACATACATTAAACTGCCTATTAGATGAGAATATTCTAGTTGAGATATGCTATCACCTTCATTTTTAGCTGGATGAAGATTTATATCAACTGGGATTTTATTTAGAATTATATTAAGCTTGTTAAATTTTTCAAGTATTTTTTCAATATAATGAGTTTGAGATAATATAATTCCATCAGATGTTCTAGTAATCTTGATTCCTAATATTATATCAGCAACCCCCAAGTCTTTCATGTCAAACCTATTTGACAACATACGTTTGGTAGAGTTGATAACTTCATTGTTGCTACCCATAATTAACATATCATCCATATAAAGACAAACAATGACATATTCTTTTTGAGTGCTTTTGACATAAACACATTTGCCACACTCATTAATTTTAAATCCATTTGATAACATAACATTATCAAATTTATCATGCCATTGTTTTGGTGCTTATTTTAATCCATACAAGGATTTAACAAGTTTGCTTACTTTCCTCTATTGTCCAGGAGCTATGAAACCTTCAGGTTGTTCCATATATATTTCTTCATCTAATTCACCATTTAAGAATGCAGTCTTTACATCCATTTGATGCATTTCAAGTCTATTTAAAGATGTTATTGCTATTAACATTCGAATAGATGTAATTCTTGTAACAAGTGAATAAGTGTCGAAATAATCTAATCCTTCCTTTTATCTATAGCCTTTAACAACAAGCCTTGCTTTATATTTATCAATTGAACCATCAGCTTTCATCTTCTTTTTAAAGATCCATTTATACCCTAAGGGTTTGGAACCAGGTGGAAGGTCCACCAATTCCCATGTATGATTTTGCATAATGGACTCAATTTCACTATTAATTTCTTCTTTCCAATGAGAAGCATCTGGAGAGGATATTGCTTCCTTGTAAGTTTGAGGATTGTTTTCTAACAAAAATGTTAGAAAATCCGGACCAAAAGACTTTGAAGTCCTTGCTCTTTTGCTACGTCTAGGTTCATCCACTATAGACTCTTTGTCTATATTTTCAGGATTATTACTAGTAGCATCCAAAGGTCTTTTGTTTGAATCTTTATTTCCATTATATGGAAATATATTCTCAAAGAATGATGCATCTCTTGATTCAATAAAAGTATTAACATGAATATCAAAAATTTTAGATTTGTGCACAAGAAAGCGATAAGCACTGCTGTTATTTGCATAACCAATGAATGCACAATTAATTATTTTTGGTCTTATCTTAACCTTTTTAGGTTTAGGAGCCATCACTTTTGCTAGACACCCCCACACTCTTAAGTATTTATAGCAAGGTCTATGGCCTTTCCATAATTCATAAAGTGTTTTATGAGTTTTCTTATGAGGTACTTTGTTAAGAATATAATTTGCAGAAAGCAAAGCTTCCCCCCCCCCCCCACAAATTTCGGGGTACTCCAGAACTGTTTAACATAGCATTCAACATTTCTTTCAATGTTCGGTTTTTGCGTTCAACAATACCGTTAGATTGAAGTGAATAAAGAGCGGTAGTTTAGTGAATAATACCATGAGTAGAGCATATCTCTTCAAATGGTGACTCATTTTCACCACCTCTATCGTTTCTTATTGCTATAATCTTTTTGCTAAGTTGATTTTCAACTTCATTTTTATAAAGTTGAAATATTTTTATAGCCTCATCTTTGCTTCTTAGCAACTATACATAACAATATTGTAAGACCCCAACTTATTATAAATAAAATTAAATTTCCTCTATTTATTATTTTGAAATAGTAAGGGTTGATTTGATTAATGTGGTTAGTTATGGGTAAAATGCGCAAATATTTTAAATATGCAAGTGGTTATAAAATATTCATTTTTATCGAAGAATATTCGTTTGGTCGTGGAATATTCTTACTGTCGGGGAATATTCGTACGACGGCGCAGCCTTGTGTGGGCCCCATAACGGAAAGCGATTGGATGAAGAAAACGATAAGTATAAGTTATTTCTAAATAACGGCGTAGTTGTTACCATTAATACTGTTGGAATACCCGGTGGTTAAAATACAGTAGCACACGGTATTGCACCAATGATTAATTCTTACGTAAGAAGGCACTACTCAATAATTTTTACAGTAGTTACTGTTCAATATTTTATTTTATTGATTCAATAGTTGCTACGTTGATATTTTATATTATTGTTGTTTTAATAATTGTCACTACACAGTATTTTTATTATCAGATCAATAATTCATATTATTGGAATAATATTATTAGATAACATTATTGACAATGTCTAGAAAGTTCTGTCTAAGGAGAGGTTTGGTCACCTAATTACGCGCCAGTAAGGAGAAATCCTTACTGGAAAGCCCCCTCTTTCCTGGGAACTGCCTGATTGTCCGTATTGTGATTCTGTAATATTATTTGTGAATAATTAATTATTGATTTATACGATAAAGGAAATATTCATTTTATGTGGATATAGATGGAGAAAATTTTTAATGTGACAATTGTTAAAAAATTATTATTTTATCTTTTTTGATAAATAATTTATTTAAATATATTATTATATTTTAATAATATAATAATGGTGATATTTTTACAATGAATGTGGGATATATGAGTATATGAGGAAGAGGAGTATTTTTGTTACAATTATTGTTTAAAACATGTTAAACATGTCGGTGGACCCCATTTCTTGACTGAAATTGATTTATAGCCCCGTAAAATCGCCCGTTTGTGAATTTCGGTCAACTTCTGCTTGGAATTTGGAAAAAACTTAAACTTCCACAGTTATAGAGAATGGAATTTCCTATGGAAAGGACATGTGGTTTGAATTTTTCTGATAAAAGGGCTATTTATTATGAATTATTGAAGTTCCGTAGTTCCAAAATAATTAATTTTTGAAAGTTTTAATTATTTTTAATAACAAAAACATTATTTTTGTTTTTGTCATTATTTGGTGGTTGAATTCAGATGGTCAAGGTAGGCTAAGGAAAATTTTATAAATATATTAATATTTTATTAAATTTTCTGCTTTGGTGTTCTAAGCATTTTCCTATAAATAGGGTGCTTAGGTTAGAATTAAAAATTACACCAGAAACTGAAGTTTTCTCTCCCTTTCTCTCTCTATATTATCGAGCGCATTCTTGTGAGTATTTTGATACTTTGAGTGTTGCTATATGGTGCAAATTCCCTTCAGTACTATATCCGGTATTCCAGCAAGAAGTACAGTCTTTTCAAGGTAAGGGATGTTATTTTTTTTAAAATGGTATTATTTCTTCTAATATCATTATGCTGGATTATTGGTAACATTTTTCTTGTGAAATTCTTGTCTTTTAGTGTCGGGGTTACTATTCACGTATACGGCACTATTCACGGAAAAATTAAATTTTCGTTTTTGTCCAAAATATATATTATGGATACTAGCTTTGATTGTATCCATGTTTTGATCATTCTTGAATTTTACTTCACTATGGTTATTTATGAAGTTATTTATGAAGTATTTTTGAACTTGGACTGTTTAAAGTACGAATCCTTAATATTTGCTCTTTTGTTTCACTGGATTCGTTTTCTTAAAAACATTTTTCATCATCCTCAGTCCTAAATAATGATATTACTAAATATCTTTGGCCTGTAGTGTAAAGATGTTTAATTTTCTTATAAATATCTTTGGCCCGTAGTGCAAAGATGTACAAGTGTTGAGATGAACATGACCGACTGATGAATATCTTTGGCCTGTAGTACAAAGATGAATATTTGATTCAAGATGAATATTGATTGATGTTACAGGGATAAAATATTGATGATGGACTTTTAAATTCATAGAATATAGTAGATTTCATTCTCCACGTAACTCTTCTATGAATTATTATTTCCACTGCAAATATTGATCTGAAACTTGTTGTCTATTGTATTTTATCAGATTTTTCCCTGTTGAAGACTAACGATAATTTGTTCTATATTATCTTAGTCATAATATTCTTTACTGGGCTAGTTGAGCTCAGCCTTTTCCTTGTTGTTCCATTTTTCTTCTCAGGAGGCGAGAATGTAGCGAGTACTAGTCGGGGTGTGGAGTGATGGTTCTAGAAGTCGTTTTAGTAGTCCTCACCATTTTTGTAAAATAATGTACCAATAATTGTAATGAGGACTTAATTAGATGTGAATATTGTCTAGATGACAATATTTGTATTTACACTCACAGTTTTTATGTTGTAATAATAAAGTGGTAGTTGTTTCTGTACCATGTTATTGACGACTCAGAATGGGTGTTGTATACCTATTTTGGAGGCGTCACAAATATCTTGTGCAATCATCAATAAAGGTAATGAAATATTTTCTCCCACCTCTTGTTTGAACAAACTTTAATTCAAATATATATCAGTGTGAATTAAATCTAGAGGTTCAGTTTTCCTTTCAATAGAATGAAAAGGTAATCTTGTCATTTTTGATTCCACATAAATTTCACATTTATGTTTTTGATTAATATCAAATTTAGGCAAGAATTCTAAATTAATTAATTTATGCAAAGTATTATAATTAATATGTCCTAATCTAGCATGCCATATATTTGAAGATTCTAACAAGTAAGCAGAAGAATTAATTTTAATATTATCAATAGACTTCAGTACAATAGTCATAACATTCATCTTAAAGAGTCCATCAGTCATGTAGCCCTTTCCTACAAATATATCATTTTTAGTAAGTACAAATTTATCAGACTCAAACACCAACTTGAAGCCATTCTTGCAAAGTAGTGACCCAGAAACTAGATTTTTTCAGATATATGGCACATGAAGCACTTCGTTCAAAGTCAGTTCTTTATCAGATGTCATTTTCAGTACAATCTTTCCACATCCTTGAACCTTTGAACTTGAGGAGTTTCCCATGAAGAGTTGATCATCATTTTCTACTAGTTTGTAAGTAGAAAACATCCATTTATTGGAATAAATGTGGCTAGTAGCCCCAGTGTCCACCCACCATTATTTGGGGTTTCCTACCAAGTTACACTCAGATACAACTGCACAAAGATTCATGTTTGAAACATTTTCAGAAAGCTTTTCCAGTTCTGTCACATTTGCTTGAGCCTTTTGTTCTTTCTTGACTTTCTTTGGCTTGCGACATTCATTTGATTTATGTTCTGGAATGCCACAGTTGAAGCATTTACCTTTGAATTTCTTCTTGGCCTTGAAAGTCTCTTTTCCTTCACGCTTCCTTTTGTTGTTGTTTGGCCTTTGTTCTACCACATTTGTCTTTGGTTCAATGAAGTTTTTCCCAGTTTTCTTCTCAGATCCTCGATTGTCCTCTTCAATCCCAAGTCGCACAATCAGTTCTTCAAGATTCATTTCTTTGCGTTTATGCTTCAAATAATTCTTGAAGTCTTTCCATAATGATGGAAGTTTCTCAATCATTGCAGCAACTTGGAATGAGTCACTTAATGACATTCCTTCAGAATGAATATCATATAGAATTACTTGTAATTCTTGCACTTGAGTGATGACTGCTTTAGAATATACCATTTTATAGTCAAGAAATCTACCAACAATGAATTTTTTTCATGTCAGCATCTTCAGTTTTATATTTCTTGTCCAAAGATTCCCAAAGTTCCTTTGCAGTTTGAATTGTACAATACACATTATACAGTGTATTATCTAATCCATTCATTACATAATTTCTATAAAGAAAATCTGCATGTTTCCATGCATCAACTGCAGCCACTTTTTCCTTGTCAGTTTCTCCTTTAACAAGAGTAGGACAGTCCTCTTGTAGAAACCTTACCAAATTCAATGTTGTGAGATAGAAGAGCATTTTTTGTTGCCAACGCTTTAAATCAGTTCCATTGAACTTTTCAGGCTTTTCTCCATGAGACATACTCAAGGCAGGAATGGTACTAGTAGATGCCATTTCTGTTATACAAAGAACACAATTATCAATAAACAGAAACAAATTTCTGTTGTACAAAATTTAACAGAATTTAAACAACAAATTTTTATTTACAGAAATCAAACAACAAATTTTGTTTATAAAATTTCTGTTGTAGAAAATTTGTTTACAAATTATGTATACAAATTTGTTTTGCAGAGAATTCTGTTTATAGAATTTCTGTTAACAAATTCTATTTACAACTTTCTGTTTACAAATTTATGTTTACAGATTTTGTAAGACCCCAACTTATTATAAATGAAATTGAATTTCCTCTATTTATTATTTCGAAATAGTAAGGGTTGATTTGATTATTGTGGTTAGTTATGGGTAAAATGCGCAAATATTTTAAATAAGCAAGTGGTTATAAAATATTCATTTTTGAAATTTTAATTATTTTTAATAACAAAAACATTTTTTTTGTTTTTGTCATTATTTGGTAGCTGAATTCAGATGGTCAAGGTAGGCTAAGGAAAATTTTATAAATATATTAATATTTTATTAAATTTTCTGCTTTGGTGTTCTAAGCATTTTCCTATAAATAGGGTGCTTAGGTTAGAATTGAAAATCACACAAGAAACTGAAGTTTTCTCTCCCTTTCTCTCTCTATATTATCGAGCGTATTCTTGTGAGTATTTTGATACTTTGAGTGTTGTTATACGGTGCAAGTTCCCTTCAGCACTATATCCGGTATTCCAGCTAAAAGTTCAATCTTTTCAAGGTAAAGGATGCTATTTTTTTTAAAATGGTATTATTTCTTCTAATATCATTATTCTGGATTATTGGTAAGATTTTTCTTATGAAATTCTTGTCTTTTAGTGTCGAGGTTATTATTCACGTATACGGCACTATCCACGTATACGACATTATTCACAAATATGGAACTATTCATAAAAAAAATTAAATTTTTGTTTTTCTCCAAAATATCTATTATGGATACTAGCTTTGATTGTATCCATGTTTTGATCATTCTTGAATTTTACTTCACTATGGTTATTTATGAAGTATTTTTGAACTTGGACTGTTTAAAGTACGAATCCTTAATATTTGCTCTTTTGTTTCACTGGATTCGTTTTCTTAAAAACATTTTTCATCATTCTCAGTCCTAAATGATGATATTACTGAATATCTTTGGCCTGTAGTGCAAAGATGGTTGATTTTTTTATGAATATCTTTGGCCCGTAGTGCAAAGATGTACAAGTGTTGAGATGAACATGACCGACTGATGAATATCTTTGGCCTGTAGTACAAAGATGAATATTTGATTCAAGATGAATATTGATTGATGTTAAAAGGATAAAATATTGATGATGGACTTTTAAATTCATAGATTATAGTAGATTTCATTCTCTACGTAACTCTTCTATGAATTATTATTTCCGCTGCGAATATTGATCTGAAACTTGTTGTCTATTGTATTTTATCAGATTTTTCCCTATTGAAGACTAACGATAATTTGTTCTATATTATCTTAGTCATAATATTCTTTACGGGGCTAGTTGAGCTCACCCTTTTCCTTTTTGTTCTATTTTTCTTCTCAGGAGGCGAGAATGTAGCGAGTACTAGTCAGGGTGTGGAATGATGGTTCTAGAAGTCGTTTTAGTAGTCCTCACCATTTTTTTGTAAAATAATATACCAATAATTATAATGAGGACTTATTTGGGTGTAAATATTGTCTAGATGACATTATTTATATTTACACTTACAATTTTTATGTTGTATTAATAAAGTTGTAGTTGTTTCTGTACCATGTTATTGACGTCTCAGAATGGGTGTTGTATACCTATTTTGGGGGCGTCACAGATTTGTATTCTATAGTTGGACAGGTTTTGTTAAAATTCAATGCATGTAACAGAATATAAAACAGTTTACATGTAATACATATATAATATTTTGCACATATAAAATAACAAAATTAACATGTAAACAATTAATACATAAAATATGCATGTAATATTTATAATAACAGAATAGTATCGATTAACATGCAAACAAAATAAACTGTTATATTAACATGCAAACAACAACAGAATATTATGTATACATAAATTACAGCATACTATGTATTCATATTCAACAAAATTTGCAGAAATTCAATGAACAAAATTTGCAATAATCTCGATTTTTCAAGAGATTTAATATAGATACAAATTACAGTATTATATTAAATAAAACTATAATTACAGAACAAGTAAATTTGCTTTAAGATTGTTATCCATAATATATAGTATTATTTAATATATATAAATATAATAAAATAGAACTGAATTATATATATATATATATATATATATATATATATATATATATATATAATACAGAAAAATATAAACAGATAAATCCGAGTCCTTTAAATTCACAAAGTCTCCTTAAAGCAAATTTATTCCCTCACTGGTGCTAAGAATTAATTGAATAATTGCTTCCCAAGATAAAACGGATTTTCAGTTCTTAATTAGAAGCACTTCAAAATTAAGAACACTTCGAACCAATTTCTATGTTTATGTACTGAACTTATATTAATGATGCATAAAACTACAAGTTACAGTAACGATGCATGTAAATAAAATTAAGGGAAAAAACTCACGCAGAAACGGGATTTGCATAGTACGGGACGGGAAAATTCTTTGTAGAACGGGATGGAATGGAAAGTATTTTTCAGAACGGAGCGAAAAATTCTTTTGCAGAAAACGGGAAAAATATTACATAAACGGGAAAATAAACTTGTGTGGAAATGGGATCTCATATAGTTTATTTATAGAATATTTTGTTACCATTAAGAAAAGATATAACCGTTGGTTCATCAAAACGACGTAGTATCGTGAACAAAATTATTAAACAAAATTTGTCTAAAAAATATATATCGCGACCCGACCTGAGCCTGGCCCGACCGGACGGATGGCGGCGCGCGCATGGGTTTGAACCAAGCCTTAGCTAGGTCCTCTCTCTTCCATAAAAGCGGGGTGCCCCTTGGGACCCTTCCCATTGAGCAAACATCCCATATATATGTTCTTTATTTTTTCCTCTAATGCACTATGTGAGACTTTTGCAATTTACAACATTTCAAGTAGGTGACTTTGGAGTCAATTTACTCATTCAATTCTTAATGAATTTGAACTCATAAATATACCAAGTTACACTCCTCACGGAGGAGAACACATTGATACAAAGACCCGGTATATCCGGTATGACGCCCCCAAAATAGGTATACAACACCCATTTTGAGTCGTCAATAACATGGTACAGAAATAACTACCACTTTATTAATACAACATAAAAACTGTGAGTGTAAATACAAATATTGTCATCTAGATAATATTCACACCCAAATAAGTCCTCATTACAATTATTGGTACATTATTTTACAAAAATGGTGAGGACTACTAAAACGACTTCTAGAACCATCATTCCACACCCCGACTAGTACTCGCTACATTCTCGCCTCCTGAGAAGAAAAATGGAACAAAAAGTAAAAGGGTGAGCTCAACTAGCCCAGTAAAGAATATTATGACTAAGATAATATAGAACAAATTATCATTAGTCTTCAACAGGGAAAAATTTGATAAAATACAATAGACAACAAGTTTCAGATCAATATTCGCAGCGAAAATAATAATTCATAGAAGAGTTACGTAGAGAATGAAATCTACTATAATCTATGAATTTAAAATTCCATCATCAATATTTTATCCCTGTAACATCAATCAATATTCATCTTGAATCAAATATTCATCTTTGCACTACAGGCCAAAGATATTCATCAGTCGGTCATGTTCATCTCAACACTTGTACATCTTTGCACTACGGGCCAAATATATTCATAAGAAAATCAACCATCTTTGCACTACAGGCCAAAGATATTCACTAATATCATCATTTAGGACTAAGGATGATGAAAAATATTTTTAAGAAAACGAATCCAGTGAAACAAAAGAGAAAATATTAAGGATTCATACTTTAAACAGTCTAAGTTCAAAAATACTTCATAAATAACCATAGTGAAGTAAAATACAAGAATGATCAAAACATGGATGCAATCAAAGCTAGTATCCATAATAGATATTTTGGCCAAAAACAAAAATTTAATTTTTCTATGAATAGTGTCGTATACGTGAATAGTGCCGTATACATGAATAGTAACCCCGACACTAAAAGACAAGAATTTCACAAGAAAAATCTTACCAATAATCCAGCATATTGATATTAGAAGAAATAATACCATTTAAAAAAAATAACATCCCTTACCTTGAAAATATTGTACTTTTAGCTGGAATACCGGATATAGTGCTGAAGGGAACTTGCACCGTATATCAACACTCAAAGTATTAAAATACTCACAAGAATACGCTCGATAATATAGAGAGAGAAAGAGAGAGAAAACTTTAATTTTTGGCGTGATTTTCAATTCTAACCTAAGCACCCTATTTATAGGAAAATGCTTAGAACACCAAAGCAGAAAATTTAATAAAATAATAATATAATTAAGCAAATTCAAGCCCACCTTAGACCAACTGAATTTAGCACATTTATATCACATGTGGGATTGCAAAAAACGTTTTTCTTAAATAAAACAATTAAAACTTCCAAAAATCAATTATTCCGGAACTTCGGAGCTTCAATAATTTATAATAAATAACCCTTTTATCAGAAAAATTCAAATATTATGTCCTTTCCTTAGGAAATTCCATTCTCTACAACTTTGTAAGTTTAAGTTTTTCCTAATTCCAAGCAGAAGTTGACCGAAATCCACAAATCGACGGTCGATATTGACACCTCCTCCTTAATACCCAAAGCTAGAAAATTATCAAAAACCATCAGGATGCCTCTTATCAATCTGCACAGCCCGTTAATGTACTGCAGAAACAGACATCAGATCAAACATCTTGATTGTCTCTTTAATTTCTCTCGTAAACCCCCAATATGTCGGGCTACCAACTGATCATATGTCTCATTTACCTCGTTTCGAGCAATCAGCTGATAAAATTCAGTTGTGTATTCATCCACTGTACGACCTCCTTGCCTTAAGTTCTGCAACCTCTGGTACATTAATCGCTGATAATTATAAGGTAGGAACGTCGCCCGCAACTATTTCTTCATCTTCTCTCGGTTCGTAATTTTTGACATCCCCAATCTAACCCTCGTTTGCCTGAGTTGCTGCCACCAGGACATCACCCTATCCCTGAGTCTGGTAGCAACCAAGGATACCCGTTTATCATCAGGGACACCCTTAAATTCCAGGATCTCTTCTACCATGGCCAGCCAGTTAATGAAATTTTCTGGTTGGAGGGTACCACGAAATTCAGAAATCTCAATCCTTATACCAGTCTCCCAACGTCTCCTATCATCCTCCAGTGGATATGGTAAGCGATGCCCATGAGGTGCCTCATCATAGTCATCATCAAAGTCATCTCCGTCATCATTCTCTACTGCGAAAGGATTCCTCCGATAATCATAATTAGGGTTCCTCCCAGGATTAAGATTTGCCCTGTTTTGGTTCGCTAACAACTCGCCCATCCTTAGTGTCAGTCGATCCATCATAGTGATCCCCTGCTCCATTACTTGTTCGATTCGCTACTCAAACCGCTGTTCAAGGCACTGCAGATCCTCATTGTGATGCTCCCAAAATAGGTATACATCACCCATCTTAGGTCGCCAAATACATGGTACTGAATACAAATACAAACTTAATTATACAACATGAGCTGAGTGTTTTTACACGAATATTGTCTTCTAGACAATATCCAAACTCAAATAGAGTCCTCATTACATTTATTTTCACACTATTTTGTAGAATAGTGAGGACTACTATAACACCATCTCGGACCATCACTCCGTTCCCCAACTAGTCTCGGCTACATTCTCATTTCTTGAAGAGAACAATGAAAGCAAAATGGTGAGCTCAACTAGCCCAGTAAGAAATATTATGACTAAGATAATGCATAATAAATTATCATTAGTCGTCAACAGTGTTAAACTGATAAAATATAATAAACATCAAGTTTAACTGCAGTGGAGCAAGTAATCCATTAGAAGAGTCAAGTAAAGTATGATATCTACTATCTTCTATGATTTAAAAAAATTTTCATAAATTTTATCGCTGAGACTCAGCTTAATAAATAAACCACATCATCGAATCATCCCTGCACTACGGGCCAAGGATATTAATGTAATCATCAATGGTCATGATTATACCGAATAATCCTTGGTCATAATCTTACCAACAACTGTCCATCAATGCATTACAGACCAATGAAGACTTTTACCACATCATTTATAACATTAAGGGTCATGATTATACCGAATGATCCATGATCATAATCATACCAATCAACAGTCCATCTATACATGTAAGCCAAAGATGACTTTCATCACAATATAGGCATGAGGATGATGACAAAGATATAAGTATTAATCAAACGAAATTAAGGATAAATTTTAAAGACTTTGAATTTATCCAAAGTTTAAAAATATCCAAATTGTCAACATGATACTGCTTTGTGGAGTAAAATTCAAGAATAATATTCATGTATCAAAAATAATTTGGACAGAAAAGAAATATATTTTTCGAGTGAATAGTACCCTATGAATAGTGATTTCGGGAATAGTACCTCGTGAATAGTACCTCGGCATGAAAAGTGTCCTAAATACCCAAGTGAATAATATTCGAGTAAATAGTAATTGGGTGAATAGTAACCCGTGAATAGTACTCTGGTATGAAAAGTGCCTCGAATACCCGAGTGAATAATATTTGAGTGAATAGTAACTGTAAGACCCCAATTTTTATGAATAAAGATGAATTTTCAATAAATATCATTTTTGAATATTGTGGAGTAAATTTGATATAATGTTATAGTTGTGGGTAATATTTAAAAATTTTAAAAAATATGCAAGTTGTTATATAATATTCGATTGGTCGGGGAATATTCGTTTTAACAGAGAATATTCGTACGATGGCACAATCATTGGTGGATCCCACAACAGAATTATTGTCGGATTGAGAAAACGACAAAAATATTTTTATGAAAATAACGGCGGAAGTTTTACCATTAACTGTTGAAACACCTGGTGTTAAAAGTACAATAATACGCGTGGTTGCATAGTAACACACGGTATTGATTATTGATGCTTACGTGAGAAGTCACTCAGTTTTGTTCAATTATTGCTATAGTAATTGTTGCATAGTATTTTACGTTATTTGATTCAATTATTGTCGATATTTTATATATTATTAAATCAATAATTGAGATAACAAAGTTATTAATATTATTATTTACAATATTAGCGATGTCTAGAAGTTCTGCCAAGGAGAGGTTTGGTCACCTAATTGCGCGCCAATAGGGAGAAATCCTTATTGGAAAGCCCCCTCTTTCCTAGGAACGACCTGGTCGATTAATATTGTGAATTATAATAATGATGATAAATGTTGTTAAATATATTGAGGTGTCTTTTTATAAAGTCACGAAAGTTTATATATATATATATATATATATATATATATATATATATAAATTTTGTTTTATTAGTATTATTAATGTAATAAAACAGAAAAGCTTTTTATATAAAACGGAATATTTTTACAAAGTTATTTGTTTTATTAGACAATAATTAGAATATAATATATTTTATTATGCATAGTATTTGCATAGTAAAATCTTTTTATATAAAACAGAATACTTTTATAAAGTGAATTGTTTTATTAGATTTTAAATAATATATATATATATATATATATATATATATTATTTTATTGCATAGTATCCTTTCTATTTTCCTATAAATAGGATGCTTAGTTAGAATTGAAATCACACCAGAAATTCAGAGAATTCTCTTCTATAATCTTGAGCGTATTTCTTTAGAGTTTTAAGAAGCTTTGAGCGTAATGCAAGTTTTCTTCAAGTATATTCCCGCCCTACCCGTCGGAGTACTCTTCTTTATAAGGTAAGGGATATTATTTCTTTTGTATTCATGAAGAGAACTTCTATTATTCCATTCTTTATTATTCTGTTGGAATAACTTGTATATGCTAAGTACCGCATACATGGTGAAATTCTTTTATTATTTCATTCCTTATTATTCTGTTGGAATAACCTGTTTATGCGAAGTACCGCATACATGGTGAAATTCTTCTGTTATTCCATTCTTTATTATTCTGTTGGAATATTCTGTCTGTGCGTATTACGCATGACTTGTTTCCATTATTTATTATTCTGTTAGAATAACCTGTTTGTGCGGTCTATCGCATGCCTGGTGAAGTCTTTTGTTATTCCATTCTCTATTATTCTGTTGGAATATCATGTCTGTGCGTTTACGCATGACCTGGTTCCATTATTTATTATTCTGTTGGAATATCATATTTGTGCATTTACGCATGACCTGATTCCATTATTTATTATTCTGTTGGAATAACCTGTCTGTGTGGTCTATCACATGCATGGTGAATTCTTCTGTTATTCCATTCTTTATTATTCTGTTGGAATAACCTGTCTATGTGGATTACCACATTCATAGTGAAAATCCATTGCAGTTTCATATATTATATGATACTCATTTGGTTAAAATTTTGGCTTCTATACTCTATGAAATTAGTGGAATATCCTTGATATTTGCACTTCATCCAGTATCTTTTCATGGAAATATTCTTTTGAGCATTCTTGAATTTTACTCCACAAAGCAGTATCATGTTGACAATTTGGACATTATTGAGTTCAAAATAAATTAACTTATAAATCTTTAAAATTTATTCTTAAACTTGTTTTATTGAATTATTATGTCATTGTCATCATCCTCATGCTTATATTGTAATGAAAGTCATCTTTGGCTTACGTGCATAGATGGACTTGGTATGATTATGACCAGGGATTATTCGGTATAATCATGACATATAATGTTATAAATGATGTGGTAGAAGTCCTCAGTGGCCTGTAGTGTATTGATGGACAGTTTTTTGTATGATTATGACCAGGGATTATTCGGTATAGTCATGATCATTGATAATTTAATGAATATCTTTGGCCCGTAAAGCAGGGATGACTCGATGATGTGGTTTATTTATTAAGTTGAGTCTCAGCGATAAAAATTGATGAAAACATTTTAAATCATAGAAGATGGGAGACCCCAAATTTTACGAATAAAAATTTAAATTTCTCGAAATATTTTTTTGAATATTATGGAATGAATTTGATATAATTTTATAGTTGTGGGTAATATTTATAAATTTTGCAAAGTATACAAGTTGTTATATAATATTCGTTTTAACAGGGAATATTCGTACGACGACACAATCATTGGTGGACTCCACAACGAAATTATTGTCGGATTGAGAAAACGACAAAAATATTTTTATGAAAATAACGGCGGAAGTTTTACCGTTAAAACTGTTGAACTACTCGGTAGTAAAAGTACAGTAATATGCGTGGTTGCATAGTAGCACACGGTATTGATTATTGATACTTACGTGAGAAGTCACTTAGTTTTGTTCAATTATTGCTTTAGAAATTGTTGCATAGTATCTCACGTTATTTGATTCAATTATTGTCGATATTTTATATATTATTAAATCAATAATTGAGATGACAGAGTTATTAATATTATTATTTATAATATTAACGATATCTAGAAGTTCTGCCAATGAGAGGTTTGGTCACCTAATTGCGCCCCAATAGGGAAAAATCCTTATTGAAAAACCCATTCTTTCCTGGTAACGACCTGGTCGATTAATATTGTGAATTATAATAATGATGATAAATGTTGTTAAATATATTGAGGTGCCTTTTTATGAAGGCACGAAAGTTTATATATATATATATATATATATATATATATATATATATATATATATTGTTTTATTAGTATTATTAATGTAATAAAACAGAAAAGCTTTTTATATAAAACAGAATATTTTTATAAAGTTATTTGTTTTATTAGACAATAATTAGAATATATTACATTTTATTATGCATAGTGTTGCATAGTGCCTGCATAGTGTTTTGCATAGTAAAATCTTTTTATATAAAACAGAATACTTTTATAAAGTTATTCGTTTTATTAGATTATAAATAGAATATATTATATTTTATTGTAAACCAATCTGACCTGTCCATTTAAAAGTAAATCAATCTGGACCGTTCTTGGATTGGTTACTATTCAATCCATTCTTCTATAAATAGAAGCTCATTCCTTCATTATTTCTTACGAATTCACTGAAACTCTAGAGAGAAAAACTTTAGAGAGAATTCTTCTTCTATAATCTTAAGCGTATTTCTTTAGCGTTTAAGAAATCTTTGAGCGTAGTGCAAGTTTCTTCGAGTATATCCCCGCCCTACTGTCGGAGTACTCTTGTTTATAAGGTAAGGGGTATTGTTTTTTTTCATATTCATGAAGAGAACTTCTGTTATTCCATTCTTTATTATTCTGTTGGAATAACATGCATACGTTGTCTACCCTATACTTGGTGAAATTCTTCTGTTATTCCATTATTTATTATTCTGTTGAAATAACCTGTATACGCGGGCTACCCTATACTTGGTGAAATTCTTCTGTTATTCCATTCTTTATTATTTTATTGGAATATCCTGTCTGTGCGTTCTACGTCGGACCTGGTTCCGTTATTTATTATTCTTTTGGAATAACCTGTCTATGCGAAGTACCGCATGCATGGTGATTTCTGTTGTTATTAAATTCTTTATTATTCTGTTGGAATATCCTGTCTTTGCTTTTTACGCCGGACCTGGTTCCGTTATTTATTATTCTGTTGGAATAACATGTCTATTCGAAATACCGCATGCATGGTGATTTCTGTTGTTATTCCATTCTTTATTATTCTGTTGGAACATCCTGTCGATGCGAATTTCGCCTGACTTGGTTCCATTATTTATTATTCTGTTGGAATAACCTGTCTATGCGAAGTACCGCATGCATGGTGATTTCTTTTGTTATTCCATTTTTTATTATACTCAGTTGGTTGAAGTTTTGACTTCTATACTCCATGAAATTAGTGGAATATCCTTGATATTTGTGTTTCATCCAGTATCTTTTCATGGAAATATTCTTCTGAGCATTCTTGAATTTTACTCTACAAAGAAGTATCATGTTGACAATTTGGACGTTATTAGTTCATGGATAATTTAATTCTTGAACTTGTTTTATTGAATTCTTATATCATTGTCATCATCCTCATGTTTATATTTTGTTGAAAGTCATCTGTGGCCTGTAGTGCATATATGGACTTGGTATGATTATGACCAGGGATTATTCAGTATAATCATGACCGTAATGTTACAAATGGTATGAAAAAAGTCCTCATTGGCCCGTAGTGCATTGATGGACAGTTTTTGGTATGATTATGGCTATGGATTCTCTTCGGCCAAGGGATCAAAGATGAATTATTTTATGAAATGATCAGGACCGTTGATGAAAACACAATTATCTTTGGCCCGTAGTGCATGGATAATTCGTGGTCGTGATACTAAATAATATCTTTGGCCTGTAGTGCAGGGATGAATTGATAATGTGGATTATTTATTAAGATGAGTCCCAGCGATAAAAGTGATGAAAAACTTTTTAAATCATAGAAGATAGTAGATTTTATTCTCTACTTGACTCTTCTAATGGATTGCTTGTTCCGCTGCAGTTAAACTTGATGTTTGTTATATTTTATCAGTTTAACATTGTTGAAGACTAATGATAATTTATTCTGCATTATCTTAGTCATAATATTTCTTACTGGACTAGTTGAGCTCACCCTTTCTTTCACTGTTCTCTTCAGGAAATAAGAACGTAGTCGGGACTAGTCGGGGAATGAATTGACAGTCCAGATGATAGCATTAGTAGTCCTCACTATTCTGTTAAATAGTGTGATATTAAATGTAATGAGGACTCGATTGAGTGTGGATATTGTCTTGATGACAATATTTGTATTAAAACTCACAGCATATGTCATCGTATTTTGCACGACTGTTGTATAATTAAGTTGTATTTGAATTTATGTACCATGTATCTGGCGACTCAAGATGGGTGATGAATACCTATTTTTGGGGGGCCGTCACAGTTGGTATCAAAGCTTAGGGATATGATCCCAGGCTGAGATGTGAGACAAGAACTAGGAGGGGAGAGATGAGGAATTCCTTCGCTAGTATGACCTACCTAAGTTTATTTGGTATTTAATTGGTCGGTCAGAGTATAGGGATAATATGTGATATGTTATTTAACCCATGTTTTGTTGCAGTATTTGAAAATGGCATTCGAAAATGTTGAGAATAGCAATGGAGCACAGGAGACCGTTGAGTCTCCACAGATCAATAATCAGGATAATGTGCAACAGGAAGGCGATAATCCTCCTGTAAACAATAACACTAATCAAATGACGAACGATGGTACGTTTAGGAGCTTTTTAGAATACATGCAACACCAAACAAGAGAGACTCCTGTTCATAATGCAGGTGGAAACAATGGCAACCCACGGTTGGTCACCGCTAAGCAGTTCAAGGAGCTGGGACCACCAGAGTTTTTGGGAAAGCCAGACCCACTTAAGGCAGAGACATGGATTAAGCAGATCACCAAGATATTTGATGTCTTGGAATGCTCAGAGGAGCAAAAAGTTCCATTCACCACCTTTATGTTGCGTGAAGAAGCAGATCATTAGTGGGAATCTGTAAAACGTACCTAGCCTGACGCACTCAAGATGTCTTGGGAGAAGTTCCAAGAGTTATTCAATGACAAGTACTTTTCCGAAAGTATTCGTCACATGAAGGAGGTGGAGTTCATCAAGCTGGAGCAAAACAATATGACCGTGTCGTAGTACGAGGCTAAGTTTGCTGAGTTGTCTCGGTTTGCATCCCATTTGGTCGATAATGAGGAGCGAATGACGCAAATGTTTCGAAGAGGTTTGAAACCCAATATACGTCAATACCTCATTTCTCACAAACTTTGTTTATATTCAGATGTTGTGAATAGGGCTCAGTTATTGGAGCGCGATAATGAGTCAGCACAACCAAAAGGCAACAACCAACAACACGATAATAATTGTACCGGTGGCAACGGCCATCGGAACAATGATAACCATCATGGGGGAAATTATCATTCCAAGAATAGTAACCACTTCGGTGGTAATCATGGCCAAGATAATAGAAGTGGAAATTTCAAAAAGAGAAGGTTCAATAATGATGGAAAGACAGCATTACCAGCACCCGTTTCAGAGGAAGAAGAACGACCACCGGTCGTATGTTTCAAATGCGGACAGGAGGGACACATCCGTCCAAACTGTACGCAGCAATCCAAAGCGAGTTTTAATTACGGAATAGAAGGTCACCTAGCTAGAATTTGTCGAATGGTGAAGTCAAGTCCAGCTGGGATGGTGATGCCAAAGGATGTCCCAGACAAGCCAAAACCGGTAGTTTAAGAGAGAGCGTTTTTTTTTTCGTGACGAGGAACCTGAATAAAATTATCACGGGTAAGTTAATAATAAACTATTGCGAAGTCTATACCGTGTTAGATATCGGTTCTACTCACTCTTTCATTTCACCTATTTGTGTTCAATGTTTGAATTTAACTCCAGAGAAGTTAGACTTTGATTT
This sequence comes from Panax japonicus, assembly GCA_020205505.1. Classification (NCBI taxonomy): domain Eukaryota; kingdom Viridiplantae; phylum Streptophyta; class Magnoliopsida; order Apiales; family Araliaceae; genus Panax; species Panax japonicus. Next base: position 58,158,443 of record CM035110.1, read on the forward strand.
ATCTGTTGAAACTCAGTTGGGAGAAACTTTCGTTACCTCCACTATTTATAAATCTTGTTTGATTCAAATCAACACTTTCACGTTACCTGTCGATCTTATCTCTTTGAAAATACTTGCCTTTTATGTGATTTTAGGAATCGATTGGTTAAATACTTATCATACTTTTAGTAAGGTTGTTAGCTTTCATATTCCTAACCAACCTGTTATGCGAATTCAAGCAACCAAACCACTAAAGTTAATCATTGTCATATCAAGCCATAAGTAAAGAGCCCCGGTCCTTTCGTTATTGATTTCCTTGTATGGAATGCACCGGAGCCAGACTTTCCATAGGGGATGTTGTGAATAACGATGGCAAGTTGATAGGTATCAATGTGACGTGTTATCCAAGTCTTGGATGAGAGTCACAGTTGTGAATGATATTTCTATTGTTAATAAATTTCCTGACGTATTCTTGAAGACTTCTTAGACTACCCCTAGAGCGTGAAATCGAATTTTGTATTGACCCCAGTACAAAATCCATTACTTAAACCCTCAAATATTTTTTTCACCCAAAACGAACGTAACATGCGCCAAAGACGTTGGCTCGAGTTGTTAAAGATTACGATCGTACCATTCAATACCATCGTAGAAAAGCGAATGTGGTAGCTAACGCGTTGAGTAGAAGATCGTATGCGTTTATAAGTGTGAATATACGAACTTACGTGAAGATAACGAATATACGAGTAGAATTGACTTTAATCGATAAAGTTAAAGCCGCTCAAACTACACACCCGAAGCTGATGAATGTGAAAAAAAGAAGGTTCAAGAGGGCGTTATTCTAGAAGCAAGAATTGATGAAGAGAGGAAATGTCAACCCTCGATTTAATTGGCCCATTTAAAATCCTCGATCGAGTAGGAACTGTGGCTTATAGACTCGTTTTACTGCCAAGTATGTCGCGTGTTCATAACGTTTTTCACATATCGATGTTACGTAAATATGTGGACGAACCGAACCACATTATTGATTTAGAACCGGACGAGATATCGGATAATTTAACGTATGAAGATGTACCTGTTAAAATCCCAGAATGTATTCAACACTCAAAGGTTATACCTCAAGAGTTAGAATCGGACGAAGTGTCCTCATCTGTTCTGCATACCAGGTACGTACGTAAATTTCAAGGGCAAAATTTCATAAGGAAGGGAGATTGTGAGACCCCAAATTTTACGAATAAAGATTTAAATTTCTCGAAATATTTTTTTGAATATTATGGAATGAATTTGATATAATGTTATAGTTGTGGTTAATATTTATAAATTTTGCAAAGTATGCAAGTTGTTATATAATATTCGATTGGTCGGGGAATATTCGTTTTAACAGGGAATATTCATACGACGGCACAATCATTGGTGGACCCCACAACGAAATTATTGTCGGATTGAGAAAACGACAAAAATATTTTTATGAAAATAACGACGGAAGTTTTACCATTAAAACTGTTGAACTACTCGGTAGTAAAAGTACAGTAATATGCGTGGTTGCATAGTAGCACACAGTATTGATTATTGATGCTTACGTGAGAAGTCACTCAGTTTTGTTCAATTATTGCTTTAGTAATTGTTGCATAGTATCTCACGTTATTTGATTCAATTATTGTCGATAATTTATATATTATTAAATCAATAATTGAGATGACAGAGTTATTAATATTATTATTTGCAATATTAACGATGTCTAGAAGTTCTGCCAAGGAGAGGTTTGGTCATCTAATTGCGCGCCAATAGGGAAATTTTTTTATTGAAAAGCCCCCTCTTTCTTGGGAACGACCTGGTCGATTAATATTGTGAATTATAATAATGATGATAAATATTGTTAAATATATTGAGGTGTCTTTTTATGAAGTCACGGAAGTTTATATATATATATATATATATATATATATATATATATATATATATATATATATATATATATATATATATATATAAAATTTGTTTTATTAGTATTATTAATGTAATAAAATAGAAAAGTTTTTTATATAAAATAGAATACTTTTATAAAGTTATTTATTTTATTAGGCAATAATTAGAATATATTATATTTTATTATGCATAGTGTTGTATAGTGCCTGCGTAGTGTTTTGTATAGTAAAATCTTTTTATATAAAACAGAATACTTTTATAAAGTTATTCGTTTTATTAGATTATAAATAGAATATATTATATTTTATTGTAAACCAATCTGGATCGCCCGTTTAAAAGTAAATCAATCTGAACCATTCATGGATTGGTTACTATTCAGTCCATTATTCTATAAATAGAAGCTCATTCCTTCATTATTTCTTACGAATTCACTAAAACTCTAGAGAGAGAAACTGTATAGAGAATTCTTCTTCTATAATCTTAAGCGTATTTCTTTAGCGTTTAAGAAAGCTTTGAGCGTAGTGCAAGTTTCTTCAAGTATATCCCCGCCCTACTGTCGGAGTACTCTTCTTTATAAGGTAAGGGGTATTATTTTTTTTCATATTCATGAAGAGAACTTCTGTTATTCCATTCTTTATTATTCTGTTGGAATAACCTGTATACGCGGTCTACCCTATACTTGGTGAAATTCTTCTGTTATTCCATTATTTATTATTCTGTTGGAATAACCTGTATACGCGGGCTACCCTATACTTGGTGAAATTCTTCTGTTATTCCATTCTTTATTTTTTTATTGGAATATCCTGTCTGTGCGTTCTACGTCGGACCTGGTTCCGTTATTTATTATTCTTTTGGAATAACCTGTCTATGCGAAGTACCGCATGCATAGTGATTTCTGTTGTTATTACATTCTTTATTATTCTGTTGGAATATCCTGTCTTTGCTTTTTACGCCGGACCTGGTTCCGTTATTTATTATTCTGTTCGAATAACATGTCTATGCGAAATACCGCATGCATGGTGATTTTTGTTGTTATTCCATTCTTTATTATTCTGTTGGAACATCCTGTCGATGCGAATTTCGCCTGACTTGGTTCCATTATTTATTATTCTGTTGGAATAACCTGTCTATGCGAAGTACCGCATGCATGGTGATTTCTTTTGTTATTCCATTTTTTATTATACTCAGTTGGTTGAAGTTTTGACTTCTATACTCCATGAAATTAGTGGAATATCCTTGATATTTGTGCTTCATCCAGTATCTTTTCATGGAAATATTCTTCTGAGCATTCTTGAATTTTACTCTACAAAGAAGTATCATGTTGACAATTTGGACGTTATTAGTTCATGGATAATTTAATTCTTGAACTTGTTTTATTGAATTCTTATATCATTGTCATCATCCTCATGTTTATATTTTGTTGAAAGTCATCTGTGGCCTGTAGTGCATATATGGACTTGGTATGATTATGACCAGGGATTATTCAGTATAATCATGACCGTAATGTTACAAATGGTATGAAAAAAGTCCTCATTGGCCCGTAGTGCATTGATGGACAGTTTTTGGTATGATTATGGCTATGGATTCTCTTCGGCCAAGGGATCAAAGATGAATTATTTTATGAAATGATCAGGACCGTTGATGAAAACACAATTATCTTTGGCCCGTAGTGCATGGATAATTCGTGGTCGTGATACTAAATAATATCTTTGGCCTGTAGTGCAAGGATGAATTGATAATGTGGATTATTTATTAAGATGAGTCCCAGCGATAAAAGTGATGAAAAACTTTTTAAATCATAGAAGATAGTAGATTTTATTCTCTACTTGACTCTTCTAATGGATTGTTTGTTCCGCTACAGTTAAACTTGATGTTTGTTATATTTTATCAGTTTAACATTGTTGAAGACTAATGATAATTTATTCTGCATTATCTTAGTCATAATATTTCTTACTGTGCTAGTTGAGCTCACCCTTTCTTTCACTGTTCTCTTCAGGAAATGAGAACGTAGTCGGGGAACGAATTGACAGTCTAGATGATAGCATTAGTAGTCCTCACTATTCTGTTAAATAGTGTGATATTAAATGTAATGAGGACTCAATTGAGTGTGGATATTGTCTAGATGACAATATTTTTATTAAAACTCACTGAATATGTCATCGTATTTTGCACCACTGTTGTATAATTAAGTTGTATTTGAATTTATGTACCATGTATCTGGCGACTCAAGATGGGTGATGAATACCTATTTTTGGGGGCGTCAGAAAAGATAGTAGATATCATGCTCTACTTGACTCTTCTAATGGATTTCTTATTCCACTGCAGTTAAACTTGATGTCTATTATATTTTATCAGTTTAACATTGTTGAAGACTAATGATAATTTATTCTGCATTATCTTAGTCAAAATATTTCTTATTGGGCTAGTTTAGCTCACCCGTTTCTTTCACTGTTCCCTTCAGGAAATGAGAACGTAGCCGGGACTAGTCGAGGAACGGAGTGACGATCCAGATGATAGTATTAGTAGTCCTCACTATTCTATTAAATAGTGTGACAATAAATGTAATGAGGACTCCTTTGAGTGTGGATATTGTCTAGATGACAATATTCTTATTTAAACTCTCAATTTATGTTTTGTCGTATTTTACACGACTGTTGTATAATTAGTTTGTATTTGTATTCAGTACCTTGTATCTGGCGACCCAATATGGGTGATGTATACCTATTTTGGGGGTGTCACAGTAACCGAGTGAATAGTAACCCATAAATAATAACTCATAAACAGTATTCCGGTATAAAAAGATCAATAATTATCAAGAAAGCTCATAATAATATTTTCATGGAAAGATACTAGATGAAACGCAAATATCACGGATTTTCTTCTAATTTCACGGAGTATAGAAGCAATAATTTAACAGAATGAGTGTAGAATTAGGAATATGAAACGAAATAATATTACTCACATACTATAGAGTATGAAAGAAAATATTATTTCTACGAATACTAAAAAATATAATATCCCTTACCTCAGAAGAAGACTGGATACTGGAATAGTGACGTAGCAGACTTCTCTTCCTCTTTCTCTCTATAGCTTCTCTCTCTATAATTTCTCTTGTGAGTCTTAGTGAATTGGTGAGAATGGAAGAAGAATGAGCTTCTATTTATAGGAAAATATAGTTTCGATAATTGCACGTTTTGGGGCTCGAAATATTATAGTATAATACCTTCATCTTTTTCTTCATTTTTAATTTAGTCCTGCAAGTATTATCAAACTTCCACCACCTCCCCTAATAGTACATCATGTGAATCAATAGTTCTATACATGTGAAAAAAATACTTACAGTATAGCACCTTCATCCATACCTCCATTTTTAATTTAGTCATGCAAGTATTATCAATTTTGCACCACCTCCCTTAATAGTACATGCAATAATACACACATGTGAATAAATAATTATAAGCATATGAATTAATAGCAATTAATTGCTCATTTATCCGTTTAATTACTCGATTGGTCAATATAACCTCCAGAAATCAATTATTATCGAAATAAATGTTGATTTCCACTAACACTAATAATCCCAACATAATGAAACTATCAAATTCATCTTTAATTAACACGAACTTATTCATCATTAATATTATAACTCACAATATTTAACAACCAGATCATTCCCAGGGAAGACGAGGCTTTCCGATAAGGATTTCTCTTCGACAACCTGATCAACCCGATTAGGTGACCAAACCTCTCTTCGACAGAACTTTCCAGACATCGTCAATATTGCAAATAATAATATGAATAACTTTGTCATCTCTATTATTGATTTAATAATATAAAATATTGATACTGTGACAATAATTGAATCAATAATATGAGAGATATTATGCAGCAATTACTGTAGCAATAATTGAGTATGACTGAGTGACTTCTCACATAAGCATCAATAATCAATACCGTGTTCTACTATTCAACCACACGTATTATTGTACTTTTACCATCGGGTAGTTCAACAGTTTAACGGTAAAACTTTCGCCGTTATTTTTATAAAAAGATAATTCTGTCATTTTCTAACTACGCTAATACTTTCGTTGTGGGGTCCACCAATGATTGTGTCATTGTACGAATATTCCCTGTTAAAACGAATATTCCCCGACCAATCGAATATTATATAACCACTTGCTTACTTTGTAAAATTTGTAAATATTACCCACAACTATAACATTATATCAAATCCACACCATAATATTCAAAAATATATTTCGAGAAAAATTATTCTTTATTCATAAAAGTTGGGGTCTTAAAACCTCCCCTTCTTATAAAATTTTGCCCTCAAAATCAGGGTACGCACCTGGTATGTCGAAGAGGTGAGGATACCTTGACTTCATTTCAGATTCTAACTCCCAGGTCATTTCCTCAACCTCGTGGTTTCTCCACAAAACTTTGATTTAAGATATAACTTTAGAGCGTAGAATATGATCCTTTTTATCCAAGATTTTAACAGGTACCTCTTCATACGTTAAATCTTCCGTTATCTCGTTCGGTTCTAATTCAATAATGTGGTTGGGTCTTTCACATATTTATGTAACATAGATATATAAAAAACGTTATGAACATGAGACATACTTGGCGGTAAGGCGAATCTATAGGCCACAGTTCCTACTTGATCGAGGATTATAAATAGACCAATGAATCGAGGATTGAGCTTTCCTCTCTTTCCAAATATCATAACTACTTTCCATGGAGCAACACGTAACAACACATGATCTCCAATATTGAATTCCACGTCCTTTCGATGAAGATCAACATAACTCTTTTGTCGATCTTGTGAGGTTTTTATACGTTGTCGGATCGTTTGAATCTTTTTCGTAGTCATACATACCAAATCCGGTCCCAACAACATTTCTTCACCCACCTCTTCCCAGCATACTGGAGAATGACACTTTCTTCCATACAACGCCTAAAATGGAGCCATGCCAATACTTGATTGATAACTGTTGTTGTAGGAAAACTCCACCAATGGTAAGAACTTGTCCCAACTTCCTTTGAAGTTAAGGACACGTAGTCTTAATATATCTTTAAGAGTTTGAATAGTCCTCTCCGACTGCCTATCCGTTTGAGGATAATATGCCGAACTAAATCGTAAATCCGTGCCCATAGCTTTTTCCAAACTAACCCAAAATCTTGAAGTGAATCTTGGGTCTCGATCAGAAAATATGGATACTGGCATACCATGCAATCTTACAGTCTCGTTTATGTACATACGAACAAGATGTTCAAGTGTATAAGTTTCTCGTATAGGTAAGAAATGAGCAGACTTGGTCAATCTATCAACAATGACCCAAATCGCATCTATGCCTTGAGAAACCTTGGGAAGACCAGTAACGAAATCCATTGTAATGTGCTCCCACTTCCATTCTAGAATTTTAAGTGGTTGCAATGGACCTTTTGGCACTTGATGCTCTGCCTTGACTCGTTGACAAGTTAGACAACTTGAGATAAACCCCGCTATCTCTCTCTTCATATTACTCCACTAAAATGTATGTCGAAGATCACGATACATTTTGTTACTCCCAAGATGGATTGTAAACGGTGTGTTGTGCGCCTCCATCATGATTTCATACTTCAAGTCAGAATCGTTAGGACACAAATTTTGGAGTTGACTCGAAGTATTCCTTCTTCATCGATTCTTGCTTCTGGAATAGCACCTTCTTGCACTTTCTTCCTCATACGCATCCGCTCCAGGTCTGTAGCTTGAGCAGATTTAACTTTATTGATTAAAGTCGATTCTACTAGTATATTCGTCATCATCACATAGGTCCCTGGAGTCTTTAAATCTATCTCCATCCTTTGTAAGTCATACAAAATGGGCCTTTTATTGACAATATCGCACTCGTACCCACATATTATCTTCTACTCAATGCGTCAGCTACCACGTTCACTTTTCCAGGATGGTATTGAATGGTATGATCATAATCTTTCAACATCTTGAGCCAATGTCATTGTCCCATGTTGAGTTCCTTTTGGGTGAAGAAATATTTGAGGCTTTTATGATCGGTATAGATCTCCACCTTCTCTCCATGCAGGTAATGCCTCCAGATTTTTAGTGCAAAAACGACTGCTGCCAACTCTAGATCATGAGTAGGATAATTCCTCTCATATTCTTTGAGCTGTCGTGAGGTATAGGCTATGACTTTTCTATGTTGCATGAGAACACATCATAAACCTTTGCCTGAAGCATCGCTGTATATAACAAATCCCTCCGAACCAGATGGTATTGTCAGAACAGGTGCTGAAATGAGTCTCCTCTTGAGTTCTTGAAAACTCTTCTCACATTCCTCGCTCCAACCAAATTTTGTATCTTTCCGAGTCAGCTGAGTTAATGGAGTAGCGATTCAAGAAAATCCTTTCACAAATCTCCGATAATAACCAGCTAAGCCCAAAAAGCTACGTACATTAGTCACTGACTTAGGTTGCTCCCAGTTTTGAATTGCTTCAATCTTTGTCGGGTCAACAAATATTCCATGATTTGATATCACGTGCCCAAGGAATGCTACTTCCTCAAGCTAGAACTCGCATTTCTTCAATTTGGCATATAGCTTTGTTTTCACGAAGCTTTTAGAGTATCAGCCTCAAGTGTTTCTCATGATTTTCACGGCTTTTGGATTAAATGAGGATGTCATCAATAAAGACGACCACAAAGTGATCCAAATATTCCTTGAATACTCAGTTCATTATATCCATAAAGACAGTAGGAGCATTAGTCAATCCAAAAGATATGACTAGGAATTCGTAATGCCCGTACCGAGTTCTGAAAGCAATCTTTGGAATGTCATCAATTTTAATATTTAATTGATGATATCCGGAACGAAGATCGATCTTTGAAAAGAATTTGGCGCCTTGCAACTGGTCAAAAAAATCATCAATTCAAGGTAATGGGTACCTATTTTTGATGGTGACATGATTCAACTCCCGATAATCAATACAAAGTCGCATACTTCCATCTTTCTTCTTCACGAATAGAACAGGAGCACCCCAAGGAGACGTACTAAGACGAATGAAATCGATGTCTAATAATTCTTGCAGTTGGGTTTTTAACTCCTGAAGTTCAATAGGAGCCATTCGATATAGGGCTTTGGAAATGGGTTTTGTACCGGGTTCAAGGTCGACACAAAATTCAATTTCACGCTCTGGGAGTAGGCCAGGAAGTTCTTCAGGGAATACGTTAGGAAATTTATTAACAATAGAAATATCATTCAAATCTGACGTATTTTTATTTAAACCTATGACATAGGCTAAGAAAGCTTGACATCCGTTTTTCAATAAACGAATAACTTTATGGCTTGATATGACAGTGATTGACTTTAGTGGTTTTGTTGCTTGAATTCGCATAATAGGTTGGTTAGGAATATGAAAGCTAACCACCTTACGAAAATAATCGATTTTAGCATGATGAGTAGTTAACCAATCAATCCCTAAAATCACATCAAATACAAGTATTTTCAAAGAGATAAGATCGACAGGTAACGTGCGGTTACCGATTTAAATCAAACATGACTTATAAACAATGGATATAATGAAGGTTTCTCCTAACGGAGTTTCAACAGATAAATCAAAGTCTTATTTATCCGGAGTTAAATTTAAACGTTGAGCGCAAGTAGGAGAAATAAAAGAATAGATAGAACCGGTATCAAATAAGGTATAGACTTCGCTAAAGTTTTTTATTAGCTTACCCGTGATCACCTCGTTCGGATTCCTTGCTTTTTGGGAGGTTACAACTAACGCTCTCCGTTGAACTACTGGTTTTGCCTTGTCTAGGACACCCTTTTATGCCTCCATCCCAGTTGGACTTGACTTTGGTGCACGATAAAATTGGGCTAGGTGACCTTCTCTTCCACAATTGTAACATGCTTTGGATTGCTGCGTACAGTTTGGACTGATGTGTCCCTCCCCTCCGTATTTGTAACATACAACCGGTGGTCGTTCTCCTTCCTTAACAACAGGTGTTGGTGCTGACATTTTTCCATCATTATTGAATCTCTTCTTCTTAAAATTTCCACTTCTATTATCTTGGCCATGATTACCACCGAAGTGGTTACCATTTCTGGCATGTTGATTCCCTCCACATTTGTTATCACCGCTTCGATGACTGCTACCACTAGTATTATCGATTTGCCAGCTGCTCTGTCTTGGTTGGGTTGAGTCATTATCGTGCTCCATTAATTGAGCCTTATTTACAACATCTGAATACAAACACAGTTTGTGAGAAATTAGGTATTGACGTATCTCAGGTTTCAAACCTCTTAGAAACATCCGCGTCATTCTCTCCTCATTATCAACCAAGTGGGACGCAAACCGTGGCAACTTGAAAAACTTAGCTTCGTACTGTGACACGTTCATATTGTTTTGCTCTAGTTTGATGAACTCTACCTCCTTCATGTGACGAATACTTTCAAAAAAGTACTTGTCGTTGAAAAGTTCTTGGAACTTCTCCCAAGACATCTTTAGTGCGGCAGACTGAGTACGCTTTACAGATTCCCACCAGTAATCTGCCTTCCCTTGCAATATAAAGGTGGCAAAGGGAACCTTTTGCTCCTTGGAGCATCCCAATACATCAAATATCTTGGTGATCTGCTTTATCCATGTCTCCGCCTTAAGTAGTTTTGGCTCTCCCAAAAACTCTGGTGGTCCCAACTCCTTGAACTGTTTAGCGATGACCGTCCGAGAGTTACTAGTGTTTCCACCCGCATTTTGAACAGGAGTCGCTCTCGCCTGATGTTGCATGAATTGCATAAAGCCTCTGAACATCCCATCATTCATCATTTGATCGGTGTTGTTGTTTACCTGAGGATTATTGTCTTCATGTTGCACATTATCCTGGGTATTGATCGTTAGTGACTCAACGGTCTCATGTGCTTCATTGTTGATCTCAACATTTTCAGATGTTATTTTCAAACACTGCCACAAAACAAGGGTTAATTGACATGTCACATATTATCCATATACTCTGACCGACCAATTAAATACCAAAGAAACTTAGGTAGGTCATACTAACAAAGGAATTCCCTGTCTCTCCCCTCCTAGTTCTTGTCTCACATCTCAACCAGAGATCATATCCCTAAGATTTGATACCAAATGTGACGCCCCCAAAATATTTATACATCACCCATCTTGGGTCTCCAAATACATGGTACTGAATACAAATACAAACATAATTATACAACATGAGCTGAGAGTTTTTACATGAATATTATCTTCTAGAAAATATCCAAACTCAAATATAGTCCTCATTACATTTATTGTCACACTATTTTATAGAATAGTGAGGACTACTATAACACCATCTCGGACCATCACTCCGTTTCCCGACTAATCCCGGCTACGTTCTCATTTCCTGAAGAGAACAATGAAAGCAAAAGGGTGAGCTCAACTAGCCTAGTAAGAAATATTATGACTAAGATAATGCATAATAAATTATCATTAGTCGTCAACAGTGTTAAACTGATAAAATACAATAAACATCAAGTTTAACTGTAGCAGAACAAGCAATCCATTTGAAAAGTCAAGTAGAGCATGATATCTACTATCTTCTACGATTTAAAAAGTTTTTCATCAATTTTATCACTAAGACTCAGCTTAATAAATAAACCACATCATCGAATCATCCCTGCACTACGGGCCAAGGATATTTATGTAATCATCAATGGTCATGATTATACCGAATAATCCTTGGTCATAATCTTACCAACAACTGTCCATCAATGCATTACAGGCCAATGAAGACTTTTACCACATCATTTATAACATTGAGGGTCACGATTATACCGAATGATCCATGATCATAATCATACCAATGAACAGTCCATCTATACATGTAAGCCAAAGATGACTTTCATCATAATATAGGCATGAGGATGATGACAACGATATAAGTATTAATCAAACGAAATCAAGGATAAATTTTAAAGACTTTGAATTTATCCAAAGTTTAAAAATATCCAAATTGTCAACATGATACTGCTTTGTAGAGTAAATAAACTGTGTGGCGCGGGTCTGAGCTCCAATCTTACGAGGGATCCACCAATGCTGGAACATCTCCTGAAAACAGGGGGCCTCTGACAATGTAAAACCGTCAATCCCCATCAATGGGATGTCAATGATGAGTGACTGCGAAACAGGCCAATAACGCCTGGCAGGAGGCAAGATCGGTATACGAATCTCTCTTGTAGTGCTCCTAATAGCACGCTCTCCTAAATAGAGCTCCCATCCTCCATCTGTGAAGAGAGAAATCCTGCGGGTGGAAATGACGTACTCTACTCCAGTCGGGTACCCATCCTCAAAACCAACTCCCAAATGCTCTCAAGAGTAGGGAATCCATGTAATGACATCGGCTGTCAATAACTCCAACTGTAGGCGGCAATGAGTGAAACCCTCAGCAACAGGGACCCCCTCCAGTATGGAATGATGCCATCTCCGTCCTCGTGGATAGGTGTCTAAATCTAACACGCTCACAGGACGCAAACAAGAAAGCCTCTCATAGTCCTAAAATTGCCAACACAAAGGCAAACATCTGCTGTCAGTCAACACTCTTAACCCATATATGGGAAAAGACAAGAGAAACACTCACCAGCATAAATGGATAGAATCCTAACCACGCCTCAGTCAAGCCCTGCGATCGCATGCGCATTCCCCTGAGGAAATAGGCAAAGGTGTAGGAACCCCAATCATACTCTCCTATACGGTCCACGTGTCAAGTGGCGCTGATCAAAGCGAAGGACACTGTAGAAGAGTTATCTGCTATGAAGCAGACCCTAATGATCATCAGGAACAATCGCCGAAGAACGCGATCCCTGACTCCCACATCATCGGGTATAGGCTCACTCAACAGCTCGCTCATAGCATCTACGCTCAAAGGACCTGTATGAACAGTCCTGCCCTTGAGCACCTCCGCTGGAACTCCCAACAAGAATTTGACGGCAATAGGGGTGATATCCGCTGTGCAAGGCACCAGCTCCCCTCCAAACTCCATACCTGTGATAAACCGCCAATCCATCAGCGTCATCATCACCTCGCAGTCCAGCAAATGGAGTGACTGAGTCTGGTGAAACCACCGCTCAGACAATGCCCTGAGGTAACCCCAAGGACAGCGACGGGGTAGAATAGAGAAGAACCTCCCAAATCCCCAGCCATGGACGATCGCTCTGTAGTCATCATGCAAGGCCTGATACATAGAGTGGATGCTAAACCAGTTCCCTCGAGGCTGTGTGAAGCCGGGAACCTACATCAAATGCAGATCAACATCAGACTCCTTGACTCCTCATCAATAGGAAATAAGGAAGATTAAAGATCTAACTTCATACCTCGTTTGTGTGCATGTATACTGAAGGATGCCTACTCAAGTCACCCAGAAGATCTGGGTTCGCCACTTGAATACCTGGAAATTCCCTATGGGGAACACGCACAGCAGAAGCAGGAACCTCGATCGGTGCATCCTCCTCCTAGTCCTTGACATTCGGCACTTCAACCCGAATAGGACGTATCATCGCCTCCGCCAAGCGACGAGGTTGTCTAACAGAACGGCGCCGAGGCTCTTCAAAAGCCCTCCTCCGTACACTAGAAGTGGTCCTGCGGGATCTACTCGGCTTATCCGGATCCATGATATCTGGACAGTAAGTCTCCAAATCACCTCAGAAAGGGTGTGGTAATTTCTTACCTGAAGTCTTTTAAAAATGCATTCTATGATTACATGCATGCATGCATTGCTTTAACATACATCTACAGTAGAGTTAAAAATGCATGACTACCCAATACCTATATTTTGGGAAAATTTTGCCATAGCCCCTTTGTAAATGGGACTATCCACATGCACATAGGCATAACTAGGTGGCCATTCAGTAGCACACCTATACACAGTCATATACATCCTGTATGTATCAATACATTGCAGTAAAAAATCTGTAAGTGTAGTCTAATTACCAGGATTATTTTTCTTGTCTACCTTTACTCATTTGTCCTCATATAGGATAAGAAATTACAATAAAAGGTGCCAATTTGACTGTTTCAAAAGTAAAAATTTTTCACATCATTATGTTCAGCATGGTTTAATACTAACATTTGCTATGTTGAATATTTTTTTATCAAGTCATATCAGCATGCATATTCACTACTATGTGTCTAAATGCATTTCATATGATAAGTCATTTTCCAACGGACAGAAATTGGAAAAAAATACATGCATGTGTTACCAGGACAGTGAAGAACGCTTGTACGATGGCAGAATATGCAGAAAGTTGCCCGAACTCAGCAGATCTGAAGAAGAGCTCTCGAATTTCCTTCGCTGCGCAACTTGAAAATGACTTATGAAAGCAACCATTTGCCTATACATAGGCACGGTTGGCCGCAGGCTAACCTACGGCTCCTACAGGTACACCTGCAGCACTCCTACATGGGTCCCACATCTCCAGCTCGCTCCAGTTAGAGTTGCAAAGGAGGTCTCACAAGTTGAAAAGGCCAAATCAGGAATAAAAGTGTTACGCGATTAAGCGGAATAGCCTGAAATCCTGGTTTCTCGTCGGTCAGAGTTAAACTCCCGTCGTCTCAAAGGTATTCGCCTGAATGCAAGGTATACTATACCAATGAGATCAGCTTTCACAGATCATGCTCGGCAATACCCCACAAAGTTTTGATGCCGTCAATGAGTGTCAGGCAACCCTGACGTATCCCCGGCGGGGGTTAGAACGCCAAAGTTATCAAGCATCTACGTATCCCCGGCGGGGGTCACAACGCGCATCTTTCAAACATCTACGTATCCCCGGCGGGGGTTACAACGCAATGCAACCATTGATATACACATCAATGAAGGTCAAGCAGCCTTGACATCATGTCAGCTGATGGAAAGTAAACCCATCGAAGCAACCTTCCCCGGCGGGGGCTACAACGCAATGCTACCATTTATCCAGTGATACACACATCAGCAAAGATCAGGCAACCCTGATAACAACAAACTGTTGGCAGTAACTCCGACAGAATGAGGGAATAAGTGACGCCCCCAAAATAGGTATACAACACCCATTCTGAGTCGCCAAATACATGGTACAAAAAGCAAACTACAACTTCAATAATACAATTGTCGTGCAAAATACGATAACACATACTGTGAGTTTAAATACAAATATTGTCTTCTAGACAATATCTACACCCAAATAAGTCCTCATTACAATTTTTAATACACTATTTTATAGAAATAGTGAGGACAACTAAAACATCTTTCTAGAACCATCATTCCATACCCCGACTCGATCCTGCTATGTTATCACCTCCTGAGAAGAAAAATGGAACAAAAAGGAAAAGGGTGAGCTCAACTAGCCCAGTAAAGAATATTATGACTAAGATAATATACAACAAATTATCATTAGTCTTCAACAGGAAAAAATCTGATAGAATATAATAGATAACAAGGTTTAGATCAACAAACACAGCGGAAACAGCAATCCATTGGAAGAGTCACGTAGAGAATGAATTCTACTATCTTCTAAGATTTAAGAGTCCATCATCAATATTTTATCCCTGTAACATTAATCAATATACATCTTTTAATCAAATATTCATCTTTGCACTACAGGCCAAAGATATTCATCAAGTATCACCAGTTGGTCATGTTCATCTCAACACCTGTTCACCTTTGCACTATGGGCCAAAGATATTTATTAATCATTCATCTTTGCACTACAGGCCAAAGATATTCAGTAATATCATCATTTAGGACTGAGGATGATGAAAAATATTTTAAAGAAAACGAATCCAATGAGACAGAAGGACAAATATTAGGGATTCGTATAACAGTTTTATCCAAGATCAATAATACTCCATAATAACCAATTTTGAAGCAGAATTCAAAAATAACAATCAAAACATGGATACAATCAAAGATAGTAGCCAAAATAGACATCTTGGACAAAAAGGAAAATTTTTATTTTTCGGTGAATAGTGTCGTATTCGTGAATAGTGTCGTATACGTGAATAGTAACCCCGACACAAAAAGTTCCAAATTTGATTAAAAATTTCACCAATATTCTGGCATAATGATATTGAAGAAAATAATATCATTTAAGAAGAAAATAACATCTCTTACCTCAAAATAACCGTACTTCTGACTGAATTTCGGGTATAGTGTTGACAGAACTTGCACCGTATAGCAACACTCAAAGTATCAAAATACTCACAGGAATATGCTCGATAATCTAGAGAGAAAGAAAACTAGTTTCTGGTGTGATTTTTGATTCTAACCTAGGCGTCTATTTATAGGAAAATGTTAAAACGCCAAAGGAGACTAAATAATAAAATAATATAATTATTAATTACAATTCTTATGCATGCTTTGAATTTTTGGACAGCCATGTTGGAAGAATTCAGCAGCCCATGTGTGTATTCCTCCAACCAAAAGTGGGTCCCCCCATAAATTTAATAAAAAATCATTTTATTTATCAAAACTTCAATAATTCATAGAAAATAGCCTGTTTATCATAAAAATATGAATTTTATGTCCATTCTGCCTGAAATCGAATTCTCTACAACTTTGTAGAAGAAAGTTTTTCCAAATTCCCAACATAAAATATCCGAAATCCACAAACGGATGATTTTTAATACCTCCACTTTGATAAAATACTGATAAAACACCTCAACATTAATTCCTTCAGTAATAAACACATAAATAAATTCATTATTTATATCCACATCAAATAAATATTTCCTTATCATATAAATCAATAATTAATTATTCATAAATAATATTACAGAATCACAATTATGACAACCAGGCCGTTCCTAGGAAAGAGATGGCTTTCCAATAAGGATTTCTCCTTACTGGCGCACAATTAGGTGACCAAACCTCTCTTTAGACAGAACTTTCTAGACATTGCCAATAATGTTATCTAATAATATTATTCAAATAATATGAATTATTGATCTGATAATGGAAAATACTGTGCAGTGACAATTATTGAAACAACAATAATATAAACTATCAACGCAACAATTATTGAATCAATAAAATAAAATATTGAACAATAACTACTGTAACAATTATTGAGTAGTGTCTTCTTACGTACAAATCAATAATTCAATAATACTGTGCAATACCGTGTGCTACTGTGCCACCACGCGTATTACTGTATTTTAACCACCAGGTATTCCAACAGTGTTAACGGTAACAACTACGCCGTTATTTATAAAAACTCATACTTTGTCATTTTCTTCATCCGACAATTATTCTGTTATGAGCCCCACGAATGGTTGCGCCGTCGTACGAATATTCCCCGACAAAAAGAATATTCCACGACCAAAAGAATATTCCCCGACAAAAATGAATATTTTATAACCACTTGCTTATTTTGCAAAGTTTGCATATTTCACCCATAACCAAATCATTATATCAAATTAACACCCTATTAATTTAGAATAATGAATAGAGAAAATTCAATTTTATTTATAATAAGTTGGGGTCTTACAACCTCCCCTCCTTATAAAATTTTGTCCTCAAAATTGACGTACGTACCTGGTGTTTCAAACAGGTGAGGGTACCTCGCTTTCATTTCTGATTCCAACTCCCATGTCATTTCCACCATTGTATGGTTTCTCCACAAAACCTTAACTTGTAGTATAACCTTGGTGCGTAAGACATGTTCTTTTCTATCCAAGATCTTAACAGGTACCTCCTCGTACGTTAAATTTTCGGCTATCTTGACTGGTTCTAACTCAATAATATGGTTCGGGTCTTTTACATATTTACTAAGCATAGATATGTGAAAAACATTATGAACACAAGACATACTTGGAGGTAATGCTAGTCTATAGGCCACATTTCCTATTCGGTCAAGAATCTCAAATGGACCAACAAATCTTGGATTGAGCTTTCCTCTCTTTCCAAATCTTGTAACTCCCTTCCATGGAGCAACACGTAATAGTACATGATCCCCAATATTAAATTTCACATCCTTTCGATGAAGATCAGCATAACTCTTTTGTCGATCTTGTGAGGTTTGAATACGTTGTTGAATCATTTGGATCTTTTCTGTAGTCATGCGTATTAATTCTGGTTCCAACAATGTTGCTTCTCCCACCTCGTCTCAGCATACTAGAGAACTACACTTTCGTCCATACAACGCCTCGAATGGAGCCATGCCTATACTTGCTTGATAACTGTTGTTGTAGGAGAATTCCACCAGTGCCAAGTACTTATCCCAACTTCCTTTGAAATCTAGAACACAGAGTCTTAATAGATCTTCAAGGGTTTGAATAGTCCTCTCTGATTGTCCTTCCGTTTGAGGATGGTATGCTGAACTGAATCGTAAATCCGTGCCCATAGCTTTCTACAAGCTAACCCAAAATCTTGAAGTGAATCTTGGGTCACGATCCGAAACTATGGATACTGGCATGCCATGCAATCTCATAATCTCATTCACGTACATACGAGCAAGACGTTCAAGGGAATAAGTTTCACGTATCGATAAGAAATGAGCAGACTTGGTTAATCTATCAACAATAACCCAAATCGCATCTATGCCTTGAGAAACTTTGGGAAGACCTGTAACAAAATCCATGGTAATGTGTTCCCACTTCCATTTTGGAATCTCAAGTGGTTGCAATGGACCTTTTGGTACTTGATGCTCCACCTTTACACGTTGACAAGTTAAACACCTCGAGATAAACTCCGCGATCTCTCTCTTCATATTGTTCCACCAAAATGTATGTCGAATATCATGATACATTTTGGTACTCCCAGGATGGATTGCAAACGGGGTGTTGTGTGCCTCCATCATGATTCTATGCTTCAAGTCAGAATCGTTAGGAACGTAAAGTTTAGAGTTGACTCGAAGTATTCCTTCTTCATCAATTCTTGCTTCTGGAATAGCACCTTCTTGCACTTTCTTCTTCATACGCATCAGCCCCAGGTCCGTAGCTTGAGCAGTTTTAACTTTATCGATTAAAGTCGGTTCTACTCGTATATTCGCCATCTTCACGTAGGTCCCTGGAGTTTTTAACTCTATCTCCATCCTTTGTAAGTCATACAAAATGGGTCTTTGCGTTGACAATATCGCACTCGTACTTGCATATGATCTTCTATTCAATGCGTCAGCTACTACGTTCACTTTTCCAGGATGATATTGAATAGTGTGGTCGTAATCTTTCAACAGCTCAATCCAACGTCGTTGCCCCATATTGAGTTCTTTTTGGGTGAAGAAATATTTGAGGCTTTTATGGTACGTATAAATCTCCACTTTCTCCCCATACAAGTAGTGTCTCCAGATTTTTAACGCAAAAACGACTGCTGCCAACTCCAAATCATGAGTAGGATAATTCCTCTCATATTCTTTGAATTGTCGCGAGGCATAGGCTATGACTTTCCCATGTTGCATGAGAACACATTCTAACCCTTTGCCTGAAGCATCACTGTAGATAACAAATCCATCCGAACCAGATGGTATTGCCAGAATAGGTGCCGAAATGAGTCTCCTCTTGAGCTCTTGAAAACTCTTCTCGCATTCCTCACTCCATATGAATTTTTTTATCTTTTCGAGTCAACTGAGTTAATGGAGTAGCGATTCGAGAAAATCCTTCCACGAATATCCGATAATAACCAGCTAAGCCCAGAAAGCTACGCACTTCAGTCACCGACTTCGGTTGCTCCCAACTTTGTATTGCTTCAATCTTCGCCGGGTCAACAGATACTCCATGTTTTGACACCACGTGCCCAAGGAATGCTACTTCCTCAAGCTAGAACTCGCATTTCTTCAGCTTGGCATATAGCTTGTTTTAACGAAGCCTTTTAAGTATCAGCTTCAAATGGTGCTCATGATCTTCACGGCTTTTGGAATAGATGAGGATGTCATCAATAAAGACAACAACGAACTGATCCAAATATTCCTTGAATACTCGGTTCATCATATCCATAAAAGCAGCAGGAGCATTAGTCGATCCAAAAGACATGACTAAGAATTCATAATGCCCATACCAAGTTCTGAAGGCAGTCTTCGAAATATCCTCAGTTTTAATCTTCAGCTGATGATATCCAGAACGAAGATCGATCTTTGAAAAGAATTGTGCTCCTTGTAACTGGTCGAACAGGTCATCAATGCGAGGTAGCGGATACCTATTCTTGATGGTGACATGGTTTAATTCTCGGTAGTCAATACAAAGTCGCATACTCCCGTCTTTCTTCTTTATGAATAAAATAGGAGCACCCCAAAGAGATGTACTAGGACGAATGAAACCAATGTCTAATAACTCCTGTAGATGGACTTTTAACTCCTGAAGTTCAATAGGAGCCATTCGATATGGGGTTTTAGAAATGGGTTTTGTACCCGGTTCAAGGTCAATAAAGAATTCAACATCACGTTCTGGGGGTAGACCGGGAAGTTCTTCAGGAAATACATCAGGAAATTCTCTAACAACAGAAATATTATCCAAATCTGACTTGTCTTTATTCAAATCCATAACATTGGCTAAGAAAGCTTGGCATCCGTTTTTCAATAAATGAATAGCTTTGTGGCTTGATATGACAGTGACTGATTTTAGTGGTTTAGTTGTTTGAATTCATATAACAGGTTGGTTAGGAATATGAAAACTAATAACCTTACGAAAACAATCAATTTTGGCATGATGAGTGGTTAACCAATCAATTCCTAAAATCATATTAAAAGCAAGTATCTTTAAAGAAATAAGATCAACAGGTAATGTGATTGTGCCAACTTGGATCAAGCAAGATTTATAAACTGTAGATGTAACGAAGGTATCACCCAACGGAGTTTCAACAAATAAATCAAAGTCTAATTTCTCCGGAGTCAAGTTTAAACGTTGAGCACAAGTAGGAGAGATAAAAGAATGGGTAGAATCGGTATCTAGTAAGGTATAAACTTTGCAAGAATTTAAGATTAGCTTACCCGTGATCACCTCGTTCGGGTTCCCCACGTTTTGGCCAGTCACAACAAATGCTCTTCCAGGAACTGTTGATTTCGACTTATCCGAGACAGCCCTTGGAGTCACCATCCTTGCTGAACTTGGTTTCTCTATAGTACAATCTCAAGCGATATGTCCTTCCTTTCCATAATTATAACATACCTTGGATTGTTGTGGGCAGTTTGGACTGATATGTCCCTCTTTCCCGCATTTGTAACATCTAACTGGTGGTCGTTCTCCTCCCCTAGAATTTGTTGTTGGTGTTGGTGTTGGTACTGCTGCTAATGTCTTCCCGTCATTGTTGAATCTCCTCTTTCTGAAATTTCTACTTGACTCACCTCTCCTATTATCATGGCCACGATTACCACCCGAGTGGTTACCGCCTTTGTTCATTATTTTTCCCTCCTCGCTGGTTATCATCGTTCTGATGACTGTTGTCATCGGTATGACCCTAGTTGTGATCCCTCGGTTGAGTATACTCATTATCTCTCTCTAATAATTGATCCCTGTTGACAACATCTGAATACAGAGAAAATTTATGAGAGATAAGGTATTGACGAATCTCAGGTTTTAGACCTCTTCAGAAACATCCGCGTCATACGTTCCTCATTCTCTACCAAATGAGGTGCAAACCTGAATAACTCCACGAACTTCGCCTCGTACTAAGACACCGTCATGTTATTCTGTTCCAGTCTAATAAACTCTACCTCCTTCATATGACGAATACTTTCTAGAAAGTACTTGTCATTGAATAGTTTCTGAAATCTTTCCCAAGACATCTTAAGTGCGGCTGGCTGGGTATGCTTCACGGATTCGCACCAGTAATCTGCCTCACCACGGAACATAAATGTGGCGAATGGAACCTTCTGCTCCTCCGTGCATCCCAAGACATCGAATATCTTGGTAATTTGCTTGACCCATGTTTCCGCCTTAATCGGATCGGGCTTTCCCCAGAAATCTGGTGGTCCCAACTCTTTGAACTGCTTGGCTGTGACAGACCGCGCGTTGCCATCATTTTCTCCCGTATTTTGTACACGAGTCTCCCTCGTCTGATTTTGCATGAACTGCAAAAAGCTTCTAAACATCCCATCATTCATCGTTTGCTCAGGTAGCGTTGTTATACAGGAGGAATATTGTCTTCCTGTTGCATGTTCTCCTGGTTTATGACTAAAGGTTGTTCCACAGTCTCATACACTCCATTGTTAACGTTCTCAGCAGCCATTCTTAAATACTGCCATAAAACAAGGGTTAATTAAACAAATTAACATATCACATAATATCCCTATATTATGACCGACCAACAAATAAGCTTAGATAGGACACACTAGCGAAGGATTTACTCATCTCTCCCCTCCTAGTTCTATTCCCTGATCTCTGCTAGAGACCATATCCCTAAGCTCTGATACCAACTGTGACGCCCCCAAAATAGGTATACAACACCCATTCTGAGTCGCCAAATACATGGCACAAAAAACAAACTACAACTTCAATAATACAATTGTCGTGCAAAATACGACAACACATACTGTGAGTTTAAATACAAATATTGTCTTCTAGACAATATCTACACCCAAATAAGTCGTCATTACAATTATTCATACACTATTTTACAGAAATAGTGAGGACAGCTAAAATATCTTTCTAGAACCATCATTCCATACCCCGACTCGATCCTGCTATGTTCTCACCTCCTGAGAAGAAAAATGGAACAAAAAGGAAAAGGGTGAGCTCAACTAGCCCAGTAAAGAATATTATAACTAATATAATATACAACAAATTATCATTAGTCTTCAACGGGAAAAAATCTGATAGAATATAATAGACAACAAGTTTTAGATAAACAAACACAGCGGAAACAGCAATCCATTAGAAGAGTCGCGTAGAGAATGAATTCTACTATGTTCTAAGATTTAAGAGTTCATCATCAATATTTTATCCCTGTAACATCAATTAATATACATCTTTTAATCAAATATTCATCTTTGCACTACAGGCCAAAGATATTCATCAAGTATCACCAGTTGGTCATGTTCATCTCAACATCTGTTCACCTTTGCACTACGGGCCAAAGATATTCATTAATCATTCATATTTGCACTACAGGCCAAGATATTCAGTAATATCATCATTTAGGACTGAGGATGATGAAAAGTATTTTAAAGAAAACGAATCCAATGAGACAGAAGGACAAATATTAGGGATTCGTATAACAGTTTTATCCAAGATCAATAATACTCCATAATAACCAATTTTGAAGCAGAATTCAAAAATAACAATCAAAACATGGATACAATCAAAGATAGTAACCAAAATAGACATCATGGACAAAAAGGAAAATTTTTATTTTTTGATGAATAGTGTCGTATTCGTGAATAGTGTCGTATACGTGAATAGCAACCCCAACAAAAAATATTTCAAATTTGATTAAAAAGTTCACCAATATTCCGGCATAATGATATTGAAGAAAATAATATCATTTAAGAATAAAATAACATCTCTTACCTCAAAATAACCGTACTTCTGACTGAATTTCGTGTATAGTACTGACAGAACTTGCACCGTATAGTAACACTCAAAGTATCAAAATACTCACAAGAATACGCTCGATAATCTAGAGAGAAAGAAAACTTGTTTCTGGTGTGATTTTTAATTCTAACCTAGGTGTCTATTTATAGGAAAATGCTAGAACGCCAATGGAGACTAAATAATAAAATAATATTATTATTAATTACAATTCCTACACATGCTTTGAATTTTTGGGCAGCCATGTAGGAAGAATTCAGCAGCTCATGTGTGTATTCCACCAACCAAAAGTGGGTCCCCCATAAATTTAATAAAAAATCATTTTATGTATCGAAACTTCAATAATTCATAGAAAATAGCCCGTTTATCAGAAAAATACGAATTTTATGTCCATTCTGCCTAAATCGAATTCTCTACAACTTTACAGAAGAATTTTTTTCCAAATTCCCAATATAAAATACCCGAAATCCACAAACGGATGATTTTTAATACCTCCACTTTGACAAAATACTGATAAAACATCTCAACATTAATTCCTTCATTAATAACCACATAAATAAATTCATCATTTATATCCACATCAAATAAATATTTCCTTATCATATAAATCAATAATTAATTAATCATAAATAATATTACAGAATCACAATTATGACAACCAGACAGTTCCCAGGAAAGAGGGGGCTTTCCAATAAGGATTTCTCCTTACTGGCGCGCAATTAGGTGACCAAACCTCTCCTTAGACAGAACTTTCTAGACATTGCCAATAATGTTATCTAATAATATTATTCAAATAATATGAGTTATTGATCTGATAATGGAAAATACTGTGCAGTGATAATTATTGAAACAACAATAATATAAACTATCAACGCAGCAATTATTGAATCAATAAAATAAAATATTGAACAGTAACTACTGTAATAATTATTGAGTAGTGTCCTTCTTACGTACGAATCAATAATTCAATAATACTGTGCAATATCGTGTGCTACTGTGCCACCACGCGTATTACTGTATTTTAACCACCATGTATTCCACCAGTGTTAATGGTAACAACTACGTCGTTATTTATAAAAACTCATACTTTGTCGTCTTCTTCATCCGACAGTTATTCTGTTACGAGCCCCACGAATGGTTGTGTCGTCGTACGAATATTCCCCGATAAAAAGAATATTCCACGACCAAAAGAATATTCCCGACAAAAATGAATATTTTATAACCACTTACTTATTTTGCAAAATTTGTACATTTCACCCATAACCAAATCATTATATCAAATTAATACCTTATTAATTTAGAATAATGAATAGAGAAAATTCAATTTTATTTATAATAAGTTGGGGTCTTACAGAATATGTTATACTCATCCTCAAACAGACAAAGCTTTATCCCCACAGATCTCTTACACATAAGAGGTACCTCTATGGAATATAAGCCAATGTCTAGGATTCAAGACTTTAGTGATAGCCCCAACGTCAACATCCTTGGAGACTTGGATCGCATGTCCAAGCCATCACTGATTGTCATCCCAGTAGGATTACCTGACAATCATGCATCATACATTTGCATCATGTTGCTACATGTAGCATCATGCTTATCTTGCTTGTATTTCAAATGTCTAGTATTCTTTATCCTATCCATGCCTTGCATTGCATGAATATGATAAAGAGGGGCATCTGTAGACACTCAAAAAATTTTGCACTCCTATTACTAACATTGCAGGAGGGTAGATTTGTCTTTTGGAGATAACCCTGAAAGACAACTTACATCCATTCCGGATACTATCGGAAGTTCAGTTCCAACCCGGAACACAAACTGGGAACATCATCTCAAACCCGGAACACACACCAGGAATGTCGTTTCCAATCTCGGAGATAACCCCGAGATATGCAGATCAAAAGACTGACAACAACACCGGAGAGGACAGTTCTGTCTCGGCGATAACACCGCGACGCTCAGTTCCAGTCCCAGAGAAACACTGGGAGTAGCAGTCCCATCCTTGGTGATAGCCCCAAGAGATGCCATTGCAGTTCTGGTGATAACCCCAAAAATGCTTGTTTCAAACATATGCAATCAGCTTCAACCTCAGACATCCTGTCGAGGTACACACACCTCAGACCCGGAGATAACAACGGGCAGATAGGAACGTCCACAGATGACAGTGAGACATACAAGCAGCAGTCCAATCTCAGATGTAACCCTGAGCAACGTCTGCTTTCCGCTTAAACCGACGATAACCCCGGTAAGGAGTCACAACGTCATCTTACCATATCAACAAGATGATATCACGGCATATTAACAAGTAGTCTAATCTCAACTATAACCCTGAGCAACGTCTACTTTCCGCTTAAACCGGTGATAACCCCGGTGAGGAGTTAAACGTCATCTTGTTCCTTCGACAATGGCACGTCGTCTCAACACTTCATACATACATCCAGCAATGTCCCACAAGAGCCGAGGATTGACAATCCCGAGTGACTATTACGCGTGGCAGTACTTTGGATAGAATTTGAAGCTTGAAGACCATGGGTATAGACCCCTCTTCCTGACTTCATACAACCTCTAATCCATATCATTGCGTAACTCTCGACACAAGCGGTCCGAAGAAGGTCAAATATACCTCGTTCAGATGCTCGGATTGAAGTTTTGCAAGTTTGAGCAGACATTAGAGTGCATGAGTGCACATACTACGAGACAACGAGACCCGCGAGGCTCGGATGCACCACGACCAGCCGCAGGTACAACTGCGACTGCCGTAGGTGTACCTAGGGGCCATCTGTCTATATATACAAGCCTTGGGGTCAGCCATTTGAGAAGAAGAGGGAGGGAAAAAGACGAGGAAGCCCTGTCCATTTTGCTCTGCATACACATCTTTTTTTGAGTGTTTTCCTCACTTCTAAACACTAGTTAGCTCACATATAGCTATCTTTTATCCGGCGGGAGCTGAGTTTTTATCCATTTAAAGTCAATAGAAGTCTACTTTGGCAGCCCACTGTAAGCCTTCTTATATTCTATAAAGCATTCTTCTCATATTAGCACACATTGTTGTACACGTTGAGAGTCGTGTGAGTGTGTTTTCCCGGACTTCGGTCCGTGGTTTTCATTTTGTCTGTATATATATACTTATATATATGTATATATTTCATATATGGACTAACATTATCGAGTTATGCCTCGATTGAGCCTAGACTTCGGTCTGGAGCGTTTAATTGCTTATATATATATGGGAGTTCATCCATAGCAAACGTTTGCTGCAGCAAACAAGTTCTCCCTGCCGCTACAGCTTGTAGCGGCAGTCCCTTTTCCTCTTAGCCGCTACAGCCTGTAGCGGCAGTGTGGGCAGTGTGGGCCATATGGCTATAATATAAAAATGAGTTTATATTTAGGTATACATAATGTAAAAATAAAAGATAATGATAAGATAAGTATGAATAAAAGATAATGATGAGATAAGTCTGAATAAAAGATAAATTTATTTTATAATAAAAGATAAATTTATTTTATAATAAAAGATAAATTTATTTTATTATAAAAGATAAATTTATTTTATTATAAAAGATAAATTTATCTTTTATAATAAAATAAATTTATCTTTTATAATAAAATAAATTTATCTTTTATTCAGACTTATCTCATCATTATCTTTTATTCATACTTATCTTATCATTATCTTTTATTTTTACATTATGTATACCTAAATATAAACTCATTTTTATATTATAGCCATATGGCCCACACTGCCTACAGGCTGTAGCGGCTAAGAGGAAAAGGGACTGCCGCTACAAGCTGTAGCGGCAGGGAGAACTTGTTTGCTGCAGCAAACGTTTGCTATGGATGAACTCCCTATATATATACATATATATATATATATATAATTGTTGTCGGACATATCCGATGAGCCTGGATTCACATCCGGTACATTTATTGCTTTTATATATATATATATATATATATATATATATATATATATATATATATATATATATATATATTTACATTCCTGTACGGCCTGGAGTTTACTTCGTGGCCCTTTACAACTTTATTTACATTTCGTCCTGCCTGGAGTTTACTTCATGGTAGTTGATCGCTTTTACAGCTTTATTTACATTTTGTTCCACCTGGAGTTTACTTCGTGGTGGTTGATCATGTCCATATATATATATATATATATATATATATATATATATATATATATATATATATATATATATATATACCGCTTTTATATATTTACATTTTTGATCCCCCATGGAGTTGCTTCGTGGTGGTTGATCATGTCTGTATATATATATATTTACGGCTTTTATATATATAACTGCTTATTGCTTTCCATACAAATTGCAGTATCATGTGAGCCTAGGAATCATGTTATCACAGGTTCAGTTTACTGAATCTAGATTCGGTTCCCATGATGGACATCTTTCAGCTGTAAGTAGTCTGTATATTACTTTACAGTGTCTTAATTTCCTTGGATGGCTGTCATGCCCATAAGGAGTTCGGCACTGCTGTATATTATTTTCTCGAGAATGCTTCGCATCTCGAAAATAAAAGCAAACAAGCCGAACATTTAATAATAAAATGAAAGTATGAAAAGGTCTCAATTCCTATTGAGCACAGGGTTTGAAAAACCTCTTTTATAAAATTTCATTGCTATATCTTGGTTAAAACTAAATTTTTCTATAAAATTCAAACCTTGTGTATATAGGTGTGAACGAGGCCTCGCACTACTTTCAAATAATTGCACATTGATCCACACACACACACACACAAACACACACATTCATCTAACAATTTCTTTGAAAAGTGGCGGTCACCGTGGTAACACGGATGTCGGGGGGTGCCTAACACCTTCCCTCCGCATAATCAAGCCCCGAACCCAATATGAATCTCGGTTTCATAGACCCGTCTAGAAGTGTCAAAACACTGGGTCAATGTGCAAACCTTTTCGGTTGCGTTGGTGTAACCAATTAAAAACACCAACTGGCGACTCTTAAAGTCAAATCATCGAAATTACACATGTCGGACCTTTTTCACTTGTTTTTTCAAACAAATCTCACATTAACATGAGAACACCAAAGAACAAGTAACGAAAAGGGACACTCAAAAATCTCGACGTCGACACCCTCTTCAAGCCTAGCAGGCTTGGATATTTAGTCACTATTGACTAGGACACTTTTGCCCTCAGATGTTTTGATGAATGCTTGTTGAAAGGTGTTGTTAAGTTGATGTTTAAGCTTTTCTTCTCAGGTACTTAGCAGCTCAAACTTTGTATATTGGATCGTTGAGTTCGTTCTTGACTTTTTGGCATAGTATTTGGCTTTTTGATCAAGACGTTCAGTAATTTCAAAGTTGGATCCTTGTAGCATTTTATACTCTGCTGAATAATCTTCCCGTTGTAATGTTTCGTTGCTGCATTTAATGCTCTAATGTGCTAGGAGGCTTGGTGTTGACATTCTGAACCTTGGAGACTGTTCCTTTTCTATGTCTGTCACATCAACCTGCTTTTTCACTTAACACCCTTGACGTGTCACTATCTAACAGGTAGCCGATAGACACATGCTCTGATCTTCGATTTTCGCCAAGGATATTTTGATATTGCATTGGGACCTTCAACTTGCAACGCTCTGAAGTCTGAAGAGAATTTACGAAGCAGAGAGTCTTGGTTACTACAAGTAGTTCAGCGACCCTCTTGATTTAAATAGCAGGATAACCTTACGATCCTATAAGCTATACATCAACTCAGCTCTTTTAAGATCAACCGAACATTATTTGATCTTTCTATTCTAAATCCTTGTCCAATATATCAATTCTTTATAAGAACTTTACAAATCATACTGGTACAAATATACATTAAACTCATTCATCATCAAATTAATCACGCAGACTCTAACAGACTTAATCCCCGGCAAAAGATTAAATAGTTCCAAATTATATTAAATAATTTAGATAAATAATCTAATTTCAAACATTCACCTGCTACACACATTTGTGTTATGTTTGTTTGCAACAATTATATTTGGGATTAGAATATTAATCACAAGTCTCTTGTTTGTTTTTAAAAATAAGATAATAAAATGACTTGAAATTGGGGATTATTTAATATCATGTCCAACTATATATTATAATTCCTACCATTTATGACTAAAAATTTATGGACAAAATTAACCTTTAACTTTATCTTATCCTATCTATGTATACTTAAACTAATGAGAATATGATATCTTATTTTTAATAGTAAGGGTATGATAGTCCAAACAATAAGATTTTAGCAAATCCTTTAAATAATCATACACAAAACAAACATAACATGTGATGATTTTAAATTATCCCATAAATAATCACATAAAAACAAACATATAACTAAGATTATTTAATCACAGGATTAATAATCTTGGAAATTATAATCTATGAGAATATAGAATCGGAGTTACAATCTTTGTAAACAAACATGGCCATGTGATCGTTATGGACAATATTTTAAAAAAAAAATTAATAATGTTTTTTAAGGTTATGAGAATAAAATTTTCGTAGAAAGATGAGAATAAATACTTCTACTTTCCTGATATTAAATAATTTTATGAGTAAAATATTTCATGATATTGTTACTATAGAACTAACTCAAGGATTAAAAAAATGTTATAACGTATTGAACTAATTTAAAAAACTCTAACCTCAAGAAACATAATTGTCAATTTGCGATAATCGTTAAACTTAAAAATAAGAGATATTTTAAATGTTAGTTAATTTAAATATTTCAAAATTTCAAAAGCAATACAAATCTATTCAATTTTGTACCGGTAATTTCTTACATTTTACGGTTATATCTACACAAAAGTATAATTTTCTTTTTTTGGTTGTCAAAAATTGTTTGAGCTCCCAACTTTCTCTTGAAATAAATAATCATCAAAAGTTATGGTAGTCTTGGATCAATTATCAAGACTACAATTATAGAAGGTAACTGATATTTTCATATAAAAAATAAATATTTTCACGTAATCCCTCTCACATGAATAGTGAATAGTTCTCACCTTCATGTGAGAGACTTGTGTAAAAATATCATTTTAACCATTATATCGGTTATGCAAAGACTTCCCAAGTACAACTCTTCTTTAAAGTTTTTTCCTTTCCAAATTGCTATATCAAAGTGCTACAAGGCTTTGCAACTCTAAAGAGATTATACAAGTATGCCACAAACATGCCTCACACAATCTTAAAAACTAGACAAAGGTGTTTCAAAATCAATTAAGTTGCAATGAAGAAAGTCATTGAAGTCGTAACCCTAATTACTTGGATTCCGTCAAGCTCAAGCTGAAATCCCACAGTTTCTTCGCCAATTCTACATCAGTAGCCAAAGAGCTCCGTTTGGCTATATTACTGTCTGAGAAATATTCACCGCTAACCCTTTGAACTTGTGGATGCAGTGCCACGTAACATGTAGTAGCAGCTCCCTATAACCAAAATGGATGTGAAATTTGTGAATCGTTTGGCATGGGAATTTGGAGAACTGATAATGAGCAAGTATGAATTTATCTGAAACCTTAAACAGAATTCTTTCCATGCATGTTAGGAGAAAGTTGAGAACAAACCTGTGGAATATTTTTAAGAAAATATTTACCAACCAAATTGACCATGCCTGCATTGATCAAGGAATTAGATAATTACAATCAACCCGATTATAACAATAAATTGTACGAGTATATAAACAGTGACAAACAAATTTTGGTAGGGCAATAATCCATATATCAAGCAAAATCTTTCAAATTCATGAGACTGCAGTATATGTAAGATAAAAGCTTTATAGTAAGAGATATATTACATGGTACACTTGCCTTTTATGCGGATATTTTCTGGAAAGAAAAATAAACAACAACAACAACAAACCTCAGTAAAGCCTAGGTTCTGGCATTCTTACCCAAGACATCCCCTTCAATCTGAATTAATATAAGTTGAAGTTATACCTCTTTAATTTCTTTATTCTATAGTTTGCAGATTAAAAGGGGCATGACCCTCCTGGATACCTCCAAGGTGAAATCAAACCCGAGACTGTGCACCTGACCACACACCTCAACTTTGTAAAAGCCAAATCTTACAGATTTTCAATCCCCTCTCTATAAATTCTATTTGGATAAAC
This sequence comes from Panax japonicus, assembly GCA_020205505.1. Classification (NCBI taxonomy): domain Eukaryota; kingdom Viridiplantae; phylum Streptophyta; class Magnoliopsida; order Apiales; family Araliaceae; genus Panax; species Panax japonicus. The sequence goes on from CM035110.1 coordinate 58,189,953, forward strand.
TTTCAAAGAAAATTCTCTCAAGGAACAATATATTAAGTCCGGTGCGCAGATATATGCATAATCTTTCTTGTAGAACCTTTGTTTGTCATAGTAATATATGATTATAAATTCATTGCTCTGCAATTTGAACTCTGTTGCAGGGCCAATTACTCTCAACTAATACATTCAAATGTAAGGGAATGGTCATTTTATCAGTTTATTCCCAACTCCCAAGTCCTAACCAAATGAAGCATCTTCTTTATGCAATTTGTATCAAACAGCACAAGTACAAACCAGCAAGTACTAATCAAAGGATATAAGAGGAAATTACAAGGCTCAGGTATTTACCATCTATAAATCCGTGGTGCCGTAAAAGATTGGTGGCAATAGATCCAGGATGAAGTGAATTAGCAGTTATCTCCACTCCTTCCTCCTGAACATTGTAGAAAAAGGAATCAACATTCAACAATGTTATATTAATTTATAACTTGCCAAAATCAAAGGTGGAGCTCGTTCCTAGGGGCTTCATTTGACTCTCCTGAATTCAACTCAACATCAACTTTTGTACCTAGTTAGGGATCCTTATAACACTTGCTTTAAATAGCAGTTAGGCCCATAACCTTGTTACAGGAAAAGTAGTACTACAAGAACTCATTGTGCAGATTCACTTAATCTCTCAAATAAGTTTCCTATGCTACCCCTCAACTTAATCTTCTTAATGAAGTCCTATGGTGATGTTCTTCATAATCTCTCATTAAAAAACTAGAAAGGAAATTACAAAGGATTGGATTCTTTCACCATATCTACTCCCAACTAAAACTTAATATGTCGAGTTCAAACATCTATGTAATTACATTCCCATATTTTAATGCAATCTTAATTAAAGTCGGTCCATTGTAGCTTACAGGCTCAAACTCATTATTTTCATTTCCTTTTGGGCTATAATTTCATTTGGTTGTTTGTTCTTGATAAATAGAAGCATTGATGTATATATTTCTCCCTTTCGAACTGGAATTCTAACAAACTGGAGTTCTAACTAATAACAATGCCACCCCACTTTGAGCTTGGCTCTGCAACTAGCTAACATGCTTAAGCTCTTTCTTCCTTTCCCTAGTATCCTTTTCTGGGACAGAAAAAATATCGACTTAAGAATCAATATCCAGAATAACCATCTTCATGTCAATGTGTTGTGATTGATGGTAGTACAATATTACCTTCAAGCGCCTTGCAAGCTCGTTAGCATGCAATATATTAGAAAGCTTAGATTGTCCATATGCGTAAATTTGTCCGTAACTGTAGGATAAGAAATCAAAGAGAACTGTTAGAAGAACAGGATAACACTTGTAAGTCGTTTTTGCAGAATTAAACCAACAAAAAAATTAATAAAAAATAAAGAAAGATAGTAATAAAGAATTAAGTCAGTGTCTATTGAAGGAAAATCTTGTTTTACTTTATTATTTCAAATATAGTTATTAAGTACTCCCTCCATCCCATTATATCTACATATTTTCACACAGATTAAGAATAGACGCAATTTTACTATTTTACCCTTTATTAATACTTTGATCTCATATTCCCAACTCTTCTTCTCCATCTCCTCATTGGCCGGATCTCTTCATCTCTTCTTCTTCAGTCTACATACATACTCCCAACTCTTCTTCTTCATCTCTTCATCAGCCAGATCTCTTCATCTCTTCATCGGCCATTTTTGACCATTGTAAAAAATCACTTCTGATAAACCCATCACTTAACTATAAACCCATCATTATTTACTCCATTAACTATATCCAAGAACACCATTAATGGAGTACATAGTAAAAATCGCAGCAAACAAAATACATAACAACACTAATTCTTTCTATATTCGTCAAAATCACTTCTGATAAACCCATCATTATGTACTCCATTAACCATATCCAGATTTCTATATATATGTGTCCATTAATTTTTGCTGAGATCTGACCGGAGCAAAACACGGGATCTGTTTCAGCGAAGTTAGTAAAACACGGGATCTGGCCGGAGTAAAACATGGGATCTGACCGGAGTAAAACACGGGATCTGACCAGAGTAAAACACGGGAAGTGTCATAGAGAAAATAGCCATTAATGGTGATGGAGAAGGAAGGCTAGAGAAGGAAAACAAATAGGCAAAATATTCTTGGTATTGTAGAACATCAAATATTTTGGGAAGAAAAAAAAACTCTAAAACGTCAGATATAATGGGATGGAGGTAGTAATTGCTTTTAAGAAAAATTTTAATAACAAGTAAAAAATGCCACAAATACATAATAATAGATAAACAAAAAAAAAATCTAAGCAGCCAAGAAATTTAATAAGTGCCGACAATTTTTAATTAAATGATATACACCAGATAGTGAAAACATAAAGGATGCTATCACTGACCTTGATTCATCATTGATTTTTTCAAAACGAATTCCTTCACTATACGCAAACCGGTGGCCCTCTGATGATACATTAATAATTCTTCCTTCTTTTTGGCTTTCACGTGCCGTGTTTTTCATGATGTCCAACAAAAGATTTGTCAAAAGAAAATGACCTGCAAAAGGTAAAATATCCTCTTATATTGCATAACACTACGCCATTTAAAAGACAATAAAAATTATTTCAAGAGAACAACGAAGTTTTCCAAAAGCTACCCATGAACATGCCATTTTTTAAAAGAAAAGGTGGTTACATTTGACTTTGAAACAAGGTATTTAGAAATTCTCAGGCTGAACAGCGAGAACGAAAAATTTGAGGAAATTGAGGGTGATATTGCAAGAAGCGATACAAGTACTTTTTGGTTTCTAAATCCTCTCATTCAATAGAGCAATCCACCATGTTGGATATAATGAAAAATGACAGAAGGAGAGCATTTGATAAATATAAGTGAAAGCTGCGTACTTAGTAATATTACAGTGCACAGGTAGTAAATATCAGAAAACTGAGAGAGAAAATTTTACACCACATGTGAAGCTGCAATTCTATGGGATAAGGGAATGATAAAAGTTGAAACACTACTTTAACCGAGTTTTCAAGGGTTCGAAACAACTGGAACTCGTTTTCTGATTTAGTTTTTAGGATCCGACAAGCATACTTATACAGAAATACACATCAATTAACTTCAGTGCAACGTACCCAAATGGTTAGTAGCAAATTGCAGCTCTACGTTGTCTTGTGAAAGCATGAATGGAGTAGCCATAACCCCTGCATTGTTACTTCCAACACCAAACACAATCAGTTCACTCCTAGAAATGCTCCAACATAAATTAGTGGAGATGTACAGGGGCATTGTGATTCAGTTGTATCTGGGGGGAAAAAAACATAATAGCATCCAAAAGATAGAAGTACACTACTACACTCGAACACTCACATAGTTTCTTACATGAGGAGGTTGAGGGGAAGAGCCGTTGATTTATATTCTGATGCAAATTTTTTCACAGATGCCAATGAACTGAGATCTAACTTCATGACATCAATTTTAGCACTGGGAATTTCCTTAAGTATTTCTTCCCTAACTTTACTACCGGTATCCATATTTCTGACTGCCATAACTACATTTACACCATGCAAGGCTAGGACCCGAGCAGTCTCTGTTCCAATGCCACTTGATGCTCCTGAGATTATAGAATATAGATTGTAACCACTTTACATTTAAGTTGGAGATTACTGCTAGGTAAGAAATTGAATAATTTCCACTATATGCACAAGGACATAGTAAATTATTCTAGTTTTGAAACCTTGGACCATTAAAATGCCAAAGAAACAAAGGCATGAAAACTATGACAAACTGATCGCATTATGAAGTTCACAATAACAGGGACTCAATTTAAACAAGTATAGTGAGACCTTCAAAATGTGCAGTGTGCATTGGAAGTTCAAATACACAAGTGATATTGCATAATTTATGTTGTCTCAACCACAAAGGACTGACGGAGTAGCAAGGAGATAGATATAGACAAACATCTTTCAAAGTAACATATTTGAGAAATACTTGCATTCAACATAATACTTGCATGAATCAACTTTTTTTACCACATCTACCACCACCAATAACAAGGCTAACACTGCGCTAGGTTTTTGAGATTTTAAAATTCTACAGTTTTGAAATAGCTAATGAAGCATCTCAGTTACTAGTTACTACCTGTCTAAACCATGAACCTTAAGAAACTTCAAACTACTTGACTTCAATGATTATTGATTGGCAACCAGCAAACCAATATACAATTTTTTTTCACTAATATTAATATGATTAAATAAGAATGACCACCAGTTTTATTGGTCATAGTAGATCCAGTCATCCATATGTGCCCATCCAGTGTTACTGGGAGTTCTGAAATTTTGAACTAATGGAATAGGAACAAGATGGGAGGTACTTGGACATGCTTCAAGTGCAACATGATATAGATGGGCTGGAATCGGTCCCATTGTTCATAATGTACTGAGATCATATATGGAACTACTCATGGAAACACATTAAAGTTGAATGTGTACATTCTCACTCAGTGCTCATAGGCTAGGAACTTAGTCTAAAACTTCTCAGGAAAATGGTGGTGCTTTGGCAACTAAGTTGCAAATAAAAATGTTTACCCACCACAAGCTTTAGAGTAATGAAATGTTTAGCTTTTTTCATTTTCGTTTCCTTTTTGAGTTTCATGACACTACAACCAAGTTGCAGAAGTGCCCCAAATTAGAGGCTTTTCCTATACTATTTCTCAACCTTGTGGGATGAATTAATCCACATTTAACCCAAATTCCATATTTATCCCCACTTAATTAAAACCACAACATGTGACATGCTCCTTTAAACTGAATAGAAAGTCATCAAACTTGTTCCTTAGGTCAATTAAGATGAAGTCATCATATGAACAAGACCCTTTCTATGTTGAAATGGGATCAAACCCCTCAACAAATAATGGAAAAATAGGCCAATAAACAGTGAAAAAAGCTCTAGCCCAAGCACTTGGAAAAAGCATGATAAAAAATTAATAATAAAAAATGAGAGAGACCCATATAAGATATTCATACCTGTAACAATGGCAGTAAGGCCAGCTCCATCAATTCCTTCTGTAACTTCCTCAGCTGTGGAACGAGCTGAGAATCCAGATGCCCCTTTTGTTCCAAAAATCCACATAGTCTTTTTTTTTCTATATAATTTGATAAACAGCAGCTCTGAAGAAGAAAAGGTCACACTCATGAAACCAATGAAATACTACGCACGTCGGCTGTCATCACCATATATCTTATGCAGCTTGAATTGGTGAGTGGGCCTGCTCGGAGGCCCGTGATATCTTATACGGTCCAAAATTAGATAGATATGGAGTATTTATTAACCAACCAATTATAAGAAAATATAATTTTCTAAATATATTTCTAGCATGTTTTTTAAAAATGTAGCTTTGGTGTCATTGATTGAGTTTAACCGGCAGGAGCAATGACATGTTAAATCTTTTATTTGATTTTATAATTTAAAATAAATGTGTGTATGTGATTTTGAAACAGATTAAAAATATAAATGCATGTCTAACTGTAGAAAGGATGGAGTAGCCTTATTACAAAAAGCATGTTTGTGATTGAATTATTTATTTGTTTTAATTTAATAATATTTTGTACTATTTAATTATTTGATGAATGATTTAGTCCGTTAATGTAGAACTATTAGTCCCATAAAGTCATTTCATAGTTTAAAATGAAAAAGACTATTAATCCCATATATATATATATATATATATATATATATATATATATATATATATATATATATATCACGGGATTATATAATTTATCATAAATAGCCTTAAAAATGACTATTAATCTCCTATCATGGGATAAATAATCTGAAATAATATTAAATTAAGACAATATAAATAAACTTTTTAACCACAATATTAACGACATAATTATTTTGACGACAAATGTTATTTGTCACTAATTATTTTTGACTTTTATTTTACTTTAGGTTGTGTTTGATAAATTTGGCAATTAAGATCTGAATGATTATGATGTCTTAATAAATTAGATCATCTGAATGATTATGATGTCTGAATCTAAAAAATTGTTTGATAACTAAAAAGTAAGTTGTCACTTAATGACACTATTTTACCATTTTAAAGAGTAAAATTTTATTTAATAATTTTAAATTTAATTTAATAAAAATGAGTGCATAATATTGTTGAATATATTTATATAAAAAATAAATTATCAAAAAAAATTCATTAAGAGGTACCTCTTAATTATTAAAATTTCATTTTTTGTCTTACTGATTAAGAGGTATTCAGAGGTAACAAAAAAATAAATAAACAACATCATGCCTCTTAGCGAATAAGAGACCGTCCATTAAGAGACAATCACATGTAAACAAACAGCACCAATGTAATATTTATGTAGTTGAAGGGGTATTGGAAAAAATTAGACGATATAATCTGCCCCATACTTGTTGTCCAGCTGAATACATAACATTATCAAAATTAGTGAGAACTAGTTCTAAGAAAGTTCTCTCTTAAACAAACCTATTAAATAACTCGTATTGATTATCAAGTTTAGATTTCCTTGCATGAGATCTTGATGGATTCAGTTCTTTTATATGCATAATAGCATAACCCTCTACGCACACATCTTTTGGCTTCCTTGGGCTCCAATAGTTTTAAATTTTTCATTGGTTATTATTACTTGATTATTAATTTGTGAAAACAATACTTCATGTAACAAAATAGTACTATTCAAAATGTATCATGAGTTGGTAGAAGAAAACCACAATGTCTTCCAACACAAACAAAATTGAATGAGAAAACATGCTAACACTTGGGCTGGAAAACAAAATATAAGTTAATGAACTTATAGACTAACAAGTTCAACCTGAAATCACAATTTTGAGAATCTGGATTGACAATGGGACTGACATCTCACAAACAACTGACCCAAGAAACATAAAGAACCATGCTGCAAAGGGCAAATCGAAAAGGCAAAATAAAAGAATTACTCATTCATAAAATGCAAGTCACAAGCTTAAATACAGTGTAACCTGATAATTTACACACATAATTAACAACTGATAATTTTAATCCACATGATGCTGAGAAGTGCAAGTTACACAACAGAGGAAGAAAAAAAAAGATGGTGGATGGGACATGGTGGTACTCAAAACATAGAAACTTAAGCCCTGCTCTTGAAAGGAATGGCTCGGATAACTATCTGGTGGTACACAGCAGCAAGAGCGGCACCAATGAAAGGACCAACCCAGAAGATCCACTGAAATAGAGAGAAAAAACACTTGATATTAGTTTACCATCATTTTGGGAACGAACATGAACTTTTTTACTGAATTTAAAAATTCTGATTCTTATAACAAATAAATAAATAAAAACTACTCACGTGATCATCCCAGGCGTGATCTTTGTTGAAGATGATGGCAGCTCCAAGACTTCTGGCTGGGTTGATGCCAGTCCCTGTGATGGGGATGGTGGCCAAATGAACTAAGAACACGGCAAAACCAATGGGAAGAGGAGCCAAAATCTGCAATACAATTCAAGAAATATTCTATAAGACTTGCATAAGCAAGTACAAGTGCTGTTCAACATTTAGATGAAGTCTAAAACTAAAGATGGTTTACATGGGAAAGGGACTCTACAACATTTTTATCTCAATGATTTATTTAGGGGCCCAACCCAACCCAACCCAACCCTACCCTACCCTACCCTACCCTACCCTACCCTACCCTTCTCATCATACTTTAATAGATAAAAAACATTTTTCATGAATTAATGCTGGGTCCCACAATTAAAAAAGCTACAACAGCTAGCAAGCACTAACAACAATAAAAATGCATAACACATGCAAGCCTCACTGTAATTTCCATTGGATTGAAAAGGTAAATCAACACACTTTAACCCCTTGGAAAAGGCATATAGATTTTACTTTGAAGAGAGATATCATCTATTCTATCTATCCTACCAGAAGAAAACTCCCCTTTCCTCCTCAACTATACAATAATGCTTTTCTGGGTTCAAAATCACCATTTAATTTACACAACTTAAAAGAAAAAGTGACACTATGCAAGTTTCTAGCTTTTTGTTCAACCTCATCCAAAGCATAAACCCCAACTAATATTGACATATTAATAACCACACATAATTTATTACATAATTTGCATACAAAATTAGTTGATTCATTGTGTTCAAGTATATTAACATTCTGTGTAAAATTTCTACTTGTATATTGTTTCTTGTGATAAATAATTCATGTGAAGTGGAACCCAAATTCGATAGAATATCCAATTGTAAATAAGTTCGAAAAGAGTACATACAGGGACATGTGAGTCTCTGGCGCTTCTCTTGGCATCAGTGGCAGAGAACACTGTGTAGACAAGAACAAAGGTGCCAATAATCTCAGCACCAAGACCATCACCCTTTGTGTAGCCATGGTTCACAACATTAGCCCCACCACCATAAAACTCAAATTTGGATGATCCCTCAAACCCCTTAATAACACCAGCACCACAGATGGCACCAAGGCACTGCATTACCATGTAGAACAAAGCCCTGGTCAGGGAAAGCTTCCTTGCCAGAAGCAAACCAAAGGTCACAGCTGGGTTAATATGTCCTCCTGTTTCTCATCAAGTAACACAATAAATCAATACAAGGCCTCAAGCAATTTCAAAAGACTAAACAGATATACAACCAAAGTTAAAACCCATATTTCTTGTTGAAAAAAGGAATAAGAGTAATATAAATTGTTCTCAACTTCAGATCACGTCTTTTAAAAACTCAAATATTAGCTCAAGCAACTAAATGGCAACAATAAATTTCAAAAGACTAAACAGATAGATGTACCCATGTTCTAAACCAATATTTCTTGAATAAAAAAGAAAGAATAAAAGATCGATAACTTGTTCTTCACTAGACATTACATCTTTTAAAAACTCAAATAACTCAAGTTAAATGGACACAAATTAATGGTACAAAAGCTAAAACACCCATATAAATATTATCCCAAGAAAACATGAAACTATGATAAAAAGGTTAGACTACAAGATCTAAAAGAAACCCACAAAGAGTAAGAAATTAGAGACTAATTAGGATGAAATGAGGAAAAACTCATTTAGAGTAAATTTGTGAAGTGATGACAAAAAATTTAGAGTAAAGACAGGGAAAAGAGAGGAATCATGTGTTGCTAACCTGAAATACCAGCAGTGCAGTAGACAAGGGCAAAGATCATACCACCAAAGGCCCAAGCAATTCCTTGAATACCCACAGAGGCACACTTGTTAGGTGCCCTGGACACACCCATAACAGTCAAGACAGTGATGTATAAGAACAAGAAGGTAGCAATGAACTCTGCAATTCCAGCTCTGTAAAAGGACCATGAGGTGAGCTCCCCTGGCTCAAACAAGGGTGCTGGTGGTGGCTCCTTGTAGTCCTTATCTGTCTGAGCGGATGTACCCAAAGGTTGCCTCTCAGAGTACTTGTTAGCTCCAAGCTTAACATCCTCTTCCTTACCCTCCATTATCACTCACTTGAGCTTTTTTTCTCTCTGAAGACACTAAAGAAGAAGAAATCAAGAAAGGTTGTGGCAGTTTGAGAAAGGACAGTGTATTTTATAGGTAAAAAAGTGAAGTCTTTGCTTCTAAAAAGAAGTGGGGTATGTCACAAATTCTTTAATTTTGAAATTAATCATTGGTGTGTTGGAATTATTGAAATTAAATGGGTATTTCAAATCCTATGCTGAAAGCCATTGATCTCTTAATTTAGTGCTTAAAATTGAGATGGTTTTATAAATTTATTTTTTCTGTGTGTCGAATGTAAAAAAAATATTATGCTTAAAAGAGTGTTTAGGGTTTCACAGAGTGAGAGGAGAGGGAAAATGGTGGGCTGTAAAGAGGAGAAGATGCTGACAGGTTCTGAATGGTTGTTTATATGTTTGTTCTTATCTGTACTATCCTTTACAGAGTGTCACCATTATTAATTTCTTAATATTACAGATAATATTGATTAGTTGTTTTGGGTCATTAGTTCACCAAATCTGTACTATTTTATTCTTTATTTATTCAAAAGGAAAAGCTGCCTTCCTACTTTTAAGGTTCATCATCCATGTCAATTACTTTCACAAATAAAAATGAACATTATTATATAGTAATATATATTCTTTAAATTTTAACCCTCGTCAACTTTTTACTCCCAGTTCCCCCCCTCCCCCCTCTCCCCCCTCTCCTCTCCCCTCTCCCCTCTCCCCTCTCCCCTCTCCCCTCTCATCTACCCACTCCCCATCCACCTGTTTAATTAACTATTTTTTTTAAATAAAAAAAACTAAAATCTAAAAATATATACTCTCCTAACCAATACACATGGCTTGTGTGGTTATGCTAATCATTAAATTTGAAAAGAAAAGGTAAATGTAAAGGGTTTTTTTATGTGGGTGATGCAAAAAGAAAATTTGATTTTTTTTTTTACTAATTTGACACACACAAAGATTGAACCTTCAACTTTAGTCTCAACAGTATTAATCAATTAATTAACTTATCATAAATTAACTTCATGATAAGTTTTACCAAACATTTATTTGAATGTTATTACTAGGTTTTGTCAGAGGAAGACCAGATGAGTTCATACTCATCCATAATAATTGTAATGAATTAATAGTACTCCAAAAAAAATCGAATTTTTTAAAATAATGCGAAATCTCAAAGGTCAAGGTCCAAACTGTAGTGGGAAACAACATGAGGGTTAGGGCCACAAAATAAACTAATTTATTTACTCCCTCTTTTTCATTATATACGTAATTTAAGATATAATCACGTATATTAAATTTTTTTAATTAATTTTAATATTAAATAATTAGCATGAATTTAAAATTTCATTATCATGTATACATTAATTAATTACTCTTTTTTCTCTCTCTTAATTATTCTATTTTTTTGAAATAAAATGAAAATAATTAATTTTTTCTTTTAAATATATATAAAACGTATGATAGAATAAAACGAATTATATAAGTAAAAGAGTATAAAGATGCCCTTCAGGCTTGAAGCAAGGAAATGAGTGGCTGAGAGAAAGTAGCCGTTTCGAGTGACCGTTATGGAAAGTGATAGCCAGCTTCTTAATCAGTACAATCCAACGGCTATATAATAAAAACGGGGTTCCTACCACTTTTTTAAAAAGAAGGTAGAGAAAGAAAAGGTCAAAAAGAATATATGATAATACTTTATTTTCTTTTATTTTTTGTTGAGAAATTCAAAAAACATTGTAGGGAAATTTGAACTTTTATAATTTAGAGTTTGTTACGATCAATCTATCTAATAGAATATAAATAATTTTGAATTTCTCGCTCACTCAATAAATTATCTGGACCGTCCAAAGTTTGAGATAAATTCTACCGTTCATACATCTATCTAATAAAATACATCTATCTATCTAATAATCTAATAATAATTTAATAAAATACAAATGACTTTAAATTTTCCGCTCACTCAATAAATTATTTTGGTCGTTCAAAGTTTGAGATAAATCATATTGTCCATACAGTGCCGGAGGCACGGGACCCATCTAGTTTATATTAATATTAGAGAACAACCTAGTAAATTTATAGATTAAAATAATAAAAAATAAAAACTCACGCATTATTATTTTATTGTTTATAGTTTTATATTAGTTGAAATTTAAATTCATCATAAATTAATCGTGGATGAAAATATAATTTTTATCCCAAAGTTTATATGATTGTTGAGGTTTGTATATTAATATTTAAAATATATCTAAGTGCACTTTAATTTTTTTTTTCTTAAAAATATACATTTAATTTGAACCTAAAAGTGAGGGTTCATTTTAATTGTTTAGCGAAAAGAATATTGGGGTGTATTTTGACCAATTAAGATTTCGAAGGGTGCATTTTGTTTAACAACAAAGAACCTTAGGGCACAATTAGATATATTTAAATATTGACCGCCTTACTTTAATTAGGAAGTGAACCCATCACTAACATGCAGCCTGGGCCCACCACATTTTTATTTGGGTTATTTTGGTTCTGGCCCACCAACAATTAGCAGCAGCTTTCAGGGCTCAACGAACGCCAGCCCATCTTTTTCTTCTTTTAATTTTTAAAATAAATAAGGATTAATTACATATTTTAGTACATTTTTAAAAATAATTACAATAATGAAACATCCATAAAATAATTACAAAAATAATACATTTTTTTATATTTATTTACAAAATTAATATAATTAGGATTCCTCCCCCTTATCCTCTCATCTCACTCTCCCCTAAAACTCCTCTTCCGCTTCACCTTGTCCTTTAAGTTTCAAGTTCGTCTCTCCATCCAAGTTCATAGTCTCCAGGTAACAGATCCCATCTTCATAGCTAGAAGACAAAAGAAATAAGTTTGTAGAAAAAAATTGATCCTTTTCTACTTTTACCACGTCTCCGACCTGAATCTTCATCCATGGCTTATAAGCAAATACCCCATTCCCTTTATGAACGCTAGCTTTCCGTAGATTAACCTTCATATCCTGTATAAATTTGCGCCAGTCTTCCATAGCCTCATTTGCCATACTAAGCCCAACCACAAAGGACAGAGGAGCAATCATACTGACAGTTGAGAATGGAGTAACAGGTGTGAGCGACAGAATTGCAGTCAGGAGAAAGTAAACATTAGCAAGTCGCCAAAATTGCTCAAAAGTTGCCTTGGGTATGAACTTTATGATATTGTATTTTGTAGTTGATATATAATTCGAGCAATATTTAAGAGGTTTCTTTTGGTGGACACGAGGCTGGTTGCAGTATACTGTTCGTGAATATCCTCTCATCTCACTCTCCCTTAAAACCCTTCTTCATACTAAGGTAGCCAAACCTTCATATCAAGGTAACCAAACCTACTTACCAAGGTAACCAATCCACATCCACACCTGTAGTTTTTTTATATTTATAGTGCATTTGGTAACCAAACATTCATACTAAGGTAACCAAACCTTCATACCAAAGTAACCAATTCACCTCCATACCTGTAGTTTTTTTATAGTGCAATTGGTAACCAAACCTTCATACTAAGGTAACCAAACATTCATACTAAGGTAACCAAATCGTCATACCAAGGTAACCAATCCACATCAATACTTGCAGTTTTTTCATAGTGCAGTTGGTAGTCAAACTTTCGTACTAAGGTAACCAATTCAGTTGTATTAGGTTACCAATTTATTTTGAAAGTGATGCAGTTGGTAGCCAAACTTTCATACCAAGGTAATCAATTCAGTTTTATTAGGTTACCTTCATAGTGCAATTGGTAACCAAACCTTCATATCATGGTAACCAAACCTTCATACTAAGGTAACCAAACCTTCATACTAAGGTAACCAATCCACCTCAACACCTATAAATTTTTTATAGTGTAGTTGGTAACTAAACCTTCATATCAAGGTAACTAAACCTGCGTTTCTGTCTTTTGATTAATCTATTGATGGTCCTTGGGAAAGAATGATCCCGTATTATTGTTTTCCTTTGAATTGACTTATGGACAAGATTATTTCTTTTTCTTTCTTTCTTTCTATTAATTTTTATAAATTTTTAGAATTCATGGTTTCTCTGCAGGTTGTGGAGTGTCATGAAGTCCTTTTTTGATGCCGAAAACCTACCGTGAAGAATTTTGGTAAATTGCAGCGGCGGCGGAGGAAGATGACGAGAAAATAATTTTTTTGTTTTTCCTCCTTTTGATTTGAATTTTGAATTATGGATTTATTTTTGTTGTTAGATCCCAAAGATTTGAATTTGAATTATTAATTATGACAGTTATTTCTCCTTGATTTTAGGTTTACTTATTAATATGAATTGCGTTATTTTTGTAATTATTTTGTGTATGTATTATTTTTGTAAATACTTTCTAATTATTGTATATTAGTGTTAAGGACCCAATAAATAATGTCCTAATTAATTAATCTGAGGAAAAGAAATTTCCATATCCTAAAATAAATAACGATATTTTTTATATAAAAATATCAAAAAATATTATGAAAATATCAATTCCCTTCCGTAATCATTTTTGTGAAAAATTGGTGCTAGTAGAGTCTTAATTCATTATTATTTGATTTAAGAAGTACTTTGAGTATAAATTATACACCTGTTTTAATCATTTTACATAAATTTAGTAGAGCAATCTCTTAATAATTGTGTATGACTATTTTTGAAGTTAAATATAATGGGAATAAAATATGCAAGGAAAATGAATAATTTTTTGTCAAAATTATACATAAATTTATTACAACATAAACTTTTTTTCGTCTTAAATGACTTGTACTTATTTTTTTAAACATTTTTATTAACGTAATACATTTATTTTTAGAGAATCAATCATCAGGTACAAGCTATTTCATATACGGTCCAAATATTAAGCTCACTCTTTATCTAGCTCATCTTATTCACTCTCCTTTAGCGACGGATCGAACTGGACGACAATTCGGTCCGTCGCTATATGTTGTCCGTCGCTAAAAATTAAGACGACGGTTCTATATATAGTGACGGACCGAATTGTCGCCCGGTCCATCGCTAAAGGAGGGTGAGCAAGGTATGTTAGAAAGGGGTAAGCTTAAGATCCGGACCGTATATATATATATATATATATAACATGTATTTGTAATGGATAAAAAATTGACAAATAGTATCTCTAGCTTCAGTTACAATTAGGAGTGTAAGTTGAGCAAAGTAACTCGGTACTCGATTCGAGATCGTCACAAAAATATGATTCAAAGTTTGAATTCAAAGTTGATCTGAATCAAATTTGATACATACTCGTTTTCTATAAAATGTATAAGAATACTAACAATTGACACATAGGCTTCAAATGTGACATTTGATCAAAAAAATTATAGAAATTACTCTGAATCAACTATAGTTAAAAGCAAAAAATTTAGTTTGGTTTGGTTTTACAAATTTTTAATCCAGCTTTCCTAATTCATATTTGCATGAACACTATCTAAATTTATATCAATTAAATAGTACCTAGGTTTAAAAATACTAGTTGATAACCCGTGCAATGCACATGCTAGTTTGAATAATGGGTTTAATAATTTTTCAGATATTCATGTCAAAAAAAGACTGAAAGTATGTACCAACGTTAACTCATATCCCACAATTTCAAATCAGTAACGAGTTCAGTCAATATTAGAGAAAATAATTGAAGAGAAATACATACTTTGAATGTGACGCCCCCAAAATAGATATACATTATCCATTTTGAATCACCAAATATATGGTACAGAATTAATTACAACTTCATTAATACAATTATCGTGCAAAATACGACAACACATAAACTGTGAGTTTAAATATAAATATTGTCTTCTAGACAATATTCACACTCAAATAAGTCATCATTACAATTATTGATACACTATTTTATAAAATAGTGAAGACTACTAAAATAACTATCTTGAATCATCACTCTATACCCCGGCTAGTTCTTGCTAAATTCTCACCTCCTGAGAAAAAAAATGAAACAAAAAGGAAAAGGGTGAGAGCTCAACTAGCCCAGTAAAGAATATTATAACTAAGATAATGTACAATAAATTATCCTTAGTCCTCAACAGGAAAAAATCTGATAGAATATAATAGATGTGACGCCCCCAAAATAGGTATACACCACCCATCTTGAGTCGTCAAATACATGGTACAAAATTCAAATGGCAAAACTAATGATTTGGCCACCGAAGTTGGCACGTTTTTATTGAATACCCGATTGAACTTTTAATTTTTCAAATTAACTCACTGAACTAATTTTTATTTTCAAATTGGGTCATTCCGTTGAAAAAAGTTGACAGACGTTAAGTTTTTGTCTACGTGGCGCTGACATGGCAAAAATTTAAAAATATTGCTTATATGGAAAAAAAATCAAAAAATATTTTTAAAAAAATTAATTTTTTAAAAAATTCTATTTTTTTTAAAAAAGCTGTTTTTCAAAAATTCTAATTTTTTAAAAAATCTTTTTTTAAAAAAATTATGTTTTTTAAAAAAACCTGTTTTGATATTTTAAAGATATTTTGATTTATTTATTTTTGTTTTATTTTATTAAATTTTTGTTATTTTTAAAACTTTAAAATGTTAATTTTTTTATTTTTAAAATCTGTTTTTGATTTTTTTGCCACATAAGAAATATTTTTTAATTCTTTTGTCACGTCAGCGGCACGTAGATAAAAACATAACGTCTGTCAACTTTTTTTAACGGAATGACCCAATTTGAAAATAAAAATTAGTTCAGTGAGTTAATTTTAAAAATTAAAAGTTCAATCGGGTATTCAATAAAACGTGCCAACTTTGGTGGCCAAATCATTAGTTTTGCCAAATTCAAATACAACTTAATAATACAATTGTCGTGTAAAATACAATAAAATATAAACTGAGAGTTTTCATACGAATATTGTGATGCCCCCCAAAATAGGTCCACACGACCCATTCCGAGTCACCAGATATCACACTATAAAAATCAAATACAAACTTCATTTATACAACTTTTGAACTGTCGTGCAGAGTACGACAACACATAAGCTGTGAGTTTTAATACAATATTATCTCGTAGACAGTATCTAAACTCAAATTATTACAATTCTATATAAAGTATAGCAACAAATATTTCAAGACCCCAAAGAAGAACGAGAAGATTTCTATCCTGCTCATTCTAATGAGTTGCACATTTGACGCTTTCAAAGTCGGGTTCTCACCACCCTATTGCTGTTCACCAAAATCAATTATTAAGTGACGTATAAAGTACGACACACACATCTTAGGTCCTCAATACAATCATATATTGCATGTCATGCCGTTTTATAATGTATTGAGAAACTTCGAAAGTCTCGGACCATCACACTATTCCCCTGTTATCCCCGCTCGACCCAGCTACACTCTTATTACCTGAAAGGAATTGTGAAGCAAAAGGGTGAGCACAAATAGTCCAGTAAGAAATATTATGACTAGGATAATTCATTTATCAATAGCATTCATCAGGAATAAATCAGAGATTTAGAACATATGGTGTAAGACCCCAAATTATTAATAAATAAAATTTATTTTCCTCTATTTATTATTTTTGAAATAGTAAGGGTTGATTTGATTAATTTGGTTAGTTATGGGTAAAATGCGTAAATATTTTAAATAAGCAGGTGGTTATAAAATATTCATTGTTGTCGGGGAATATTCGTTTGGTCATTAAATATTCTTGCTGTCGGGGAATATTCGTACAACGGCGCAGTCTTTTATGGGCCCCATAACGAAAAGCGATTGGATGAAGAAAACGACAAGTATAAGTTGTTTATAAATAACGGCGTAGTTGTGACTGTTAATACTGTTGGAATACCCGGTGGTTAAAACACAGTAATACGCGTTGTTGCACAGTAGCACACGGTATTGCACCAATTATTGATTCTTACGTAAGAAGGCACTACTCAATAACTGTTACAGTAGTTACTGTTCAGTATTTTATTTTATTGATTCAATAATTGCTGCGTTGATTTTTTTATATTACTGTTGTTTCAATAATTGTCACTACACAGTATTTTCTATTATCGAAGCAATAATTCATATTATCTGAATAATATTGTTAGAAAATATTATTGGCAATGTCTAGAAAGTTCTGTCTAAGGAGAGGTTTGGTCACCTAATTGCGCGCCAGTAAGGAGAAATTCTTATTGGAAAGCCCCCTCTTTCCTGGGAACGACCTGGTTGCCAGTACTGTGATTCTGTAATATTATTTATGAATAATTAATTATTGATTTATATGATGAGGAAAATATTGATTTTATGTGGATATAGATGGAGAAATTTTTTAAAGTGACAATTGTTAAAAATTAATATTTTATCTTTTCTGATAAAATAATATTTTATTATATTATTATAATATAATAATGGGGATATTTTTACAATGAATGTGGGATATATTAGTATATGAGGATGAGAAGTATTTTTGTTGTAAAAATTGTTTAAAACATGTTAAACATGTCCGTGGGCCCATTTCTTGACTGAAATTTGATTATAGCCTGTAAAATCGTCCGTTTATGGAATTTGGTCAATTTCTGTTTGGAATTTGGAAAAACTTTCTTCTGCAAAGTTGTAGAGAATTGAATTTTCTATAAAAACTCGCGAGATTCGAATTTTCTAATAAAAGGGCTATTTATTATGAATTACTGAAGTTCCGAAGTTCAAGAATAATTGATTTTTGGAAGTTTTAAATAATTATATTAACAAAAACGTTTTTTACGTTGTTGGGACTCATTTAACATGTGATTAGGTGGTTGATTTCAGATGCTAAGTGTGCGTAGAGAATTTATAATATAAATATAAATATTATATTAAATTTTCTGCTTTGGTGTTCTAAGCATTTTCCTATAAATAGGGTGCTTAGATTAGAACTGAAAATCACACCAGAAACTAAAGATTTTTCTCTCGATATATTGAGCGTATTATTGTGAGTATTTTAGTACTTTGAGTATTGCTATACGGTGCAAGTTCTTTCAGCACTATATCAAGTATTCCAGTCATAAGTACTATTCTTTCTGAGGTAAGGGATGTTAATTTCTTCTAAAATGATATTATTTTTTCAATATCATTATGCTGAAATATTGGTTGAAACTTTTTATCAAATTTGGAACTTTTTCATGTCGGGGTTACTATTCATGAGTTACATTCACGAGTTACTATTCATGAGTTACTATTCATGAGTACTATTCATGAAGCATGATGATATTTTTTGTGAAATTTCTATCTTTTGGTGTTAGAGTTACTATTCACGTATACGATACTATTCACGTATACGACACTATTCACCAAAAAATGAAATTTCTTCTTTTTGTCCAAAATATCTATTCTGGATACTACCTTTGATTGTATCCATGTTTTGATCATTCTTAAATTTTACTCCACTATGATTATTTATGAGGTATTTTTGGACATGAAATAGCTGAAATACGAATCCTTAATATTTATTCTTTTGTTTCACTGGATTCGTTTTCTTTAAAATATTTTTCATCATCCTCAGTCCTAAGTGATGATATTACTGAATATCTTTGGCCTGTAGTGCAAAGATGAATGATTTCTTGATGAATATCTTTGGCCCGTAGTGCAAAGATGAACAGGTGTTGAGATGAACATGACCGACTGATTAATATCTTTGGCCCGTAATACAAAGATGAACAGGTGTTTAGATGAACATGACCAACTGATGAATATCTTTGGCCTGTAGTGCAAAAATGAATATTTGATTCCAAATATATATTGATTGATGTTATTGGGATAAAATATCGACGATGAACTTTTAAATTCATATATAGAAGATAGTAGTTTGTATTCTCTACTTAACTCTTCTAATTAATTATTATTTCCGCTGCGAAGATTGATTTAAAATTGGTTGTCTATTGTATTCTATTAGATTTTTCCCTGTTGAGGACTAACGATAATTTGTTCTATATTATCTTAGTCATAATGTTCTTTACTGGGCTAGTTGAGCTTACCCTTTTCCTTGTTGTTCCATTTTTCTTCTCAAGAGGCGAGAATGTAACGAGTACTAGTCGAGGTGTGGAATGATGGTTCTAGAAGGGGTTCTAGTAGTCCTCACTATTCTATAAAATAGTGTATTAATAATTGTAATGAGAACTTATTTGAGTGTGAATATTATCTAGATGACAATATTTGTATTTAGTCTCACAGTTTTTATGTTGTATTAATAAAGTTGTAGTTGTTTCTGTACCATGTATTTGGCGACTTAGAATGGGTGATGTATACCTATTTTGGGGGCGTCACATATGGTACATAATAAAAGTCTTCAACCATAATTGCAGCGGAACGAGCAATCCATTAGAAGAGTCAAATAGACTATAAAGTCTATTATCTTTTCCATGTTAAAAGTCCACCAACACTGTTTTATCCCTGTAACATCAATTAACAGTTCATGTCCACAATCATGTGAATAACTCATATTTGTTGTTCTAAATTCCTCTTTGCACCTAGGACGAAGATAATTTTCATCACCCGTATTTACCTGAAACATCAAAGATCATGGTTATACCAAATCACAGTTTCTGTTCATAATCATACTAATAAATTCATCTTTGCACTACGGGCCAAAGATATTCATTAACAGTTCATCTTTGCAATACAAGCAAAATACATGCAACTGTATTTTTAGAAGAGTCAAGTAGAGCATGCTATCTACTATCTTTTACGAATTAAAAGTATATTATCAATATTTTATCGCTGAGACTCAGCTTAATAAATAATCCACATCATCGAATCATCATTGCACTACGACTAAGGATATTCATTAGTATCACGACCACGAATTATCCATGCACTACGGGCCAAGGATATTCGTGTTTTCACCAATGGTCATGATTATACCGAATAAATCCTGGTCATAATCATACCAACAACTGTCCATCAATGCACTACGGCCAATGAGGACTTTTACCACATCATTTATAACATTACGAGTCATGATTATACCAAATGATCCCTGGTCATAATCATACCAATCAACAGTCCATCTATGCACGTAAGCCAAAGATGACTTTCATCACAATATAAGCATGAGGATGATGGCAATGATATAAGATTTCAATCAAATGAGATCAAGGATAAATATTAAAGACTTTAACAATTTAATATATCCAGAATTTAAAAATGTCCAAATTGTCAACACGTTACTACTTTTTAGAGTAAAACTCAAGAATAATATCCATGTATTAAAAAAAATTTGTACAGAGAAGAAATAAATTTTTTGGTGAATAGTACCCTGTGAATAGTACTTCGAGAATAGTACCCTGTGAATAGTAATCCGGCATGAAAAGTTCCCCAAATACCCGAGTGAATAATACTAGAGTGAATAGTAATTGGGTGAATAGTAACCCGGCATAAAAAGTGCCCCAAATATCTGAGTGAATAATACTAGGGTGAATAGTAATTGGGTGAATAGTAACCTGAGAATAGTAACTCGTGAATAGTACTCCGACATGAAAAGTGCCCAGAATACCTGAGTGAATAATATTATAGTGAATAGTAACCAGGTGAATAGTAACCCGTGAATAGTAATCCGGGTGAAAATATTGATATTTAATAAGAAAATTTAGATCAATATTCCAATAAAACGATACTGGATGAAGCGCAAAACTCAAGGATATTTCACTAATTTCAAAGATTATAGAAGCAATACTTACCATAGTAAGTTTAGATTTAAGAATATGAAAAGAAATAATATACGAAACTGCAAATGGATTTTCATCTGTCATACGGTACGTAATCCGCGTAGACAGGTATTCCAACATACTAAAGGATGAATACGAAAAATAGTATTCCTTATGAATACGAAATAAATAATACCCCTTACGAATATAACAAATAAAATCCCTTATAAATATAAAAGAAATAACGTCCCTTACCTTAGTAGAAGACCGGATACTGCAATAGTGAAGTAGCAGAATACTCTTCTTCTTCCTCTCTATAGTTTCTCTCTCTATAGTTTCTCTTGTGAATCTCAGTGAATTGGTGAGAATGAAAGAAGAATTAAGCTTCTATTTATAGGGGAATGGACTAAATAGTAACTAATTCATGAACGGTCCAGATTGATTTACTATTAGAATGGACGGTCCATATTGATTACTATTAAAACCATAACCGACGGTCTAGATTGATTTACTTTTAAAACTACCATCAACGGTCCAGATTGATTTACTATTAAAACCACCATCGACGGTCCAGATTGATTTACTATTAAAATCACCATCGACGGTCCAGATTGATTTACTATTAAAACCACCACCGACGGTCCAGATTGATTTATTATTAAAACCACCACCAATGGTCCAGATTGATTTAACTTATTATGCTTTAGTACCCCTAAAGTTTTCCAAATTTACATTATTCTCCTCTAACTTTAGTAATTCACTTATCTTCAGTAAACACATTCTTAATACTTCAACAATTATTCATCATTAATATTATAACTCACAATATTTAACAACCAGATCATTCCCAGGAATTACTATGAATAAGGATTTCTCCTTATTGGTGCGCAATTAGGTGACCAAACCTCTCATTGACAGAACTTTTAGACATTGTCAATATTGAAAATAATAATATGAATAACTTTTTCGTCTCAATTATTGATTTAATAATATAAAATATTATGTAGATGATACTGTGATAATAATTAAATCAAATAATGTGAGATACTATGCAACAATTACTATAGAAATAATTGAGTAAACTGAGTGACTTCTCACGTAAGCTTTAATAATCAATACCGTGTGCTACTATGCAACCACGAGTATTACTGTATTTTTACTACCGGGTAGTTCAACAGTTTTAATGGTAAAACTTTCGTCGTTATTTTTATAAAAAGATATTTTTGTCATTTTCTAACTACGATAATACTTCCGTTGTGGGGTCCACCAATGATTGTACCGTCGTACGAATATTCCCTGTTAAAACCCGACACAACGAATATTTTATATCAACTTGCTTACTTTGCAAAATTTTTAAATATCACCCTTAACTTTAACCTTTTATCAATTTAACCATTTACTAAATAGAATAATAATTTTTAGAAAATTGAATACTTTCATTTCATAAAATTCGGGGTCTTACAAATATTGTCTTCTAGACATTATTCAAACTAAAAGGAGTCTTCAATACATTTATTATCACACTATTTCATAGAATAGTGAGGACTACTAATGCAAATATCTTAACCGTCACTCCATTCCCCGACTAGTCCCTGCTACATTCTCATTGTTTGAAGAGAACAATGAAAGCAAAAGGGTGAGCTTAACTAGCCCAGTAAAAAATATTATGACTAAGATAATACAGAATAAATTATCGTTAGCCTTCAACAGTGTTAAACTGATAAAATATAACAAACATCAAGTTTAACTGCAGCGGAACAAGCAATCCATTAGAAGAGTCAAGTAAACAATAAAATCTACTATCTTCTATGATTTAAAAGATTTTTCATCACTTTTATCGCTGAGACTCAACTTAATAAATAATCCACATCATCCCTGCACTACGGCCAAGGATATTCATTAGTATCACGACCACAAATTATTCATGCACTACGGGCCAAAGATATTCGTGTTTTCATCAATGGTCATGATCATGCCAACAATTGTCCATCAATGCACTACGGGCCAATGAGGACTTTTAGCACATCATTTGTAACATTACAGTCATGATTATACCGAATAATCCCTGGTCATAATCATACCAAGTCCATCTATGCACTACAGGCCACATATGACTTTCAACATAATATAAACATGAGGATGATGACAATGATATAAGAATTCAATAAAACAAGTTTAAGGATAATTTTTTAAAGATGTATAATTTAATTTATCTAGAAATCAATAACGCCTAAATTGTCAACATGATACTGCTTTGTGGAGTAAAATTCAAGAATAATATTGTACCAAAAATAATTTGGACCGAAAACAAATCAATTTTTATTATGAATAGTACCTCAGATGAATAGTACTTGAGTAAATAGTACCCCGTGAATAGTACTTCGGGAATATTAACCCTGTGAATAGTACTCCGACATAAAAAAGTTAAAACTTATCAAGAATGCTTAGAATAATATTTCTATAAAAAGATACTAGATGAAGCGCAAATATCAAGGATATTCTACTAATTTCATGGAGTATAAAAGCCAAAACTTTAATCAAATGAGTATAAAATTCGAAATCTGAAATAAAATAATATTACTTATATACGGGAGTACAAAATTAACATTTTGAACCAATAAGGGAGTACCCTTTAAAATAATTCCCACGTTGCTGATACAATTGCTTCCATCAAATGTTATACTGACCAATCAAAGACTACCTCTATCTGAAGGGAATGCAAATTTCAAGATATTGACCAATGAGGGAACACCCACCTTTATAAAGTATTGAATAGGAACCATACTTGGAATATTTGGCCAACATTTGTTCATAATTTTCCCCATTTCACATGCCATCTCACGGGCACACATTATCACCCACACACACTATATAATACTAATACTTTAATCCACCATTTCCACTTTTCCACCAAACTTCCACTTTTCCACCAAAAATTCCACTATTCCACCAAAAATTCCACCCGTGAATCCCCCCCATGCCAAACTTTATATATATATATATATATATATATATATATATAAACAAAAATTGAGATAACTTCTACCGACAGTTTTGAAAAATGGGTAAATGGGGGTTCATAAAATAAATAAAATTTACATCAAATACTTCATAAAAATTCCTTCAATATTTTTAACAACATTCATCATCATTATTATAATTCGCAATATTTAACAACCAGGTCATTCACAGGAAAGAGGGGGCTTTCCAATAAGGATTTCTCCCTATTGGCGCGCAATTTGGTGACTAAACCTCTCCTTGACAGAACTTCTAGACATTGTCAATATTGCAAATAATAATATTAATAACTTTGTAGTCTCAATTATTAATTTAATAATATATTAAATATCGACAATAATTGAATCAAATAACGTGAGATACTATGCAGCAATTACTGTAGTAATAATTGAATAAAACTGAGTGGCTTCTCACGTAAGCATCAATAATCAATACCGTGTGCTACTATGCAACCACGCGTATTACTGTACTTTTAATACCGGGTGTTTCAACAGTTAACGATAAAACTTCCGTTGTTATATTCATAAAAAGATATTTTTATCAATTTTTCAATCCGACAATAATTCCGTTGTGGGATCCACCAATGATTGTGTCGTCGTACGAATATTACCTGTTAAAACGAATATTCCCCAACCAATCGAATATTATATAACAACTTACGTACTTTGCAAAATTTATAAATATTACCCATAACTATAATATTATATCAAATTCACTTCATAATATTCAAAAATGATATTTATAGAAAATTCATCTTTAGTCATAAAAGTTGGGGTCTTACAACCTCCCCCTTTTATGAAATTTCGCCCTCGAAATTAGGGTACGTACCTGGTATGTCGAAGTGGTAAGGATACCTTGATTTTATTTCAGATTCTAACTCCTAGGTCATTTCCTCAACATCGTGGTTTCTCCACAAAACTTTGACTTGAGGTATAACCTTGGAACGTAGAATATGATCCTTCTTTTCCAAGATTTTAACAGGAACCTCTTTATACGTTAAATCTTCCGCTATGTAATCCGGTTCTAACTCAATAATGTGGTTCGGGTCTTCCACATATTTATGTAACATGGATATGTGAAAAACGTTATGAACACGAGACATACTTGGCAGTAAAACGAGTCTATATGCCACAATTCCTACTCGATCGAGGATTAAAAATGGGCCAATGAATCGAGGATTGAGCTTTCCTCTCTTTCCAAATCTCGTAACTCCTTTCCATGGAGTAACACGTAGCAATACATGATCTCCAATATCAAATTCCACGTCCTTTCAATGAAGATCAACATAACTCTTTTGTCGATCTTGTGAGGTTTTTATACGTTGTCTGATCGTTTGAATATTTTTCGTAGTCATAAGTACCAACTCTAGTCCCAATAACGTTGCTTCACCCACCTCATCCCAGCATACTAAAGAATGACACTTTCTTCCATACAACGCCTCGAATGGAGCCATGCCAATACTTGCTTGATAACTATTGTTGTAGAAAAACTCCACCAATGGTAAGAACTTGTCCCAACTTCTTTTGATGTTAAGGACATAGAGTATTAATAAATATTCAAGAGTTTGAATAGTCCTTTCTGAAATTCAGATAAAGCACACTTAGAAGGGGGGCTTGAATAAGTGTGGATACAAACTATGACCAATTAAAAACTTTAAACCAAATTATTGAATGTAGTCAACTATATAAATGAATACAGCTTGCTGAATGAATATAGTCTACCGAATTGACTTTTTGTAAACCAAAAATGCTTATGATCGAATTTTTGTTTATTTAGCTAATCAATTAACTTGAGTGTAATTAAGTAAAAGTAATTAAAGAAAATAACACCAAGATTTTTACGTGGTTCGACTATTATCCTCTATAATAATAGCCTACTTCACGTCCAATAACAACTAGTATTGGAGACTCACTTTTATTTCTTTAAAAGACTCTTGTTACAATACAAATTCTATAAAAATTAAATTACAATAATTCACTTGAGCACTCTTGCTCCTTGTGCACCAATGCACTCCTTAAGCACCTATGCTTCCTTGAACCTATTTGTAAACAAACCTTAATCCACCTGGATTAAATTCCCTTAGACAACACTAAGTCTAAAAATAAATTTAAGATTACAATGATAGAGGTCTAATGATCAAAACAAATAAGCAATTTAACAATGCAAGGCTTAACTAACGAATGCAATGATCAAATAGAAATAGTAGAAGATATCACCAATTTAATGCCCACGAAAATTGACTGAATATATCAATGATTCAGCAGCTCAAAATTTGCACCAAGAATAGAATAGCTTTCAAAGTATATGAGTGCAAAATATTAATTCAAGTGTTGTAAGTGTTGTAATTTCAACACCGTTCTTAGTTCCTTTTATAGCCCAAAAATATTACCGTTCATAAATGTTTTCATTGTAACAATAATAAACGTTGCCAACAAAAATCCCAAAGATAAGCTATAATTTTATTTCTGTTGGAAACATTCAAAAATATAGACTATGTCAAAGATAACCCAAAAAGGTAGAAAGTTCCGTGTTCAATATATATAGCCTATAACTGCCGCCTTAGAAAAAAAAATCTTTGACCTGTTCAACATTAATCCACTATAACAATATAACATAGAACTTTATTTAAACTACACTCCTTAGTAAAATGTTAGTTCCGTAATTAATGACAACATGTATCTTCCCAAGATAATCATCACTATCAATTTCCAATATATATGTAGCTTTTAGACTTCTAATCAAGATCCACTACTGCCATCTTCCTTTGTAACAAATATATTTTGTAATAAATGGAGAAAGATAACATAAAAATATCAATTAACAAGCACCTCTTTCAGGATAATTATCTTAGAGTTCCCAAGACACACACCAAAATATTTTATTTCTCCCATACGTGTATCATTCAGACAGAACTCCTACGCATGCATGCTAACATTTCTCTTGATAGCAAATAGCAGTGAATAACATATTTGAGACATGCACAAAATATTAAATCATAATTTAATGCACACACAAAATGTCCTAGAGCCTTGAATTGAAAAATTAGATATTTGCAATGATCTTACATATTTTTCTTAGGACTCAAAACATCTTCATTCTTCTTGAATAATCCAACACATACTTCTTGAGATA
Source organism: Panax japonicus (assembly GCA_020205505.1). NCBI lineage: Eukaryota > Viridiplantae > Streptophyta > Magnoliopsida > Apiales > Araliaceae > Panax > Panax japonicus. The sequence goes on from CM035110.1 coordinate 58,217,223, forward strand.
GTTTCGTGAAATCCACAAATCACAATTTTGTACCGATGATCAAATCATCATCAAAACATTAGGCTAGAACGTGAATTAATCAACACTTTCCGACTGCCCGTCCGTTTGAGGATGATAAGCCAAACTAAATCATAAATCTGTGCCCATAGCTTTTTGCAAACTAACCCAAAATCTTGAAGTGAATCTTGGGTCTCGATCAGAAACTATGGATACTGGCATACCATGCAATCTTACAATCTCGTTTATGTACATACGAGCAAGACGTTCAAGTGTATAAGTTTCTCGTATATGTAAGATATAAGACCCTAACTTATTATTAAATAAAATCAAATTTCCTCTATTTATTATTTTGAAATAGTAAGGGTTGATTTGATTAATGTGGTTAGTTATGGGTAAAATGCGCAAATATTTTAAATATGTAAGTGGTTATAAAATATTCATTTTTATCGGAGAGTATTCGTTTGGTCGTGGAATATTCTTACTGTCGGGGAATGTTCGTACGACGGCGCAGCCTTGTGTGGGCCCCATTACGGAAAGTGATTGGATGAAGAAAATGACAAGTATAAGTTGTTTATAAATAACGGCGTAGTTGTTACCATTAATACTGTTAAAATACTCGGTGGTTAAAACACAGTAGCAGACGGTATTACACCAATTATTGATTCTTACGTAAGAAGACATTACTCAATAATTGTTACAGTAGTTACTGTTCAATATTTTATTTTATTGATTCAATAATTGCTACATTGATATTTTATATTATTGTTGTTTCAATAATTATCACTACACAGTATTTTCATTATCAGATCAATAATTCATATTATTTGAATAATATTATTAGATAACATTATTGGCAATGTCTAGAAAGTTCTGTCTAAGAAGAGGTTTGGTCACCTAATTGCGTGCCAGTAAGGAGAAATCCTTATCGGAAAACCCCCTCTTTCTTGGAAACTGTCTGGTTGTCAGTATTGTGATTCTGTAATATTATTTGTGAATAATTAATTATTGATTTATATGATATGGAAAAGATTCATTTTATGTGGATATAGATGGAGAAAAATTTTAATGTGACAATTGTTGAAAATTGATATTTATCTTTTTCGATAAAATAATTCATTTAAATATATTATTATATTTTAATAATATAATAATGGTGATATTTTTACAATGAATGTGGGATATATGAATAAATGAAGAGGAAGAGTATTTTTGTTGCAATAAATATTTAAAACATGTTTTTTATGTTTGTGAACCCCATTTCTTGACTGAAATTTGATTATAGCCTGTAAAATCGTCCGTTTGTGAATTTCGGTCAATTTCTGTTTGGAATTTGGAAAAACTTTCTTCTGCAAAGTTGTAGAGAATGAAATTTCCTATAGAAAGGACATAAGGTTTGAATTTTTCTGAAAAAAGCTATTTATTGTGAATTATTGAAGTTTCAGATTAATTGATTTTGATTTTTTTGGAGTTTTAAATGATTTACGTGAGAAAAACGTTTTTTGAGAGGCGGGCTACATGTGTGGCTGATGTTTGGCTCAATTAGTGTGCGTAGGAAGTTATGGAAAAATAATATTAATATTTATTAAATTTTCTGCTTTGGTGTTCTAAGCAATTTTCTATAAATAGGGTACTTAGGTTAGAATTGAAAATCACACCAGAAACTGAAGTTTTCTCTCCATTTCTCTCTCTATATTATCGAGTGTATTCTTATGAGTATTTTGATACTTTGAGTGTTGCTATACGATACAAGTTCCCTTCAGCACTATATCCGGTATTCCAGCTAGAAGTACAGTCTTTTCAAGGTAAGGGATATTTTTTTTTAAAAATGATATTATTTCTTCTAATAACATTATACCGGATTATTGGTAAGGTTTTCTTGTGAAATTCTTGTCTTTTAGTGTCGGGGTTACTATTCACGTATACGGCTCTATTCACGTATACGACACTATTCACGAATACGACACTATTCACAAGAAAATTAAATTTTTGTTTTATGTCCAAAATATCTATTATGGATACTAACTTTGATTGTATCCATGTTTTGATCATTCTTAAATTTACTTCACTATGAGTATTTATGAAGTTTTTTTGAACTCGGATTGTTTAAAGTACGAATCCTTAATATTTATTCTTTTGTTTCACTGGATTCGTTTTCTTTAAAATATTTTTCATCATCCTCAGTCCTAAATGATGATATTACTGAATATCTTTGGCCTGTAGTGCAAAGATGGTTGATTTTCTTATTAATATCTTTGGCCCGTAGTGCAAAGATGAACAGGTGTTGAGATGAACATGACCAACTGATGAATATCTTTGGCCTGTAGTGCAGAGATGAATATTTGATTCAAGATGTATATTGATTGATGTTACAAGGATAACATATTGATGATGGACTTTTAAATTCATAGATAATAGTAGATTTTATTCTCTACATAACTCTTCTATGAATTATTATTTCCGCTGCGAATATTGATCTAAAACTTGTCGTCTATTGTATTTTATCAGAGATTTCCCTGTTGAAGACTAACGATAATTTGTTCTATATTATCTTGGTCATAATATTCTTTACTGGACTAGTTGAGCTCACCCTTTTTCTTTTTGTTCCATTTTTCTTCTCAGGAGGCGATAATGTAGCGAGTTCTAGTCGGGGTGTGGAATGATGATTCTAGAAAGTTATTTTAGTAGTCCTCACCATTTTTGTAAAATAATGTACCAATAATTGTAATGAGGACTTGTTTGGGTGTGAATATTGTCTAGACGACAATATTTGTATTTAAACTCACAGTTTTCATGTTGTATTAATAAAGTTGTAGTTATTTCTATACCATGTTATTGACGACTCAAAATGGGTGATGTATACCTATTTTGGGGGCGTCACAGTTGGTATCAGAGCTTAGGGATATGATCTCTGGCGGAGTTCAGGGAATAGAACTAGGAGGGGAGACACGAGTAAATCCTTCACTAGTATGTCCTACCTAAGATTATTTGTTAGTTGGTCAGTATATAGGGATATTATGTGATATGTTGATTTCTTTAATTAACCCTTGTTTTATGGCAGTATTTGAGAATGTCGAATGAGAATGTTAACAGTGGAGTAAATGAGACCGTGGATACACCTTTACTCACTAACGAGGAGAATGTGCAACAGGCTGGTAATGTTCTTCTTGTGAACAACACCACTGAGCAGATGATGAACGACAGGATGTTTAGAAGCTTTTTGCAGTTCATGCAAAATCAGACGAGGGAGGCTCGTGCACAAAATACAGGTGGAAATGATGACAATGCACGGTTTGTCATAGCCAAGCAGTTCAAAGAGTTGGGACCCCCAGAATTTTGGAGAAAGTTGGATCCGATTAAGGTAGAAACGTGGGTCAAACAAATCACCAAGATATTCGATGTCTTGGGATGCACGGAGGAACAGAAGGTTCCATTTGCCACCTTTATGTTCCATAATGAGGCATATTATTGGTGGGAATCTCTGAAGCGTACCCATCCAGCCGCACTCAGCATGTCTTGGGAGACGTTTCAGAAACTTTTCAATGACAAGTACTTTCCTGAAAGTATTCGTCATATGAAGGAAGTGGAGTTCATTAGACTGGAACAAAATAACATGACGGTGTCCCAGTACGAGGCAAAGTTTGCAGAGATATCCAGGTTTGCACCTCATTTGGTGTAGAATGAGGAACGTATGACGCGGATGTTTCTGAGAGGTTTGAAACCCAACATACGTCAGTATCTCATTTCTCATAAATTTTCTCTCTATTCAGATGTTGTCTACATGGCTCAATTGTTAGAGCGAGATAATGAGTACGTTCAACCGAGGGACCATAACTAGGATCATACTAGTGACAGCAGTCATCAGAACATCGATAACCAGCGGAGAAAGAAGAATACGGACAAAGGCGGTAACCATTCTGGTGGTAATCATGACCATGAGAATAAAAGAAGCGAGTTGGGAGGAGATTTTAAAAAGAGGAGATTCAACAACGACCATGTGAAGACATTAGCGCTAGCAGCAACTGGTTCTAAGGGAGGAGAACGACCACCGGTCGTATGCTATAAATGCGGGAAAGAAGGACATATCAGCCCAAACTGCCCACAATAGTTCAAGGTATGTTATAATTGTGGAAAGGAAGGACATATCGCTCGAGATTGTACGGTAGCGAAACCAAGTCCAGCAGGGATGGTGACTCAAAAGGCTATCCTAGAAAAGTCAAAGTCAACGGTTCCTAGAAGAGCGTTTGTAGTGACTGGTCAAAATGCGAGGAACCCAAACGAGGTGATCACGGGTAAGCTAATCATAAATTCTTGCGAAGTTTATACCTTACTTGATACCGGTGCTACCTATTCATTTATCTCTCCTATTTGTGCTCAACGTTTAAACTTAACTCCGAAGAAATTAGACTTTGATTTATCTGTGGAGACTCCATTAGGAGAAACTTTCATCACATCCACTGTTTATAAATCTTATTTGATCCAAGTTGGCACCATCACATTACCTGTTGACCTTATCTCTTTAAAGATACTTGCTTTTGATGTGATTTTAGGGATTGATTGGTTAACTACTCATCATGCCAAAATTGATTATTTTCGTAAGGTTGTTAGCTTTCATATTCCTAAACAACCTGTTGTACGAATTCAAGCAACTAAACCATTAAAATCAATCACTGTCATATCTAATCATAAAGCTATTCGTTTATTGAAAAACGAATGTCAAGATTTCTTAGCCCATGTTATGGATTTGAATAAAGACACGTCAGATTTGAATAATATTCCTGTTGTTAGTAAATTTCCTGACGTGTTTCCCGAAGAACTTCCCGGTCTACCCCCAGAACGTGAAGTTGAATTCTTTATTGATCTTGAACCTGGTACAAAGCCCATTTCTAAAACCCCATATCGAATGGCTCCTATTGAACTTCAGGAGTTAAAGGTCCAACTACAGGAGTTGTTGGACATCGGTTTCATTCATCCTAGTACATCTCCTTGGGGTGCTCCTATTTTATTTGTAAAGAAGAAAGACGGAAGTATGTGACTTTGTATTGACTATCTAGAATTAAACCACGTCACTATCAAGAATAGTTATCCGCTACCTCGTATTGATGACCTATTTGACCAGTTGCAAGGAGCACAATTCTTTTCAAAGATCGATCTTCGTTCTGGATATCATCAGCTGAAGATTAAAACTGAGGATATTCCAAAGACTGCCTTCAGAACTCGGTACGGGCATTCTGAATTCTTAGTCATGTCTTTTGGATTGACCAATGCTCCTGTGACTTTCATGGATATGATGAACCGAGTATTCAAGGATTATTTGGATCAATTTGTTGTTGTGTTTATTGATGACATTCTCATATATTCCAAAAGCCGTGAAGATCATGAACAACATTTGAAGCTGGTACTCCAAAGATTTCGTGAAAAAAGCTTTATGCTAAGTTGAAGAAATGCGAGTTCTGACTTGAGGAAGTAGCATTCCTTGGGAACGTAGTGTCAAAACATGGAGTATCTGTCGACCCGGCGAAGATTGAAGCAATATAAAGTTGGGAGCAACCGAAGTCGGTGACCAAAGTACGTAGCTTTCTGGGCTTAGCTGGTTATTATCGGAGATTTGTGGAAGGATTTTCTCAAATCGCTACTCCTTTAACTCAGCTAACTCAGAAGGATACAAAATTTTCATGGAGTGAGGAATGCGAGAAGAGTTTCCAAGAGCTTAAGAGGAGACTTATTTTGGCACCTTTTTTGACAATACCATCTGGTTCGGAGGGATTTGTTATCTATAGCGATACTTCGAGCAAAGGGTTAGGATGTGTTCTCATGCAACATGGGAAAGTCATAGCCTATGCCTCGCGACAACTTAAAGAATATGAGAGGAATTATCCTACTCATGATTTAGAGTTGGCAGCAGTCATTTTCGCGCTAAAGATCTGGAGACACTATCTATATGGAGAGAAAGTGGAGATATATTCATACCATAAAAGCCTCAAATATTTCTTCACCCAAAAGGAACTCAACATGCGACAACGACGTTGGCTCGAGCTGTTGAAAGATTATGACCACACTATTCAATACCATCCTAGAAAAGCAAACGTGGTAGATGACGCTTTGAGTAGAAGATCATATGCAGGAATGAGTACGATGATGTTAAGTATACGCATTGAACCAACTTTAATCGATGAAGTTAAAGTTGCTCAAGCCACCAACCCGGAGCTGATGCGTATGAAGAAGAAAGTACAAGAAGGTGCTATTCCGGAAGCGAGAATCGATGAAGAAGGAATACTTCGAGTCCACTCCAGACTTGGTGTTCCTAACGATTCTGATTTAAAGAACAAGATCATGATGGAGGCACACAATACACCATTTGCAATCCATCTTGGAAGTACCAAAATGTATTGTGATATTTGACATACATTTTGGTGGAATAATATGAAGAGAGAGATCGCGAAGTTTATCTCGAGGTGTTTAACTTGTCAACGTGTAAAGGCGGAGCATCAAGTGCCTAAGGGTCCATTGCAACCACTTGAGATTCCGAAATGGAAGTGGGAACACATTACCATGGATTTTGTTATGGGTTTTCCCATGGTTTCTCAAGGTATAAATGCTATTTGGGTTATTATTGATAGATTAACCAAGTCTGTTCATTTCTTGCCGATACGGGAGACTTATTCCCTTGAACGTCTTGCTCATATATATGTAATGAGATTGTGAGATTGCATGGCATGCCATTATCCATAGTTCGGATCGTGACCCAAGATTCACTTCACGATTTTGGGTTAGCTTGCAAAAAGCTATGGGCATGGATTTACGATTCAGTTCGGCATGCCATCCTCAAACAGATGGACAATCAAAGAGGACTATTCAAACTCTTAAAGATCTATTAAGACTCTATGTCCTAGATTTCAAAGGGAGTTGGGATAAATATTTACCATTGGTGGAATTCTCCTATAATAACAGTTATCAGACAAGTATAGGTGTGGCTCCATTCGAAGCATTGTATGGACGAAAGTGTCGCTCTCTAATATGTTGGGATGAGGTGGGTGAAGAAACATTGTTGGGACCCGAGTTGGTACGTATAACTACGGAAAAGATCCAAATGATTCGACAATGTATACAAATGACACAAGATCGATAAAAGAGTTATGCGGATCTTCATCGAAAGGACGGGGAATTTAGTATTGGGGATCATGTATTGTTGCGTGTTGCTCCATGTAAGGGAGTTACAAGATTTGGGAAGAGAGGAAATCTCAATCCACGATTTATTGGTCCATTTCAGATTCTTGACCGAGTAGGAAATGTGGCCTATAGACTCGCGTTTCCTTCAAGTATGTTTCGTGTTCATAAGGTTGTTCACATCTCTGTGCTTCGTAAATATGTGAAAGACCCAAACCACGTTATTGAGTTAGAACCAGATGAAATAGCCAAAGATTTAACGTACGAGGAGGTACCTGTCAAGATCTTCGATAAGAAGAAGCATGTCTTTCGTACAAAGGTCATACCACAAGTCAAAGTTTTGTGGAGGAACCATGCTATTGAGGAAATAACCTGGGAGTTGGAAACGGAAATGAAAGCGAGGTATCCTCACCTTTTCGAAACACCAGGTACGTACGTCAATTTTGAGGACGAAATTTAATAAGGAGGGTAGTTTATAAGACCCCAACTTATTATAAAGGAAATTGAATTTCCTCTATTTATTATTTTGAAATAGTAAGGGTTGATTTGATTATTGTGGTTAGTTATGGGTAAAATGCGCAAATATCTTAAATAAGCAAGTGGTTATAAAATATTCATTGTTGTCGGAGAATATTCGTTTGGTCGTGGAATATTCTTACTGTCGGGAAATATTCGTACGACGACACAGCGTTGTGTGGGCCCCATAACGAAAAGCGATTGGATGAAGAAAATGACAAATATAAATTTTTTTATAAATAACGGCGTAGTTGTTACCGTTAACATTGTTGGAATACCGGTAGTTAAAATACAGTAGCGCACGGTATTGCACCAATTATTGATTCTTACGTAAGAAGACACTACTCAATAATTGTTATAGTAATTACTATTCAATATTTTATTCTATTGATTCAATAATTGCTACGTTGATATTTTATATTATTAATGTTTCAATAATTGTTACTGCACAGTATTTTCCATTATCAGATCAATAATTCATATTATTTGAATAATATTATTAGATAGCATTATTGGCAATGTCTAGAAAGTTTTGTCTAAGGAGAAGTTTGGTCACCTAATTGCACGTCAGTGAGAAAAATTCTTATTGGAAAGCCCTCTCTTTCCTGAGAACGGTCTGGTTGTCAGTATTGTTATTCTGTAATATTATTTGTGAATAATTAATTATTGATTTATATGATAAGAAAAAAATTTATTTATGTGGATATAAATGGAGGAATTTTTAGAAAAGTGACAATTGTTGAAAATTGATATTTTACCTTTTCTGATAAAATAATTTATTTAAATATATTATTATATTATAATAATATAATAATGGTTATATTTTTTCAATGAATGTGTGATATATGAATAAATGAGGAGGAAGAGTATTTTTGTTACAATAAATGTTAAAAACATGTTAAACATATTGGTGGGCCCCATTTTGACTGAAATTTAATTATAGCCTGTAAAATCGCCCGTATGTGGATTTTCAATGAGTTTTTGTTTGGAATTTGGAAAAACATAAACTTACAATGTTGTAGAAATTGAATTTCCTATGGAATGGACATAAGATTCAAAGTTTTCTGATAAAAGGACTATTTATTATGTGGATATAGATGGAGAAAATTTTTAATGTGACAATTGTTGAAAATTGATATTTTATCTTTTTCGATAAAATAATTCATTTAAATATATTATTATATTTTAATAATATAATAATGGTAATATTTTTACAATGAATGTGGGATATATGAATAAATGAGGAGGAAGATTATTTTTGTTGCAATAAATATTTAAAACATATTTTTCATGTTTGTGGACCCCATTTTTTGACTGAAATTTGATTTTAGCCTGTAAAATCGCCCATTTGTGGATTTCAGTCAATTTCTGTTTGGAATTTAGAAAAACTTTCTTCTGAAAAGTTGTAGAGAATGAAATTTCCTATGGAAAGGACACGATGTTTGAATTTTTCTGATAAAAGAGCTATTTATCGTAAATTATTGAAGTTTCAGATTAATTGATTTTAATTTTTTTGGAGTTTTAAATGATTTATGTGAGAAAAACGTTTTTTTAGAGGTGGGCTACATGTGTGGCTGATGTTTGGCTCAATTAGTGTGCGTAGGAAGTTGTGAAAAAATAATATTAATATTTATTAAATTTTCTGCTTTGGTGTTCTAAGCAATTTCCTATAAATAGGGTGCTTAGGTTAGAATTGAAAATCACATCAGAAACTGAAGTTTTCTCTCCCTTTCCCTCTCTATATTATCGAGCGTATTCTTGTGAGTATTTTGATACTTTGAGTGTTGCTATACGATACAAGTTCCCTTCAGCACTATATCCGGTATTCCAGCTAGAAGTACAGTCTTTTCAAGGTAAGGGATATTTTTTTTAAAAATGATATTATTTCTTCTAATAACATTATACCGGATTATTGGTAAGGTTTTCTTGTGAAATTCTTGTCTTTTAGTGTCGGGGTTACTATTCACGTATACGGCTCTATTCACGTATACGGCACTATTCACGAATACGACACTATTCACAAGAAAATTAAATTTTTGTTTTATGTCCAAAATATCTATTATGGATACTAACTTTGATTGTATCCATGTTTTGATCATTCTTGAATTTACTTCACTATGAGTATTTATGAAGTTTTTTTGAACTCGGATTGTTTAAAGTACGAATCCTTAATATTTATTCTTTTGTTTCACTGGATTCGTTTTCTTTAAAATATTTTTCATCATCCTTAGTCCTAAATGATGATATTACTGAATATCTTTGGCCTGTAGTGCAAAGATGGTTGATTTTCTTATGAATATCTTTGGCCCGTAGTGAAAAGATGAACAAGTGTTGAGATGAACATGACCAACTGATGAATATCTTTGGCCTGTAGTGCAAAGATGAATATTTGATTCAAGATGTATATTTATTGATGTTACAGGGATAAAATATTGATGATGGACTTTAAAATTCATATATAATAATATATTTCATTCTCTACGTAACTCTTCTAAGAATTATTATTTTCGCTGCAAATATTGATCTGAAACTTGTTGTCTATTGTATTTTATCAGATATTTCCCTGTTAAAGACTAACGATAATTTGTTCTATATTATCTTGGTCATAATATTCTTTACTGGGCTAGTTGAGCTCACCCTTTTTCTTTTTGTTCCATTTTTCTTCTCAGTAGGCAAAAATGTAGCGAGTTCTAGTTGGGGTGTGGAATGATTATTCTAGAAAGTTGTTTTAGTAGTCCTCACCATTTTTGTAAAATAATTTACCAATAATTATAATGAGGACTTATTTGGGTGTGAATATTGTCTAGACGACAGTATTTGTATTTAAACTCACAGTTTTTATGTTGTATTAATAAAGTTGTAGTTGTTTCTGTACCATGTTATTAACGACTCAAAATGGGTGATGTATACCTATTTTGGGGGTGTCACATAAGAAATGAGACGACTTGGTCAATCTATCAACAATGACCCGAATTGCATCTATGCCTTGAGAAACCTTGGGAAGACCAGTAACAAAATCTATGGTAATGTTCTCCCACTTCCATTCTGGAATTTCAAGTGGTTGCAATGGGCCTTTTGGTATTTGATGCTCCGCTTTGACTCGTTGACAAGTTAAACACCTTGAGATACACTCTGCTATCTCTCTCTTCATATTGCTCCACCAAAATGTATGTCGAAGATCATGATACATTTTAGTACTCCCAGGATGGATTGCAAATGGTGTGTTGTGCGCCTCCATCATGATTTTATACTTTAAATCAGGATCGTTAGGAACACAAAGTCTGGAGTTGACTCGAAGTATTCCTTCTTCATTGATTCTCACTTCCGGCATAGCACCTTCTTGCACTTTCTTCCTCATACGCATTAGCTCCAGGTCTGTAGCTTGAGAAACTTTAACTTTATCCATTAAAGTCGGTTCTACTCGTATATTCACCATCATCACATGGGTCCCTGGAGTCTTTAACTCTATCTCCATCCTTTGCAAGTCATACAAAATGGTCCTTTGCGTTGACAATATCACACTCGTACCCGCATACGATCTTCTACTCAATGCGTCAGCTACCACGTTCTCTTTTCAAGGATGGTATTGATTGGTATGATCATAATCTTTCAACAGTTCAAACCAACGTTGTTGCTGCATGTTGAGTTCTTTTTGGGTGAATAAATATTTGAGGCTTTTATGATCCGTAAAGATCTCCACTTTCTCCCCACACAAGTATTGCCTCCAAATTTTAAGTGCGAAGACAACAGCTGCCAACTCTAGATCATGAGTAGGATAATTCCTTTCATATTCTTTGAGTTGTCGTGAGGCATAGGCTATGACTTTCCCATGTTGCATGAGAACACATCCTAACCCTTTGCCCGAAGCATCACTGTAGATGACAAATCCCTCCAAGCCAGTTGGTATTGTCAGAACAGGTGCTGAAATGAGTCTCCTCTTGAGTTCTTGAAAACTCTTCTCACATTCCTCGCTCCAACTGAATTTTATATCTTTTCGAGTAAGCTAAGTTAATGGAGTAGCGATTCCAGAAAATCCATCCACGAATCTCCGATAATAAGCAGCTAAGTCGAGAAAGCTACGTACTTCGGTCACTTATTTAGGTTGCTCCCAGCTTTGAATAGCTTCATTCTTTGTCGGGTCAACAGATATTCCATGACTTGATATTACGTGCCCAAGAAATACAACTTCCTCTAGCCAGAATTCACATTTCTTCAACTTAGCATATAGCTTATTTTCACGAAGCTTTTGGAGTATCAGCCTCAAGTGTTGCTCATGGTCTTCACGGCTTTTGGAGTATATCAGGATGTCATCAATAAAGATGACCACAAAGTGATCCAAATATTCCTTGAATACTCGGTTCATCATATCCATGAAGGCAGTAGGAGCATTAGTCAATCCAAAAGACATGACTAAGAATTCATAATACCCATATCGAGTTCTGAAAGCCGTCTTTGGAATGTCATCGGTTTTAATCTTTAACTGATGATATCCGGAACGAAGATCGATCTTTGAAAAAAAATTGGCGCCTTGCAACTGGTCAAACAGGTCATCAATACGTGGCAATGGGTACTTATTTTTGATGGTGACATGATTCAACTTCCAATAATCAATACAAAGTTGCATACTCCCATCTTTCTTCTTTACGAATAGAATAGGAGCACCCCAAGGAGACGTACTAGGACGAATAAAGCCAATGTCCAACAATTCCTGCAGTTGGGTCTTTAACTCCTGAAGTTCAATAGGAGCCATTCGATATGGGGCTTTGAAAATGGGTTTTGTACCGGGTTCAAGGTCGATACAAAATTCAATTTCACGATCTGGGGGTAGGCCAGGAAGTTCTTCAGGGAATACGTCAGAAAATTTATTAACAATAGAAATATCATTCAAATTTGACGAATTTTTGTTTAAATCTGTGACATGGGCTAAGAAAGCTTGACATCTATTTTTCAATAAACGAATAGCTTTATGGGTTGAGATGACAGTGATTGATTTTAATGGTTTGGTTGCTTGAATTCGTATAATAGGTTGGTTAGGAATATGAAAGCTAACAACCTTACGAAAACAATCAATTTTAGCATGATGAGTAGTTAACCAATCAATCCCTAGAATTACGTCAAATACAAGTATTTTCAATGAAATAAGATCGACAGGTAATGTGAGGGTTCCGATTTGAACCAAACAAGACTTATAAACAGTGGATATAATAAAGGTTTCTCCCAACGGAGTTTCAACAGATAAGTCAAAGTCTAATTTCTCCAGAGTCAAATTTAAACGTTGAGCGCAAGTAGGAGAAATAAAAGAATGGGTAGAACCGGTATCAAATAAGGTATGTACTTCGTTAGAGTTTATGATAAGCTTATCCGTGATGACCTCGTTCGGGTTTCTTACTTTCTGGGAGGTCAAGACAAACGCTCTCCCTTGAACTACCGGCTTTGACTTTTCTGGGATGGCGTTTGGTGCCTCCATCCTAGCTGGACTTGTCTTCGGTGCACGATAAAATCGGGCTAAGTGACATTCTCTTCCATAATTATAACACGCTTTGGACTGCATCGCGTAGTTTGGACTAATGTGTCCCTCCCCTCAGTATTTGAAGCATATGATAGGTGGTCGTTCTCCTTCCTTAACAACGGGTGTTGGTGCTGACGTCTTTCCATCATTGTTGATTCTCCTCTTCTTGAAATATCCACTCTTATTGTCTTGACCATGATTACCACCGAAGTGGTTACCATTTCTGGCCTGATGATTCCCTCCACGCTTGTTGTCACCGCTTCGATGACTGCTACCATTGGTATTATCATTTTGCTGGCTGCTCTCTCTTAGTTGAGTTGAATCATTATCGCGCTCCAATAACTTAGCCCTATTAACAACATCTGAATACAAGCAAAGATTGTGAGAGATAAGGTCTTGACGTATCTCAGGTTTCAAACCTCTTAGAAACATCCGCGTCATTCTCTCCTCATTATCAACTAAGTGGGATGCAAACCGTAACAACTCAAAAAACTTGGCTTCGTACTGTGACACGGTTATGTTGTTTTGCTCTAGGTTAATGAACTCTACCTCTTTCATGTGACGAATACTTTTGGGAAAGTACTTGTCGTTGAACAATTCTTGGAACTTCTCCCAAGTCATCTTCAGTACGGAAGGTTGAGTATGCTTTACAGATTCCCACAAGTAATCTGCCTCTGCTCATAATATGAAGGTGGCAAAGGGAACCTTTTACTCCTCGGAGCAACCCAAGATATCAAATTTCTTGCAAATATGCTTTATCTACATCTCCGCCTTAAGTGATTTTGGCTCTCCAAAAAACTCTGGTGGTCCCAGCTCCTTGAACTATTTAGCGGTGATCGTCCGAGAGTTGCCAGCGTTTTCACCTGTATTTTAGACAGGAGCCGCTCTTGCCTGATGTTGAATGAATTACATAAAGCCTCTGAATATTCCATCGTTCATCATTTGGTTAGTGTTGTCATTTGCATGAGGATTGTCGCCTTCCTGATGCACATTATTCTGATTATTGATCTGTGGAGACTCAACGGTCTCCTGTGCTCCATTGCTATTCTCAACATTCTCGGATGTCATTTTTAAATATTACCACAAAAATGGGTTAATTGACATGCTACATGTGACACCCGCAAAATAGGTATACAACACCCATTCTGAGTCGCCAAATACATGGTACATAAAGCAAACTACAACTTCAATAAAACAAATGTCGTGTGAAATACGACAATACCTACTGTGAGTTTAAATACAAATATTGTCTTCTAGACAATATCCACACGCAAATAAGTCCTCATTACAATTATTCAAACACTATTTTATAGAAATAGTGAGGACTGCTAAAATATCTTCCTAGAACCATCACTCTATACCCCGACTCGATCCTGCTATGTTCTCACCTCCTGAGAAGAAAAATGGAACAAAAAGGAAAGAGTGAGCTCAACTAGCCCAGTAAAGAATATTATGACTAAGATAATATACAACAAATTATCGTTAGTCTTCAACAGGGAAAAATCTGATAAAATATAATAGACAACAAGTTTTAGATCAACAAATGCAGCGGAAACATCAATCCATTAGAAGAGTCACGTAGAGAATGAATTCTACTGTCTTCTAAGATTTAAAAGCCCATCATCAATATTTCATCCCTGTAATAACAATTAATATACATATTTAATCATCTTTGCACTACAGGCCAAAGATATTCATTTGTATCACCAGTTGGTCATGTTCATCTCAACACCTGTTCATCTTTGCACTACGGGCCAAAGAGAATCATCAGTTTAATCATTCATCTTTGCACTACAACCCAAAGATATTCATCAAGTATCACCATTAAGGACTGAGGATGATGAAAAACATTTTTAAGAACGAATCCAGTGAGATAGAATGACAAATATTAGGGATTTATATAATAGTTTATCCAAGATCAATAATACTTCATAATAACCGTTTTTGAAGCAGAATTCAAAAATAACGATCAAAACATGGATACAATCAAAGATAGTAGCCAAAATAGACATCTTGGACAAAAAGAAGAAATTTCATTTTTCGATGAATAGTGTCGTATTCGTGAATAGTGCCGTATACGTGAATAGTGCCGTACACGTGAATAGTAACTCCGACACCAATAGATAGAAATTTTACAAAAACATCATCACGCTTCGTGAATAGTGCTCATGAATAGTAACTTGTGAATAGTAACTCATGAATAATAACTCGTGAATAGTAACTCATAAATAGTAACTCCGACATGAAAAAGTTCCAAATTGATAAAAAGTTCAGAATAATATTTCGGCATAATGACATTGAAGAAGATAATATCATTTAAGAAGAAACAACATCCCTTACCTCAAAATAATCGTACTTCTGACTGAATTTTGGTATAGTGCTGACAGAAACTCGCACCGTATAGCAACACTCAAAGTATACTCACAAGAATATGCTCGATAATATAGAGACAGAAAGAGAGAAAACTTTGTTTCTGGTGTGATTTTCAATTCTAACTTAGCCCTCTATTTATAGGAAAATGCTAGAACGCTAAAGGAGACTAAAATAATAAAATATCATTTTCTTTTTCCACACCAATCTTCACCAACCAATTTTGAAAGCCATCAACCATCTTTGAACAAAAATAGCAGCCCACATGTGTATTCCACACCAACCGAAAAGTGGGTCCCACCCATAAATTAATAAAAATTATTTTATTCTCCGAAACTTCAACAATTCATAGAAAATATCTCAGTTATTAGAAAATTCGAAACTCGCGACTTTCCATAGGAATTTCAATTCTCTATAACTTTGCAGAAGAAATTTTTTCCAAATTCCAAACAGAAATTATCCGAAATCCACAAACGGGTGATTTTACAGTCTATAATCAATTTTCGGTCAAGAATTTTGTCCACCGGCACACAAAACATGTGTTAAACATTTAATGCCACAAAAATACTCTTCCTCCTCATATACTCATATATCCCACATTCATTATAAAAATATCACCGTTAATATATTATTAAAATAATATATTTAAATGATTTATTTTATCAGAAAAAGATAAAATATTAATTTTCAACAATTGTCACATTAATTTTTTTTCCATCTATATCCACATAAAATGAATATTTTCTTTATCATAATAGTCAATAATTAATTATTTAAAAATAATATTGCAAAATCACAGTACTGACAACCAGGCCGTTCCCAGGATAGATGGGGCTTTCCAATAAGGATTTCTCCTTACTGGCGCGCAATTAGGTGACCAAACCTCTCTTTAGACAGAACTTTCTAGACATTGCCAATAATGTTATCTGATAATATTATTCAAATAATATGAATTATTGATCTGATAATGGAAAATACCGTGCAGTGATAATTATTGAAACATTATAATATAAATATCAACGCAGCAATTATTGAATCAATAAAATAAAATAATGAACAGTAATTACTGTAACAATTATTGAGTAGTGCCTTCTTACATACGAATCAATAATTCAACAATACTGTGCAATACCGTGTGCTACTGTGCAATCACACATATTACTGTATTTTAACCATCAGGTAACCCAATAGTGTTAACGGTAACAATTTACACCGTTATTTATAAAACTCAATCTTTGTCGTTTTCTTTCATCCAACCATTTTTCATTATGGGGTCAACAAATGACTGCGCCGTCGTACGGAGATTCCCGACAAAAAGAATATTCCATAACCACTTGCTTATTTTGTAAACTTTGCACATTTCACCCATAACCAAAGCATTATATTAACCCTTATTAATTTAGAATAATGAATAGAGGAAAATTTAATTTATTTATAATAAGTTGGGGTCTTATAACCTCCCCTTCTTATAAAATTTTGTCCTCGAAATTAACGTACATACCTGGTGTTTCGAACAGGTGAGGATACCTCGCTTTCATTTCCGATTCCAACTCCCATGTCATTTCCTCAATTGCATGGTTTCTCCACAAAACCTTAACTTGTGGTATAACCTTCGTGCGTAAGACATGCTCTTTCCTATCCAAAATCTCAACAGGTATCTCCTCGTATGTTAAATCTTCAGCTATCTCGTCTGGTTCTAACGTAATAATGTGGTTCGGGTCTTTCACATATTTACGAAGCATAGATATGTGGAATACATTGTGAACACGAGACATACTTGGAGGTAATGTGAGTCTATAGGCTACGTTTCCTATTCGGTCAAGAATCTCAAATGGACCAACAAATCTTGGATTGAGCTTTCCTCTCTTTCCAAATCTTGTAACTCCCTTCCATGGAGCAACACGTAATAACACATGATCTCCAATATTAAACTCCACGTCCTTTCTATGAAGATCAGCATAACACTTTTGTCGATCTTGTAAAGTTTGAATACGTTGTCGAATCATTTGGATCTTTTCTGTAGTCATGCGTACAAATTCTGGTCCCAACAATGTTGCTTCTCCCACCTCGTCCCAGCATATTGGAGAACGACACTTTCGTCCATACAATGCCTCAAATGGAGCCATGCCTATACTTGCTTGATAACTGTTGTTGTAGGAGAATTCTACCAACGGCAAGTACTTATCCCAACTTCCTTTGAAATCTAAAACACAGAGTCTTAATAGATCTTCAAGGGTTTGAATAGTCCTCTCTGATTGTCCATCCGTTTGAGGATGATATGCTGAACTAAATCGTAAATCTGTACCCATAGCTTTCTACAAGCTAACCCAAAATCGTGAAGTGAATCTTGGGTCACGATCTGAAACTATGGATACTGGCATGCCATGCAATCTCACAATCTCATTCACGTACATACGAGCAAGACGTTCAAGGGAATAAGTCTCATGTATTGGCAAGAAATGGGCAGACTTGGTTAATCTATCAACAATAACCCAAATAATATTTATGCCTTGAGAAAACGTGGGAAGACCTGTAACGAAATCCATTGTAATGTGTTCCCACTTCTATTCCGAAATCTCAAGTGGTTGCAATGGACCTTTTGGCATTTGATGCTCCGCCTTTACACGTTGACAAGTTAAACACCTCGAGATAAACTCCGCGATCTCTCTCTTCATATTGTTTCACCAAAATGTATGTCGAATATCATGATACATTTTGTTACTCCCAGGATGGATTGCAAACGGGGTGTTGTGGGCCTCCATCACGATTCTATGCTTCAAGTCAGAATCGTTCGGAACGCAAAGTCGAGAGTTGAATCGAAGTATTCCTTCTTCATCGATTCTTGCTTTCGGAATAGCTCCTTCTTGCACTTTCTTCTTCATACTCATCAGCCCTAGGTCTGTAGCTTGAGCAGCTTTAACTTTATCCATTAAAGTAGGTTCTACTCGTATATTCTCCATCATCACGTGGGTACCTAGAGTTTTCATCTCCATCTCTATTATTTGTAAGTTATACGAAATGAGTCTTTGACAATATCGTACTCGTACTCATATATGATCCTCTACTCAACACGTTAGCTACCACGTTCGTTTTTCTAGGATGGTATGGTCAGAATATGTCCCGAAATGAGTCTCCTTTTGAGTTCTTCGAAGCTCTTCCCACATTCCTCACTTCATTCGAATTTTGTATCTCTACGAGTCAGCTAAGTTAATGGAGTAGCAATTTGATAAAATCTTTCCACGAATCTTCGATAATAACCAACTAAGCCTAAAAAGCTACATATTTCGATTACTGACTTAGGTTGATCTCAACTGTGACTCATATCCCAATCTTGGATAGCACATCACAATAGCACCTATCATTTTACTACTGCACGAATATGGCGTCCCCTACGGAGAGTTTGGCTTCGGTGCATTCCACAAAGGAAGTCATAAGATAGAGGCTCGGGTATCAACTTTTATAGTTGGGTTTTTAACTCCTGAATTTCAATAGGAGCCATTCGATATGAGATTTTAGAAATGGGTTTTGTACCGGATTCAAAGTCGATACAAATTTCAATATCATGCTCTAGGAGCAGGCCAGGAAATTCTTCAAGAAATACGTCAAGAAATTTACTAACAACAGAAATATCATTCAACTCTGATGTATTTTTTGTTCAAGTCCATGACATGGCTAAGAAAGCTTGACATTCGTTTTTCAATAAACAAATAGCTTTGTGGTTTGATATGACAGTGACTAATTTTAGTGGTTTAGTGGTTTGAATTCGTATGAAAAGTTGGTTAGGAATATGAAAACTAACAACCTTACGAAAATAATCAATTTTGGCATGATGAGTGGTTAACCAATCAATTCCTAAAATCACATCAAAAGCAAGTATCTTTAAAGAGATAAGATCAACAGGTAATGTGATAGTGCCAACTTGGATCATGCAAGATTTATAAACTATAGATGTAACGAAGGTTTCACCCAACGGAGTTTCAACAGATAAATCAAAATCTAATTTTTCCGGAGTCAAGTTTAAACGTTGAGCACAAGCAGGAGAGATAAAAGAATGGGTAGAACCGGTATCTAGTAAGGTATAAACTTCGTAAGAATTCAAGATTAGCTTACCCGTGATCACCTCATTTGGGTTCCTCACGTTTTGGCCGGTCACGACAAACGTTCTTCTGGGAACCTCTGATTTCGACTTATCCGGGACAACCCTTGGAATCACCACTCCCGCTGAACTTGGTTTCGTTATAGTACAATATCTAGCGATGTGGCCTTCCTTTCCACAGTTGTAACACACCTTGGATTGTTGTGGACAGTTTGGGCTGATATGTCCCTCCTTCCCGCATTTGTAACATCTAATTGGCGGTCGTTCTCCTCCCCTAGAATTTGTTGTTGGTGCTGGTGATGCTGCTGATGTCTTCCCGTCGTTGTTGAATCTCCTCTTCCTGAAATTTCCACTTGACTCACCTCTCCTATTATCATGTCCACGATTACCACCTGAGTGGTTACAGCCTTTATCCGTATTCTTTCCTCCTCGCTGGTTATCATCGTTCTGATGACTGCTGTCACCGATATGACCCTAGTTGTGGTCCCTCGGTTGAGTATACTCACTATCTCGCTCTAATAACTGAGCCCTGTTTACAACATCTGAATACAGAGAAAATTTATGAGATATAAGGTATTGATGAATCTCGGGTTTTAGACCTCTCAAAAACATCCGCGTCATACGTTCCTCATTCTCCACCAAATGAGGTGCAAACCTGGATAACTCTGCGAACTTCGCCTCGTACTGAGACACCGTCATGTTGTTCTGTTCAAGTCTAATAAGCTCTACCTCTTTCATATGACGAATACTTTCAGGAAAGTACTTGTCATTGAAAAGTTTCTGAAATCTTTCCCAGGACATGTTGAGTGCGTCTGGCTGGGTACGCTTCACAGATTCCCACCAGTAATCTGCTTCACCACGAAACATAAAGGTGGCGAATGGAACCTTATGTTCCTCCGTGCACCCCAAGACATCAAATATCTTGGTAATTTGCTTGACCCACGTTTCTGCCTTGATCGGATCCGGCTTTCCATGGAAATTTGGTGGTCCCAACTCCTTGAATTGCTTAGCTGTGACAGACCGTGCGTTGCCATCATTTCCACCCGTATTTTGCACACGAGTCTCCCTTGTCTGATTTTGCATGAACTGCAAAAAGTTCCTAAACATTCCATCATTCATCGTTTGCTCGGCAACGTTGTTTACAGGAGGAGTATTGCCTTCCTGTTGCACGTTCTCCTGGTTTGTGACTAAAGGTTGTTCCACCGTCTCATAAACTCCATTGTTAACGTTCTCAGCAGCCATTCTTAAATACTGCCATAAAACAAGGGTTAATTAAACAAATTAACGTATCACATAATATCCCTATATTATGACTGACCAACAAATAAGCTTAGGTAGGACACACTAGCGAAGGATTTACTCATCTCTCCCCTCCTAGTTCTATTCCCCGATCTCCACCAGAGACCATATCCCTAAGCTCTGATACCAACTGTGACGCCCCCAAAATAGGTATACAACACCCATTCTGAGTCGCCAAATACATGGTACATAAAGCAAACTACAACTTCAATAATACAAATGTCGTGTGAAATATGACAATACCTACTGTGAGTTTAAATACAAATATTGTCTTCTAGACAATATCCACACGCAAATAAGTCCTCATTATAATTATTCAAACACTATTTTATAGAAATAGTGAGGACTGCTAAAACATTTTCCTAGAACCATCACTCCATACCCTGACTCGATCCTATTATGTTCTCACCTCCTGAGAAGAAAAATGGAACAAAAAGGAAAGGGTGAGCTCAACTAGCCCAGTAAAGAATATTATGAATAAGATAATATACAACAAATTATCGTTAGTCTTCAACAGGGAAAAATCTGATAAAATATAATAAACAACAAGTTTTAGATCAACAAATGCAGCGGAAATAACAATCCATTAGAAGAGTCACGTAGAGAATGAATTCTACTGTCTTCTGAGATTTAAAAGCCCATCATCAATATTTCATCCCTGTAACAACAATCAATATACATCTTTAATCATCTTTGCACTACAGGCCAAAGATATTCATTTGTATCACCAGTTGGTCATGTTCATCTCAACACCTGTTCAACTTTGCACTACGGGCCAAAGAGATTCATCAGTTTAATCATTCATCTTTGCGCTACAGCCCAAAGATATTCATCAAGTATCACCATTAAGGACTGAGGATGATGAAAAACATTTTTAAGAACGAATCCAGTGAGATAGAAGGACAAATATTAGGGATTCATATAACAATTTATCCAAGATCAATAATACTTCATAATAATCGATTTTGAAGCAGAATTCAAAAATAACGATCAAAACATGGATACAATCAAAGATAGTAGCCAAAATAAACATCTTGGACAAAAAGAAGAAATTTCATTTTTTGATGAATAGTGTCGTATTCGTGAATAGTGCCGTATACGTGAATAGTGCCGTATACGTGAATAGTGCCGTACACGTGAATAGTAACTCCGACACCAAAAGATAGAAATTTTACAAAAACATCATCACGCTTCGTGAATAGTGCTCATGAATAGTAACTCGTGAATAGTAACTCATGAATAGTAACTCGTGAATAGTAACTCATGAATAGTAACTCCGACATAAAAAAGTTCCAAATTGATAAAAAGTTCAGAATAATATTTTGGCATAATGATATTGATGAAGATATTATCATTTAAGAAGAAACAACATCCCTTACCTCAAAATAACTGTACTTCTGACTGCAGTTAAACTTGATGTTTGTTATATTGTATCAGTTTAACACTGTTGAAGGCTAACAATAATTTATTATGCATTATCTTATTCATAATATTTCTTACTGGGCTAGTTGAGCTCACCCTTTCTTTCACTGTTCTCTTTAGGAAATGAGAACGTAGCCGGGACTAGTCGGGAAATAGAGTGACAGTCCAGATGATAGCATTAGTAGTCCTCACTATTCTATTAAATAGTGTGATAATAAATGTAATGAGGACTCCTTAAAAAGACTCTCAGCTTATATTTTGTCGTATTTTACATGACAGTTGTATAATTAAGTTGTATTTGAATTTTGTACCATGTATCTGGCGACTTAAGATGGGTGATGTATACCTATTTTGGGGGCGTCACAGTTGGTATCAAAGCTTAGGGATATGATCCCTGGCTGAGATGTGAGATAAGAATTAGGAGGGGAGAGACGGGAAATTCCTTCGCTAGTATGACCTACATAAGTTTATTTGGTATTTAATTGGTCGGTCAGAGTATAGGGATAATATGTGATATGTCAATTAACCATTGTTTTTTGACAGTGTTAAATTTGCAGAGTTATCCTAGTTTGCATCCCATTTGGTCGATAATGAGGAGAGAATGAAGCGAATGTTTCAAAGAGGTTTAAAACCCGATATACGTCAATACCTTATTTCTCATAAACTTTGTTTATATTCAGATATTGTGAATAGGGCTCAGTTATTAGAGCGCTATAATGAATCAGCACAACCAAAAGGAAATGACCAACAACACGATAATAATCTTACCAATGACAACGACCATCGGAACAACGATAACCATCGTGGAGGAAATTATCATGCTAAGAATGGTAACCACTTCAGTGGTAATCATGGCCAAGATAATAGAAGTGAAAAATTCAAGAAGAGAAGATTTAACGATGATGGAAAGACGTCGGCAGCAGCAACAAATTCTAGGGGAGGAGAACGACCACCAGTTAGATGCTATAGATGCGAAGAGGAGGGAAACATAAGTCCAAACTGTTCACAGCCTTCCAAGGTATGTTTTAGTTATGGAAAAGATGGTCACATAACCAATTTTATCGTGCACCAAAGTCAAGTCCAGTTGGGACGGTAGCACCAAAGGCAGATACGAAGAAAACAAAGTCGGTGGTTTTAGGAAAAACATTTTTTGTGACTTCTCAAAAAGCGAGTAATCCAAACAAAGTTAGCACGGGTTAGTTAATTATAAATTTTTGCGAAGTCTATACCTTATTAGATACCTGTCCTACCCATTCTTTTATCTCTCTTGCTTGCACTCAATGTTTAAATTTGACTCCGGAGATATTAGATTTTGACTTATTGATTGAAACTTCGTTAGGAGAAACCTTTGTTACCTCCATTGTTTATAAGTCTAGTTTGATTCAAATCAACACTTTCACGTTACCTGTCAATCTTATCTCTTTGAAAATACTTTCCTTTAATGTAATTTTAGGAATCGATTGGTTAACTACTCATCATGCTTTTCGTAAGGTTGTTAGCTTTCATATTCCTAACCAACTTGTTATACGAATTCAAGAAACCAAACTACTAAAGTCAATCATTGTTATATCAAGCCATAAGTAAAGAGCCCCGATCCTTTCGTTGTTGACTTCCTTGTGCGGAATGCACCGAAGCCAGACTTTTCGTAGGAGACATCGTGAATAACAGTGGCAAGTTGATAGGTATCAATTTGACGTGCTATCCAAGTCTTGGATGAGGGTCACAGTTTTAAATGATATTTCTACTGTTAATAAATTTCCTGACGTATTCCTGAAGACTTCGTGGCCTACCCCAGAGCGTGAAATCAAATTTTGTACAGACCCCAGTACAAAACCCCATTTCTAAAACCCTTAAATATTTCATCAACCAAAATGAACGTAACATGCGCCAAAGATGTTGGCTCGAGCTGTTGAAGATTACGATCGTACCATTCAATACCATCGTGGAAAAG
Source organism: Panax japonicus (assembly GCA_020205505.1). Taxonomy (NCBI): domain Eukaryota; kingdom Viridiplantae; phylum Streptophyta; class Magnoliopsida; order Apiales; family Araliaceae; genus Panax; species Panax japonicus. The sequence continues at coordinate 58,241,550 of CM035110.1, forward strand.
CGAACGTGGCAGCTGACACATTGAGTAGAAGATCATATGCGGTTACGAGTGTGACGTTATTAACACAAAGACCCATTTTATATAACTTACAAATGATGAAGATAAAGTTAAAGACTCTTGGGACCCACGTGAAGAGAACGAATATACGATTAAAATCGACTTTAATCCATAAAGTTAAAGTCGCTCAAGCTACAGACTCAAATCTGATGAATATGAAGAAGAAGGTTCAAGAGGGCGTTATTCTAGAAGCAAGATTCGATGAAGAGAGAAAATCTCAACCCTCGATTTAATTGGCCCATTTGAAATACTTGATCGAGTAGGAACTGTGGCCTATAGACTCATTTTACCGCTAAGTATGTCGCGTGTTCATAACATTTTTAACGTATCGATGTTATGTAAATATGTGGACGACCCGAACCACATCATTAATTTAGAACCGGACGAGATAGCGGATAATTTAACCTATGAAGATGTACCTGTTAAAATCTTGAAATATATTTTACGCTCAAAGGTTATACCTCAAGAGTTAGAATTTGAAATGAAGTCAAGGTATCCTCACCACTTTGGCATACCAGGTACGTACGTAAATTTCGAGGGCGAAATTTCATAAGGAGGGAAGATTGTAAAACCCCAAATTTTACGAATAAAGATTTAATTTTCTCAAAATATTTTTTTAAATATTATGTTGTAGATTTGAGATAATGTTATAGTTGTGGGTAATATTTATAAATTTTGAAAAATATGCAAGTTGTTGTATAATATTCGTTTGGTCGGGGAATATTCTTTTTGACAGAGAATATTCTTACGACGACACAATCATTGGTGGACACCACAGCGAAATTATTGTCGGATTGAGAAAACGACAAAAATATTTTTATGAAAATAACGGCGAAAATTTTACCATTAAAACTGTTAAACTACATGATAGTAAAAGTACAGTAATATGCGTGGTTGCATAGTAGCACACGGTATTGATTATTAATGCTTACATGAGAAGTCACTTAGTTTTGTTCAATTATTGCTACAGTAATTACTGTATAGTATCTCACGTTATTTGATTCAATTATTGTCGATATTTTATATATTATTAAATCAATAATTGAGATGACAGAGTTATTAATATTATTATTTGTAATATTAACGATGTCTAGAAGTTCTGCCAAGGAGATGTTTGGTCACCTAATTGCGCGCCAATAGGAAGAAATTCTTATTGGAAAGCCCCCTCTTTCCTGGAAACTGTGACAACCTGATATTTTAGATACAAATAAATCATAAATTTTGCGTATAATTAATTTTTTTTTAAGGATGAGGATTTGTACAAGATAATGAGTATATGTATTTATGTGGTAAATAAAAATATATTTATTACATGATTATTTATAAGTACATTTAATTTAGAATTATCGATTATTAAAAAGTATATTTTTAATAATAATTAATTCCTTATTGATAATGTTTTATTAATTATTTTCTATGAAAGTATAAGTATATATTATTTAAATAATATTTAAAATGATTTTAGAATAATTATAATGATTATTTCATTATATGAATTTTTTTCAGGTTATTAAGTAAATTTTACCTTATTATTAAGGTTAAATAGAAAGAATAAATCAGATATGGAATCCAAACCTTAATTTTGGATTATTGTCAAGGTATGAGAATAATAATATAATATTAATTATATTTTGATTTTTCAGTGCTATAAATATGTACTGTAAAAATTGTACTGTCGATGGTTGGTCAATTATGATATATTGACCAAACCCTAGCATTAATTAATTAAACTTTATTTATCAATTTAAATGAGAAATTTAAGATTTATTAAATATTTGTGTTATATGCTATATGTTATGTATTATTTCATGGTATGCTAATTAGGAAACCCTTATTATTAAATTAAAACCCTAATTATATCTGAATTTTTATTAAACCCTAATTCGGAAATTTAAACCGAAGGTTTGATCTGTCAAGAATTGTGTTACATTGATTAATGACAGGTATAATATGTTTTATATCACTTATTAAATAAACTTAATTAGTGATTTAAGACCGTATGAATTAAAACTCTAATTATTGTCGCAAAACCTTAATTTTAAAATTTAAAACCCTAACCGATAATTAGGAATCCTAATTGAGAAACCCTAATTGCTAAATTAAGATGTTTAATGCTATTTAGCAAACATTAAACTCTAATGATCATGATTAATGTAATTAGAAACCCTAATTACAAATTTTTTAAACCTAATTATTAAATGGTTAATCCTAATTAGTAAATTATTAACTCTAATTACCAAATTGGTGCCTTAGTTGCTAATTATTGATCTTAATTAAAATTAGTAAATCCTTAAACCTAATTTTTAAGTATATGTGATTAGGAAATCTAAACTAATTTAGAAATTCTAATTTTTGGAATTTTTAGAACCTAAAATTTTAGTTTATAATTTTATAATTTTACAAAACTTAGTTGCTAAATTTTATTTTTGTTATATGCTAAACCTTAGGGTTAAACCCTAAGGGTTTGGTAAGTTGCTAAAATGCCATTAAAAAGGATTTATTAAATGACCAAATTGCCCCTTATGCATTAATTGAAGCTACAAACAAGGTTTTGACAATAGGTTGGGTGGGTGACCAACTTATTTGACAAATGAGACACAAATTGACAACACAAGGGTTCTAGATCAGTCATACATGCATCTTGTTGGATTATAAATTGATTTAAGGAGAGAGAAAATCATTTTTCTTGTACACTAACTTGTTCAACTCTCATGCTTGACTCTCTCTCACTAGAACCAACGAATTTGCTAAGCTTTATAGACCCATTATCAAGCCCCACTAACGCAATAACCAAATCAGCAACACAAAATCAGAAACCAAACCAAGAAAGGTATAAAACCCTATCTCAATTTTTGTCCAAAAATCTGTTGTTAGATCCTGTATTTATGTGTTAGGATATGTTGTTTATAAGTTATTATGATGATCTGGGTTGGTATTTATCAAATCCATAACATCAAAGTGCTCGAATTTGCATTTTTTAAAAAATCTGGAAAATTTTTCTTGTTGTCTGACAAGCAAATGTCAGGTCTCTTTAATCTTTGTCTGTTACAATTTTTAGTTGTTTAAAGCTTGAATCTTGTAGCCTGTTATAGTCTCTGTAATCTGGAATTTTCATATAACTTAGATCATGCTCAGAATGAAAGTTATGGGTGGTCCAACCTCATTGACCGACCATGACTTTCAAATTCTGGAAAAACCCAGAACGTACCCAGAAGCCTCTGGCAAGATCTTCGTGGCCTTAGATCTGACGGTATTATGATTTTGTGTAATGATCTTGGTATCTAGGGTATAGTCTGTTGTTTGTACTACAATATTATTGCACTATATTACTAATATATTGAACAGGTAGATCTCAGTGAGCGGTCAAACTAGGCCGGACGTTCATAAAATGCATTTTCTGGGTAACCCAGAAAACGCATGATCATGACGTCTGACGAGGTTTGACCGGTCTAGATCTGTCGATTTTGTTGTTATTTTGTTGATGTTTTGGGATAGATATATTCTCTTACACGCTGGCTACACACTACACCCATTAAATCACAAAAATATCTCACGATCTGCAAGTTGTGGAAGCCAAAACGAGCCAGTCAAACTGTTCTTCATTTCTAGGTAACCCAGAAAATGAAGAACAGCTCTGACAGCTTGTTCGTGGCTCCAGATCTGCTTTGTTATGGGTTGTATGGTCATGTTAGTTGCTGGATCGTGTAGTCGTGCATTTGTACTACAATATCTGACTAATAACATGCCCAGTAACATCAAGATCTGACCGGAAATCTTGGTCAAACTCGATACCTTGTTCACTGTCTATGAAGGCTCAAGTACATGAAGAACACCTATAGCGACGGTTCTGTCGCTATAGGTGGTCTTTAGCGACATATAATTTATATTTTTTTTCAGAAATTAATAAAAAAATAGAAAAAAATAGTTTTTAATTATTAAAAATACAAAATAAATTATTAAAAATTATTTTAAATTATAAAAATTAGTTTTTAATTATTTTAAATATATTTCATAAATATTTAATATTTTTGGAATATTAAAAGTATTTAATTTATTTAATTATAATATTAAATAAATTATTTAAAAAAGATTTTAATATTTGAAAAATCATTTAAAATTATATTATGGTATAAGAAAATAATTTAAGTTATTTTTGATAACTTTTAATATTATGTGATAATTTTCATTAATAAATTAATATTAATGATAATTAAGTTATTTATTAAATGAATTAAGTAAATGAATTAAAAATGATTTTATTAAATTAAAAATCATTTTAAATAAGAATAAGGTATTTAAAAATATTTTAAGTTATAAAATATAACTTTTAATATTTAAAGGTAAATTTCATTAATTAATTATTATTAATGATAATAAAGTTATTTAATAATTATATTAAATAATTTAATTTAAAAATGATTTTTATATTATAATAATCATTTTAAATGAAAATAAAGTATTTAAAGATATTTTAAGTTATAAACTATAACTTTTAATATTTAAAGGATAATTTAATTAATAATTTAATATTAATGATATTTATTTAATGATTAATGATATTAAATTTATTTAATAATTATATTAAATAAATAGTTTAAAAATGGTTTTATTCATTTAAAAATCATTTAAAAAGGATATAAGTGAATTAAAAATATTTTAAGTTGTAATTAATAACTTTTAATATTTGGATAATGATAAATTAATATTAATGGTAATTACTTAATGATGATTTTAAATATTTTAAAATCATTTAAGGGTGATATAAATATTTTAAAACTATTTTAAGTTATTATTAATAACTTTAATAATTGGCAATGATTTCATTAATAGTTTATTAAATATTAATGATAATAGAATTGTTTAATATTTAAATCATTTAATAATGATTATGATATTTCAAAAATTATGGTAAATGATAATAATTATTTTATAATTATTATAAGGTCATGAAAAATGTTGCAATTGGTGTTTAAGATATCTAAGTGGATATTGTATAACTGAATAGAGTCATAGACTCGATAATTACCGATAAATTGTTGGTAGACCGACATATTTCAGAAATTGATCTGGACTTAGATAGATTGACTTGATAAGTGAATTATTTGTGATTCAATGGTGTTAAAGTTATGTGACAATGTGATTAGGAATATGCTCACTGCAATAAGCAGTATTATATGATATAATATATTATTCTAATCAGACAATGATCTATTTAATGATAGGACTTGATAGAAAAGATATACCTAAATTGTGTAAGCAGCAGACAAGGCAAGTATCTAACCCTTTGCATTTACTTTATGTTAAGGACATGCGTAAGATAATATCTGAACTGTTTAAATATTGCAACCTTTGTATATACTTATGCAATGATTCTGTATAAGCAAGCTATTAAGCAATAATTGTTGTACGATTTCCTTTATCCTGTTAATATTAATCAAGTTATTTATTCTGTTCGTTAATTTCTATAACATGGTTATACAAGTGTCCCCACTTGGATAATCATTATATTTTATCACATGTTGATACATACTTATAGTTGCTTAGTATGTATACCTTGAAATAAAAGTCGTCTAAGCTATTTGATCCAGCTAGACATATATTTAAAGTTGTTGTTGATCAAGATAAAACTTATCCAACCAAATTGTTTTGGTATGGATTCAAGACTGTTATGAACATCTCAATCATGTGAAATTTTTATGCGCTACGGCGGACAAAGGATGAACGATAATATCGTTTTAGCAATGTAGTATTGATCAATAAAGGGCATAACGGGCTGATCACCCCCGTGCCCGTAAGCAATAACGGTTTACAAATGAATTTCTGTTTAAACCTTTTCGAAAATAGAAAATAATGTTCATAGTCTGTCACTGATTCTCATTTATAGTCAATACTTAGTTTCAAAAATTTGAAATCGAAATGATATGTTGTTGATTATTGGTTCAGCTTACTTCACAACTGTTGATCCGTTGTAGAAATATCTTTCAAAGAAAACATTTAATCCTTTCCGTTAACTATTATTGTTGCTATTACTTACTGGGCACTCGAATGCTCATTCTTACTTAATTGTAAATATTTTCAGCTAAGTGTGAACAACCCGAAGGATCTGCCAAGAACAAGGGGAAAGGGAAAATTTCTGACTAAATATTTAAGCTATTTTATGTAATAGTCTGACTTTATGATAAGGATAATAAGTGTTATTATTATTATTATTATTATTATCATGTAACGAATGTTTAAAGGTTTCGTACTTGGGAACTAAACTCTGATAATATGTAAATTAAGTTTGAAAATCTATATTATTGTTATTATTATTAGTATTATTCTGCTCATAGAAATGGTATCGTGAAGCACCGAGTTCGGGTTTCAAGTACCTGGATTTGGGGGCGTCACATCATGGTATCAGAGCTATAGGGTTAGAAAACTTAGGTGGGATAGACCTTAGGCTATAACCTTAGAACATAGGAAAGCGTTAAAAATATAAATAACACATATAGAGTTTAAAAATAGATGAATCGGATAAATTCACCATCAAACAAACTAAAAGATAACTTATATAAAACCTTTATGTGTTATGTGTATATATTATATGCTAATCAGGATAATTTGTGTGTTTAGATGTCAGGTGCAAAAGGATTAGGATACCCTTGGATCGTAAAGAAGAAGCCGATATCAAAGCCAATAGCTGAAATAGAGGCTCAAAGTGAAAGCTACCTCGATGAGGTGGTTATTGTGGAGAATGTCGTACCAGATCCGGAAATGGTGGAACTAACCGACAGTGATTCAGACACTGAAGTTGGAGCTGACCAAGCATCAACTGAAGTGCAGAATCTGCGGGACCAGGTTTCCTCTTTGGAACGGTTGTGGGAAATAGAAAAATTACTAAATAGCCAACTGAGGAAAGCATTAATTGAAATAATGGAAGAACAAGATAAGCTTAAAATCCAAATTGACCAAATAGGAGCTAAAAGCAACAAGTCAAGTGCAGCTCTGAACCAGAAGGGAAAAAGAAAAATGAATGATCGTGATCCTGATAACAACCAAGGGAACTTTAAACACCTAGAAAAGTGTATAAAATGTGAAAAGAAGCATGAAGGCATATGCAGGAAAGGCGAAAATGTTTGCTACAATTGCGGACATGGGGACATTTTTCTCCTCAGTGTCCCAATCCTAAGCAGTGTGTCTGTTTTATTTGTGGGATAGAAGGTCATCAAGCAAAAAGTTGTCCTCGATCAAGGAAAAAGCATAGTGAATAGGTAGTATAGGTTATGTGGTGTAGGTTTGTTTAATATTATATGTGTGCTTAGTATGTTTGTGTAATGTAATATTCTCAACTTTTGTGTTAATCTAAGTTATAAATCTCGACTCTTGTGGTCACAAAGGGATAATATTATGGGCTATGTTATGTAAATTATTTTGAATTAATGGAAATGAACTCATGTTTGAGTAATGAAACAAGTTTAATATATTAAACTTATATAATAAGGTTTAGAATGTAAGTTAAATTATATTTTATTTAACCAGATAATGCCGCCACGACGACAAACTCGTAATCAAAGGGCAGAAGAATCTGTCAACAACGTTGAAGGGCAACCACAACCAGATCCAATGCAGCAATTTGCAAATATGATACCTCATGCCATGCAACAAGGAACGGCAGCCGCTGGGAACCAACAGGACAATCGCTTAGCAGACTTTAATGACTTCAAAGCTGTAGGGCTGCCCGAATTTAGAGGTACAACTGACCCTATAGAAGCCCAAACTTGGGTTAAAGAAATCGAAAAAGCATTTGTAATAGCTAGGGTAGCTGAGGGGCAAAAGACCTCTTTTGCCACCTACATGATGAAGGGTGAAGCAAATTTTAGGTGGGAAGCTAATCAGGCAAGGGCTGGGGAAGGTGTAGTTGCTTGGGAAAGGTTTAAAACTCTATTTTTCGAAAACTATTTTTCATCTAGTATGCAGGCTAGAATGGAAGTCAAATTTCTTGAATTAAAACAAGAGAATATGTCTGTTGCGGAATATGCCGCAAAATTTAATGAATTGGCTAGGTTCGCCCCGCATCAGGTCGATACGGAGGCTAGAAAAACGAGAAGGTTTGAGCTGGGATTAAACCCTAGCTCTACAACAAGGTGGCAGTGTTGCAAATCCCTACATTTGCAGCACTCATGGAGAAAGCACTTATTTCTGAGGAAGGAAGTGAGGCTATGAGCCTTTACAACAAAGAAAAGAGGAACAAGGGAAAAGTTGAGGGAACTGGGAAGGTGGAAGCAAATACTGGGAATAGGAGGGATAAGAGGAAGGTGAACAACTTTGGTGGGGTGCAAGTAAAACAAGAAGGTGCAAATAAGAAGCCGTTGGTACAATGTGGGAATTGTGGGAAAAATCACTTAGGAAAATTTCTGAAGGGAAAATTTGCATGTTTCAAGTGCGGGCAGGAGGGTAATATCTCTCCCAACTTCCTCAATTCTAAGACAAATGGTGGGTGTTTTCTGTGCGGATCAAAGGAGCATAAGGTGAAAGACTGTTCGAAAAGGAAAGCGGAGGCAACAAGTGTGAACATGGGGAAACGCGGCGGAACTTTGGCAATCACAGGACCAACTTCATCCCGCAAGCCGACGAAATCTACCGCACGAGTCTTCAACATGACAGTCCAAGACACGGTGGCAGCTGGCAGTGGAACTCCAGGTACTTTTCTTATAATTTTTATTTTTCTTATATATGATTTTCCTATTTATAGTAAATTATTTTATAAGGAAATTTTGAGGGAGGAATTTGAGTTTCTTTAGAAATCAAATTTCCGTATAATCAGAAAGAAAATCTTTTAATAAAAAGTTAAAGATCAGTCTGATCAAAGTGATTAAAATCTACTTGCAACGATTATGAATGTCATGTACCCTGGTAGGTATAGGTTTTAAAGTGGTGATTCCGGGGACGGATTCTTTATAAGGGAGGGTGAATGTGACAACCTGATATTTTAGATACAAATAAATCATAAATTTTGCGTATAATTAATTTATTTTTTTAAGGATGAGGATTTGTACAAGATAATGAGTATATGTATTTATGTGGTAAATAAAAATATATTTATTACATGATTATTTACAAGTAAATTTAATTTAGAATTATCGATTATTAAAAAGTATATTTTTAATAATAATTAATTCCTTATTGATAATGTTTTATTAATTATTTTCTATGAAAGTATAAGTATATATTATTTAAATAATATATAAAATGATTTTAGAATAATTATAATGATTATTTCATTATATGAATTTTGTTCAGGTTATTAAGTAAATTTTACCTTATTATTAAGGTTAAATAGAAAGAATAAATCAGATATGGAATCCAAACCTTAATTTTGGATTATTGTCAAGGTATGAGAATAATAATATAATATTAATTATATTTTGATTTTTCAGTGCTATAAATATGTACTGTAAAAATTGTACTGTCGATGGTTGGTCAATTATGGTATATTGACCAAACCCTAGCATTAATTGATTTAACTTTATTTATCAATTTAAATGAGAAATTTAAGATTTATTAAATATTTGTGTTATATGCTATATGTTATGTATTATTTCATGGTATGCTAATTAGGAAACCCTTATTATTAAATTAAAACCCTAATTATATCTGAATTTCTATTAAACCCTAATTCGGAAATTTAAACCGAAGGTTTGATCTGTCAAGAATTGTGTTACATTGATTAATGACAGGTATAATATGTTTTATATAACTTATTAAATAAACTTAATTAGTGATTTAA